>CAMQGK010000110.1:397500-432500 GCA_947000775.1 Pterois miles | reverse complement strand
CCCCGAGACCCGACCCGGGTTAGAGGATGATGATGAGAGAGATGAGATGATAATAACAATGATAATGATGTATAATGATATTTATGTCATCATATATCATTATATATCACTTTATATCATTATATACAGTATATAGTGATATATGATGATATTTAGTGATATGTAACAGGAGTCTGATGAAACAGCTTCTTTCTGTCTTTATGTTCTCTTGGTATTTTGTCTCATCTTTTAACTCTCTCTGTCCTCCTGTCTGTCTCTCTGTCCTCCTGTCTGTCTCTCTGTCCTCCTGTCTATCTTTTGTCCTCCTGTCTCTCTGTCCTCCTGTCTGTCTCTCTGTCCTCCTGGCTCTCTGTCCTCCTGTCTGTCTCTCTGTCCTTCTGTCTATCTTCTGTCCTCCTGTCTCTCTGTCCTCCTGTCTGTCTCTCTGTCCTCCTGTCTGTCTCTCTGTCCTCCTGTCTATCTTCTGTCCTCCTGTCTCTCTGTCCTCCTGTCTGTCTCTCTGTCCTCCTGTCTGTCTCTCTGTCCTCCTGTCTGTCTCTCTGTCCTTCTGTCTATCTTCTGTCCTCCTGGCTCTCTGTCCTCCTGTCTGTCTCTCTGTCCTCCTGCCTGTCTGTCAGTCTGTGTCTTTCAGCAGTGTCACTGACTCCACCATGTCGCTCAACGTCATCACTGTAACTCTGAACATGGGTGAGTACCAGAGGAAGTACTCATGTCATGTACTTCAGTACACATAGTGCGGTGCCATAGGAAGTACTCATGTTGTGTACTTCAGTGCATGTAATGCAGTACGAGTAGTCACTGAAATTACCAGCAAAGCTCACCGTAATACCGTCTGTCTGTCTGTCTATCTACCTGTCTGTCTGTCTACCTGTCTGTCTACCTGTCTACCTGTCTGTCTACCTGTCTACCTGTCTACCTGTCTGTCTGTCTGTCTACCTGTCTACCTGTCTGTCTACCTGTCTGTCTGTCTGTCTACCTGTCTGTCTGTCTGTTTACCTGTCTGTCTGTCTGTTTACCTGTCTGTCTACCTGTCTGTCTGTCTACCTGTCTACCTGTCTGTCTGTCTGTCAGAGAGGTATAATTTCCTGGGTATCAGTATAGTTGGTCAGAGTAACGACAGAGGAGACGGAGGGATTTATATCGGCTCCATCATGAAGGGCGGAGCGGTGGCAGCAGACGGACGCATCGAACCTGGAGACATGTTACTGCAGGTACTACTGATACTACCATTAATGCTACTGATACTACCGTTAATGCTACTGATACTACCGTTAATGCTACTGAGACTACTGTTAATGCTACTGATACTACTACTCTTGTACTTCTACTCTTAGTGGTACTGCTAATTCCAAGTTACTGCTATATCAGAGCTGTGGTCGGGGCCATAGGTTCTGACTCACTGATACTCCAGAGTTGTGGTCGGGCCCATAGGTTCTGACTCACTGATATTCCAGAGTTGTGGTCGGGGCCATAGGTTCTGACTCACTGATACTCCAGAGCCGTGGTCGGGGCCATAGGTTCTGACTCACTGATACTCCAGAGCCGTGGTCGGGGCCATAGGTTCTGACTCACTGATACTCCAGAGCCGTGGTCGGGGCCATAGGTTCTGACTCACTGATACTCCAGAGCCGTGGTCGGGCCCATAGGTTCTGACTCACTGATACTCCAGAGCCGTGGTCGGGGCCATAGGTTCTGACTCACTGATATTCCAGAGCCGTGGTCGGGGCCATAGGTTCTGACTCACTGATACTCCAGAGCCGTGGTCGGGCCCATAGGTTCTGACTCACTGATACTCCAGAGCCGTGGTCGGGGCCATAGGTTCTGACTCACTGATACTCCAGAGCCGTGGTCAGGGCCATAGGTTCTGACTCACTGATATTCCAGAGCTGTGGTCGGGGCCATAGGTTCTGACTCACTGATATTTCAGAGCTGTGGTCGGGGCCATAGGTTCTGACCCACTGATATTCCAGAGCTGTGGTCGGGGCCATAGGTTCTGACCCACTGATATTCCAGAGCTGTGGTCGGGGCCATAGGTTCTGACTCACTGATATTCCAGAGCCGTGGTCAGGACATAGGTTCTGACTCACTGATACCCCAGAGCCGTGGTCAGGACATAGGTTCTGACTCACTGATATTCCAGAGCTGTAGTCGGGGCCATAGGTTCTGACTCACTGATACTCCAGAGCTGTGGTCGGGACATAGGTTCTGACTCACTGATATTCCAGAGCTGTGGTCGGGGCCATAGGTTCTGACTCACTGATATTCCAGAGCTGTGGTCGGGACATAGGTTCTGACTCACTGATATTCCAGAGCCGTGGTCAGGACATAGGTTCTGACTCACTGATACCCCAGAGCCGTGGTCAGGACATAGGTTCTGACTCACTGATATTCCAGAGCTGTAGTCGGGGCCATAGGTTCTGACTCACTGATACTCCAGAGCTGTGGTCGGGACATAGGTTCTGACTCACTGATATTCCAGAGCCGTGGTCGGGACATAGGTTCTGACTCACTGATATTCCAGAGCTGTGGTCGGGACATAGGTTCTGACTCACTGATATTCCAGAGCCGTGGTCGGGACATAGGTTCTGACTCACTGATACTCCAGAGCTGTGGTCAGGACATAGATACTACACTAACATATTATGTTCTTCTTCTCTCTCTACTACTAGGGTATGGAGATGGGGGTGGCACCCCCTCAAAATGTCTACTGGTACTCATACTACTATTAGTGGTACTGCTAGTACTACTGTTAGTGGTACTGCTAATGGTACTGTTAGAGGTACCACTTGTATTAATTGATCAATCTGTGTGTCCGTGAGGTGAACAACATCAACTTTGAGAACATGAGTAACGACGACGCTGTCCGTGTCCTGAGAGAGATCGTCCACGAACCAGGGTGATACTATTACTTCTAGTACTACTGTCACTACTAATACTGCAAGTACTACCAATACATTTACTTCTGATAGTATTACTAATACTATTACTTCTAGTGCTGCTATTACTAATACTATTACTTCTAATACTACAATTACTTCTAATATTATTACTTCTAATACTGCTAGTACTACTAATACTTTTACTTCTCATGTCTCTCTGTCTGTCTCTGACCTGTCTGTCTCTCTGACCTGTCTGTCTCTCTGACCTGTCTGTCTCTCTGACCTGTCTGTCTGCAGTCCAATGACGTTAACGGTGGCGAAGTGTTGGGATCCAAACCCCCGAAGCTGCTTCACGCTGCCGAGGAGTGAGTCAACATCTGTTGACCTCTGAGGACCCTCATTAACATAATTTATTCTCTTATAGCATTAACATTGACACAAATCCTGATGCTAACACTGATGCAAACATTGACACTAATGCTAACACTCACGCTAACACTGATACTGATGCTAACGCTAACACTGACGCTAATGATGATACTGATGCTAACACTGACATTAACACTGATACTGATGCTAACACTCACAGTAATGTTAACACTGGCGCTAACACTGACACTAATCCAAACACTGACACTAACACTGACACTAACCCTAATCCGATGATGTTGATGCTAAAACTAATGCTAACACTAATGCAAGTGCTGATGCTAACACTGATGCTGACACTGCTGATGATAATGATAATTCTGACGTAAACACTGATGCTGATGCTAAAATTCACACTAACGCTGACACTAATGCTAACACCCGATGCTAACGCTAACACTGACACTAACATTGACACTGATGCTAATGATAATTCTGATGCAAACACTGACGCTGATGCTAAAATTCACACTAACGCTAACGCTGACACTGACGCTAACGCTGATGCTAACGTTAAAGCCAGTTAGACTATCATGCTTTGTTGTCCTCCATCTTTCCCCACTTCCTCGAAGGTGAGCCGGTCCGTCCCATCGACCCGGCTGCCTGGGTGTCCCACACTGCCGCCATGACAGAGAGGCTCCCTCCACACTATGGTGAGACTCCCATCAGCCACTGCAGCATCCATCAATCATCATCACCGTCAGTCCTTTCTGTTGGTGGCCATCAGGCTCCAGAACCAAGGTCTGAACCAGAACCAAGGTCTGAACCAGAACCAAGATCTGAACCAGAACCAAGGTCTGACCCCCATGTGACTCTGATCATCTGCTCCATATTTATTTCTGGACCAAATGTATATAATTACATATAATTATATAATTACATATACATATGCTCTGCATATACAATACTCACCACCTGCTGCACTTTACTGATTACTGTTACCGATTTATTTTATTGTCAGTTTCCTTCGTTGCTCCTTCTCTTTACTTTTTACTGTATTCACCTGTACTGTTGATGCTGCTATGACCCCCAATTTCCCTCCGGGGATCAATAAAGGTTCATCTTATCTTATCTTATCTTACCTGTCCATCAAACACTAAGCTGCTGTTGTTTTTCAGGCATGCACGAAGAAAATCATCTGACCATCCACAGTGACATCACAGCTGTTGTTAAGGTAATGGCCAATCCTGTGTCGGGCCTGGAGGTCCGGGACCGGATGTGGCTGAAGATCACCATCCCCAATGCTTTCATTGGTAAGGAGATCTTAATTACTACCCCTTAACCTGTGAGAAGAACTTAGCTATGAACCCTTAACCTGTAAGAACACCTTAACTACTGACCCTTAATTTGTAAGAAGACCTTAACTACTAACCCTTAACCTGTGGAAAGACCTTTAACTACTGACCCTTAATCTGTAAGAAGGCTATTAACCTTTACCCTCTAAGAAGACCTTAACTAATAAACTTTATCTGTAAGAAAACCTTCACTAGACCTGAACTATTAACCCTTAACCTGTAAGACCTAAACTACTGACCCTTAATCTCTAAGAACATCTTAACTATTGCGTTAAATTTGAAAGAGGACTATTAATCTTTAACCTGTAAGAACATCTTAACTTATCAACCTTAACCTGTAAGAAGAAGAAGAAGAAGAAGAAGATCTACCTTTATTAGTCCCACAGTGGGGAAATTCAATTTACACTCTGTTTAACTTATACACGGTACATGCACACAAACACACACACACACACACATGCAGTAATGGAGAGATGTCAGAGTGAGGGGGCTGCTCCTGACAAGCGCCCCGAGCAGTTGGGGGTTTGGTGCCTTGCTCAGAGGCACCTCGGCAGTGCCCAAGAGGTAAACTGTCACCTCTCCAGCTACCAGCTCACACTCAGTTTTTGGTCCATGTCGGGACTTGAACCGGTGACCCTCCGGTTCCCAAGCCAACTCCCTACAGACTGAGCTACTGCCGCCCCCTGACTAATAACCCTTAACCTTTGAGAAGACCTTAACCACTAACTCTTAATCTGTAAGAAGACTCTAACTACTATTCAGTTCAATTGAATTTATCTGTATAGCCCAAAATCACAATTTGGCCTCAGGGGGCTTTACAATCTGGTCAGGATACGACGCCCTCGCATCGGATAAGGAAAAACTCCCCAACCGAAAAAACCCTTTTAACAGGGAAAAAAAGAAAGAAATGTTAGAAACCTCAGGAAGAGCATCAGAGGAAGGATCCCTCTTCACCAGAGGAGGGATCCCTCTTCACCAGAGGAGGGATCCCCCTTCAGGATAACAACACATTAATCACAATCATATCACAGAGATTTCTACAGATAGTGTGCAGAGAAAACAAAAGAGCAAGTGAGTCCAGGTTGATGTCAGTCGGCGTCTCGGAGTCCCAGAGAGACAGAACCAGCAACGGACTGTCCTCTGCAGGGCAGCACAGCGTCAAACAGATAGAGCCAGCACGTTCTCCGGTCCGCGCCGACAGACAGAACCAGTCCAGCACGTCCTCCGGTCCACGCCAAACAAACAGAACCCATCCAGTATGACCTCTTCTCCACCGTAGGATCAGGTCTGTCATGTGGATCAAGGCACCAGGAGCTGGACAGGCTGGGAGGGTCACAAAGCCACTGATGGTCCAGTACACAGTTACCTGATCAGGAGGAGAGGGAGGCCCTAGCCTAAATTTATTAATAATCTCGTCAGCACGACTACAAGGCTGAAATTATACATTGAGACTAAGACCGACCCACCGGCTGGACTAGTTGAATGTTAGGACGAATAGATGGGTTTTGAGTTTTGATTTAAAGACCTCCACAGAATCAGACTGTCTGATGTCTACAGGGAGGTTATTCCAGAAGAAAGGCGAGTCGTGCAACACTCTTCCTTTTTCAGCTTCCACCATTTCATCCTCTGCTCTGCATAGATTTGATTCGCATGTTTGATTTGGCAAAAGTTTTATGTCGGATGCTCTTCTTGACACAACCCTCTGTATTTATCCGGGCTTGGGACCAGCACAATAAGACACTGGCTTGTGCCCCCTTGTGGCTACATTAAAGAAGACCTAAGCTACTAACCCTTAATCTGTAAGAATATCTAAATAATAACCTTTAATCCCCAGCGCCCTCATTGGTTAGAAGATCTTAACTAATAACCCTTAATCTGTCAGAAGACCTCAAATCCCCAACACCTTCATTGGTAAGAAGACCGTAATTAATAACTCTTAATCTGTAAGAAGACCTTAACTAATAACCCTTCATCCCCAATGCCTTCATTAGTAAGAAGACCCTGATCCCTCTGGTCTGGATCCTCCAGCAGAGGCGTGGTGTCGGTTAAGCTCACCAACCAGAACACAGGCAATGTTTCCAGATAGGTCGGGTGGGGGTGTCGACATCACCACAGACCCCTGATGCACTGAGGACCGTTTGCCCCGGCTGGCAGTCACACCGGGACCAAAAATAAATCCAAAATCTAAAAGTGAATTGATTCAAATGTCTTAATTTACCCACCGAGTTCTCCAAAGATCAGCGTCTTACTTTTATCTTTCGTCCAGGTTCAGACGTGGTAGACTGGCTCCATCGTAACGTGGAAGGTTTCACCGACCGCCGCGAAGCTCGCAAGTATGCAGGAAACCTGCTGAAGGCCGGTTACATCCGACACACGGTCAACAAGGTGACCTTCTCTGAGCAGTGTTACTACGTGTTCGGAGACCTCTGTGGAGGTGAGCACAGTCTCTGACGTACAGCTGAAACTGTCTCATGCTGCAGTACCACTAATCACCACAGGACGGGGACAAAAACATCAAGTAGTTTCTGGTGATTACAGCTGGTTTCAATATCAAAGCCAGGATGTGTCAGAGTCGTCTGTGATTTGAGCCTCTTTCATCGGATTGTTTTTTTTTTTTTATTTCATCATGAAACTGGAAGAATAAGACATGTAATTGTGCCACTGTGAAAACAACATGGTAGCATTCGCTAGAACAGCTGTGTGTCAACGTGAAGGAGATTTCAGTCTTCAGTACAAACAATGTAAGAAGACAACAACGAAAAACATAGAAGATCCGTCATCGTACGGTGAGGATATGATCAGTAAATATTACTCTGCGTTTTTCATTGCTGTCTTCAGTACACAAACACAGGTGCGAACAGGTCCGGAAGGAAGCCGGAGCACTGCCGGTGGGACGGGCATAAAATTCATGGTTCGGTTCAGTACAGCGGTAAATGGTATTTATGGTACAGCAAGGAGGTCAATTTCAATTTCAATTTGAACATCTTTTCATTTATTTATTTAAAGGAAAAGTGTCACTGAGTTATTGAAAAATAATTAATAAATAAAAACGAATTATCGGCTCAGTCCATCAACATAAAGAGCATCATAAACCAAACACCCTGATCCAGATCAGCTCTGCTCCGTTCATCCTGTCTTCATGTCCTCCTGCTAGAAGACCAGTTTGTCCTCATTCAGCCTGGACGTCCATCCGTCTGCAGTCGGAGCTACGTGGTCTGGTGGACTCTTCTTCGCGGTTCATCGTGGCGTCTGTTCGTACAGTTCAGGATTTACTGTGTAGCTGATGAGTCTGGCAGACGCTGCTCCAGGACCCGAATCCCTGCTGAAATCCAGCGTCCTCCAGGACTGTCTGGGTCTGCATGTAGAGGCTGGTTAGTGCTGCTGGGAGGAGGAGTCGCTCCTTCCTCCCCGACTCTCTGCTCCTATCGACGGACACGCCGGAGCGACGGCTCTGGAAATCAGTCGTCATATTGGAAGTATTGCCGCTAGCGTTAGCCGCACGTGTTGCTCAGCATTGACACACCGTCGACGTTTCATCCACCGCTGTTTTCCCGCTGCCGTCGTACGTAACGGCGACTCCGTGACGCTCCCACAGAGCAGAGCCAAACGCCGCCGGTGGATCCTGTACCTGAACTTTATCGTATCCTCTCTCCATTTCCTGAACCAATCACAGCCGGACTCTGCTCTTCATCAACGTCTCTGAGAAGGAAGGAGGCGGGGTCACGCCTCGTCGACGCCTCGTATCTTTGGAGGTACAACACCTGCAGTGAAATCTGGTCCGCCCTCGCCGAAACTGAGCCAATCACAACGCACGACGCAGCTTCAGTTCCACTGAGCATGCTATACCTCCTGGTCCCGTCCACCGTGTCCCAGTCTCTTTCCACAGGCCCTGAGTTCTGAGGGAGGAAAATATCACTTTAACCAACCGAACTGTGACTAGAGAACCGAACCGTGACTATAGAAACGAACTGTGACTAGAGAACCGAACCGTTACTAGTGACTAGAGAACCGAACCGTGACTAGAGAACCGAACCGTGACTAGAGAAACGAACCGTGACTAGAGAACCGAACCGTGAGTAGAGAACCGAACCGTGACTAGAGAACCGAACCGTGACTAGAGAACCGAACCGTTACTAGAGAACCGAACTGACTAGAGAAACGAACCGTGACTAGAGAACCGAACCGTGAGTAGAGAACCGAACCGTGACTAGAGAACCGAACCGTGACTAGAGACCCGAACCGTGAGTAGAGAACCGAACCGTGACTAGAGAACCGAACCGTGACTAGAGAACCGAACTGTGACTAGAGAACCGAACTGTGACTAGAGAACTGAACGGTTCATTTTTTTACCCGAACCGTTCCCATCTCTATGGAGCACATTTAGGTGAGAGTTCTACCAGGATGTAAATTAGAGGAGTTAGTACTACTACTAGTACTAGTAGTAGTACCTTGTACTGATTCTTTGTATCTGTCAGATCTGGGTGTGATGACTCTGCTGGATCACGAAGAAGACGCCAGTCGAGGAGGAGGATCAGACTGTGATCTGCTGGGTCCAGCGTCGGGCCCCCAGAGGGTCCCAGCCTTCCCCTACCAGTACCCGGTCCCTCAACCCTACAGCTCACCTCACACCCCCCACCAGCTGCCAGGCTGGGGGAGAGGAGGAGGAAGTCATCACAGTAAAGGTGACACTGTGTTTTCTCTTTGCTTTTCTATCCTGATAATTAATAAATTAATTAATATTTAACACAAATGCATAGTGATCAGGAGATGTGGAGGCCTCTCTCTAGACCTCTCGGATGAAGACTCCAGACTAACTGGATTTTCCACTACTTTTTTTTAAACATGTTTTGATTTGATCTTTATTAAATGTGGGACATGCCATGTTTCGATGAGCCCTAAGTCAAAACGCTATATCTCTTCTTCTCTGGTAGCTCTGAGGTCTTGGAAGACTGACTGGCCCTTTTTGCCTATACAGTAAATATAAATGAAGTCTATGGTCATTAAAGACCTGATACCTGGTCAAGAGGAGCCGTCTAAACATATGAATGCTGAACATCAAACCGATTAGTGACAGCACAAGCAAGTGGCCACTGATACAGCACTCTGTTGTCCTCAGACCCTCTGTCCTCAAAACCTCAGACCCTCTGTCCTCAAAACCTCAGACCCTCTGTCTACAAAACCTCAGACCCTCTGTCCTCAAAACCTCAGGCCCTCTGTCCTCAAAACCTCAGACCCTCTGTCTACAAAACCTCAGACCCTCTGTCCTCAAAACCTCAGACCCTCTGTCCTCAAAACCTCAGGCCCTCTGTCCTCAAAACCTCAGACCCTCTGTCCTCAAAACCTCAGACCCTCTGTCCTCAAAACCTCATGCCCTCTGTCCTCAAAACCTCAGACCCTCTGTCTACAAAACCTCAGACCCTCTGTCCTCAAAACCTCAGACCCTCTGTCTACAAAACCTCAGACCCTCTGTCCTCAAAACCTCAGACCCTCTGTTTACAAAACCTCAGACCCTCTGTCCTCAAAACCTCAGGCCCTCTGTCCTCAAAACCTCAGGCCCTCAGTCCTCAAAACCTCAGAAACTCTGTCTACAAAACCTCAGACCCTCTGTCCTCAAAACCTCAGACCCTCTGTCCTCAAAACCTCAGGCCCTCTGTCCTCAAAACCTCAGACCCTCTGTCCTCAAAACCTCAGACCCTCTGTCCTCAAAACCTCATGCCCTCTGTCCTCAAAACCTCAGACCCTCTGTCTACAAAACCTCAGACCCTCTGTCCTCAAAACCTCAGGCCCTCTGTCCTCAAAACCTCAGGCCCTCTGTCCTCAAAACCTCAGACCCTCTGTCTACAAAACCTCAGACCCTCTGTCCTCAAAACCTCAGACCCTCTGTCCTCAAAACCTCAGGCCCTCTGTCCTCAAAACCTCAGACCCTCTGTCCTCAAAACCTCAGACCCTCTGTCCTCAAAACCTCATGCCCTCTGTCCTCAAAACCTCAGACCCTCTGTCTACAAAACCTCAGACCCTCTGTCCTCAAAACCTCAGACCCTCTGTCTACAAAACCTCAGACCCTCTGTCCTCAAAACCTCAGACCCTCTGTTTACAAAACCTCAGACCCTCTGTCCTCAAAACCTCAGGCCCTCTGTCCTCAAAACCTCAGGCCCTCAGTCCTCAAAACCTCAGAAACTCTGTCTACAAAACCTCAGACCCTCTGTCCTCAAAACCTCAGACCCTCTGTCCTCAAAACCTCAGGCCCTCTGTCCTCAAAACCTCAGACCCTCTGTCCTCAAAACCTCAGACCCTCTGTCCTCAAAACCTCATGCCCTCTGTCCTCAAAACCTCAGACCCTCTGTCTACAAAACCTCAGACCCTCTGTCCTCAAAACCTCAGGCCCTCTGTCCTCAAAACCTCAGGCCCTCTGTCCTCAAAACCTCAGACCCTCTGTCTACAAAACCTCAGGCCCTCTGTCCTCAAAACCTCAGACCCTCTGTCCTCAAAACCTCAGGCCCTCTGTCCTCAAAACCTCAGACCCTCTGTCCTCAAAACCTCAGACCCTCTGTCCTCAAAACCTCATGCCCTCTGTCCTCAAAACCTCAGACCCTCTGTCCTCAGACCCTCTGTCTTCTGATCCCACTGTCCTCTGACCCTCGATTAGAATACAGGAACCCTTTAACAGTAGAAAGCTCACAAAGAGCAACAGAGAAGGGATCCATCTTCAAGACGGACAGACAGGAAGTCAGCGTCTTCTGGATGACAGCTGATACCGTAGCGTTGTGGTGTAATAATGATGTCATGTTTTCATGGTTACAGGAAGTCACAGCAGCGGATCAAACTGTAGCAATGGTCAGGAGGGAGGAGGAGGCAGCGAATCAGAGCCCACCACGCCGGAAGTGAGTGCTTCAGAGTCCCCCGGTGATGACAGCACCCGGCGACCCCTGACCTCCTTCTCTGGTCTCCATGGCAACAAAGACTCAAAGGACCTCCCACCAGCACCATCGCCTCAAGGACAGCATCGAGACCTTTCCACAACACGGCAGTCCTTCTGCCTGGCCATGGGAGACTCCAGTGATTTCTTTGTGGATGTCATGTAACCCTGTGATGATGATGATGTCCCGTCCTTGCAACACCTTTTTTTCATGTTTGTGCTTTGAAAAATAAGAAATATGTACAAAATCTGTGTAATCCCAAATGACTGGACTGAGAGAGTGAGACAAGGAGACAGAAACTGAAGTTTTTGGACTCATTAAGGGAAGTTTTCAAGTGAAACCACATCATGTTTTTACATCAGTCCACTGTTGACTCCCTCGCATGGTGCTGCACCATGATGGGGGTTCACAAGTCCAGTAACAAAGCATCACTTCCATAGGTGGCATCCACCACCAGAACCTGTAGAGTCCACTGACAATGCCCCTCTAGTACTAAATCCAAAGACTCAGCAGTGCTTGTATCCTTATACCTGCCCAGTGCCCATTACCCTGGAAAAAGCGACAGCCCAGACCCTGTTCAAGAATTTGGTTCCAGATCTGGTGAGAATCTGGCTTGTACTCCCTCACCATTGAGGCGACACTCCACATACTTAGAACTAGTTTCCACAATCTAGCACACAAAGGTCCATGCATTGGCTTGCCTCCGTATTGGCAGCCTATTCCTGTTCTCCCTTGGTGAGCCCACATGGTGCTTGGTACCAGAACCCTTTAGGGGTCTATCTACCCATCAGTCCTCAGACCCTCTGTCTTCAGACCCATCTCTCCTCAGACCCTCTGACCCATTTGTCCTCTGACCATCTGTTCTCTAACCCATCTGTCCTGTGACCCATCTGTCTTCAGACCCATTTGTTATCAGACCCTCTGTTCCCTGACCCTCTATCCTCTAACCCATCTGGATGGTCTCAGCATCCCATTGGAGGTCAGGGACATGGACTCTTAAGTGGACCATGTTGATGCTCTGAATCATTGTCAAATATCACTGTGGAAACCAAAGACCCTGGTAGATCCAACTAGGATCTCCTGAAGCAGGCCAGAAGAGGGTTATCTTCTGAACTTGCAGTACTCAAGTGTTGGAGTGTTCCAGGGAGGTCTTGGACAAGGACTTTGGTTTGGCCTCGAAGAGGTTCTGTAAAACTGACCCAGAGTAGGAATATCGATGGCCGATGGATGAAAGTGGGTCAAGTTTTGAGTTCAAGAGCTCCTCTGTGGAAAAGGAAGGGGACAGTGGACTTGGACTAGAGTTGACCTGGACAGGATAAAATGGATGGACTAAATGGATAAAAGTGGATTCAGGTCACAGGATTAAGAGGAAACTGATGATTGTTTTGGGGGTTAAATATGGTCCAGTCTGGCCAGTCTCTAGTGGATCCAGTTTGTCAGCAGGATTCAGGTGTCAGTGATCGATGTGATGATGATTCAGGTGTCAGTGATCGATTCCCAGCAACCACAGTTTCTCATGTCTCTGAGCCCAGAGCAGCCCGTTAGAAATGTATGTTAATATATATGATGCTGAACAGCTCAGTCTGTGTAACGTTTCTTGTTTTACAGTTTCGTGTTTTATTGTCTTCACTCTTCAAACACTCATTAAAAAATGTCCAACAAACTTCTTGTGGTGATTTGTGTTGAAGTGGATCAGTTATGTCAGGTTTTGGTGTCCAGACCTCAACCGTCCTGGTTGAGTCCACGTGTTTTCACAATAATAATGACAAAAATATAAGTCATTTTCACAGAAATTAGAGTCAGTTTCCTGGAGTATTGCTATTTACAGTACTACTAGAATATGGTATTAGTAGTTTTACTGTAAGAGTATTTTCACTGTGTGGTATTAGTACTTTTACTACAATAGAGTACTTTTACAGTGTGGTGTTAGTACTTTTACTATGAGTATTTGTATAGTGTAGTATTAGTACTTTTACTGTAACAGAGTACTTGTATAGTGTTGTATTAGTACTTTTACTGTAACAGAGTATTTTCACTGCATGGTGTTAGTACCTTTACTATAACACAGTATTTTTACAGTGTGGTATTAGTACTTTTACTATAACAGAGTATTTGTATAGTGTAGTATTAGTACTTTTACTGTAGCAGAGTATTCGTACAGTGTGTTTTCAGCAGTAAAGGGTCTGAGTACTTTCTCATTGCATGTTATTCTGATTAAACACAGTGGAGGCATCAAACAGGACAGGATCGGGGTTCCTCTTCAGGACAGGATCGGGGTTCTTCAGGACAGGTTCAGGGTTCTTCTTCAGGACAAGATCGGGGTTCTTCTTCAGGACAGGATCGGGGTTCTTCAGGACAGGTTCAGGGTTCTTCTTCAGGACAAGATTGGGGCTCTTCTTCAGGACAGGATCGGGGTTCTTCAGGACAAGATCGGGGTTCTTCTTCAGGACAGGATCGGGGTTCTTCAGGACAGGTTCAGGGTTCTTCTTCAGGACAAGATCGGGGTTCTTCTTCAGGACAGGATCGGGGTTCCTCTTCAGGACAGGTTCGGGGTTCTTCTTCAGGACAGGTGCTTCAGGAGCTGTACACCTACTGAAGACAGCACTGCCCCCCCCCCACACACACACAGTTCACATTTGTATATTTGTATACTGCATATTATTCCTCTTGTTAATTTTACTGCTTACTGGCACCAACATACCAAAGCAAATTCCTAGTGTAGACCTGATACACCAGGCAAAAAATAAAGATTCTGATTCTGGGTCCTCCTTCAGAACAGGATTACGGACAGGATCTGGGTTCCCCTTCAGAGGTCCCTCCTTAGGACAGGATCAGGTAGTAATAATCCTCTCTAAAGGCCCTCACCATGTTTATGGACTCTGGGTTTTTCAGTTGCACCATATCAACAGACTATAGCCAGAGCTTTCGGCAACTGGACTTATGCAGTCCAGTATTTCAGGACCCTAACCTGGAATTACAGGGTTCCTGGTAGACCCAGACTACGTGTCCCAGTGGAAACGGGCTTTCTGGGCCCATCTGTCCTCCATGAGAGGTCTGAGTAAATGAGGAGGATTCACATGGAGAGCTTCCTGTCGCAGGAGGAGGTAGGGACGCGTCCCAATCTGCTGACCCGCGGCCTCAGCTACCGCGAGCAGTCAGAGCGGGAGGGCGGCAGCCGGTAAACTGTCGGTGCGTGAACCACACCATCAGTCGGTGTTTCTGGAGTTAAAAGACAGACATGTTCCGTGATAACACCATTTAGTGTAGCAGGGGGAGTCTGTGTGAAGGAGGGCGCGCTTCTGAATAGGACGCGGCCGGCTTGCAGTCAGCTGACAGCCAGCTCGGCTCCTCCGCTCCATCCGCCGACATCTTGTCCGGAGAACGGAGGACACCGGGGAGTCCACATCTCGCGGGTAATCGTTCGGATGGAGTGACGGCGGGGCCCGTGTGGTTCTCTTAGAGGCAACCCCGAGACACAGCAGCTCTCTGCGGGGCCGGTAAGAGCACGGAGGACCGTTAACACCACCGTCCGTCCGTCTGTCTGTGTCTGTCTGTCTGTCTGCACTGCAGCAGCGGGAAGTGACCGCGGCGGAGTCGTCACCATCTCTGCGGTAAAGTTAGCAGGTGTTGCTAATTGCTAGCCATCGTAACGAGCTGCCTTTGAAAATCGAGACATTTAATCATGTACAGCTGATCCGCACCAAACGGTTATGTGTAGGTCCTGAGTTATTACGTGGTATGAAGCTGTAGGGACCACTTTTCAATTCGGTAGATATCTGTTTTATGTTATTTCGACTTGTCAGTCGAGTATTTTACTGTTTTATCGACCAATACCGTTATTTTGATCTACAGATGCTAACCTTACATGACTAGGCGATAACTCCAGCCAGTAGATTTTTCACTTCAGCGTTAAACGTTTAAATGTTACCGGTATGAAACTTGCATGTTTGTTTACATGTGTGCCGAAAGTACCAGAAAATGCGATATTTACCATTCATTCAACTGTGATGAGGGTTATTTGTACAGCGGTGTAAAAATACACGAGAACACGTAAAAATAGTAGATTTTTAAACGGAATTCGGAATGCGTTAGCTGACTGTCAGTCTACACATATGACATTTTATCTTTAAGTTCGCATTTCACGTTTTGTATGTTGAATGAGATAGCAGCTAAGCTAACATGCTAACTAGCAGGTCTAATGTTAAAGGGAGCTATGCTACACTATCTTCATTTATGTTATAGAATGATGTCGTAGTGTAAATAGATAATAATTCATCAGATCGCCACATACGGTACTTCACTAAAAGTCGGGGCCACGCCCCCTTTTGGAGGATAGACGTCAACAGCGAATATTGCATGGACACAAATAATCGGAATAAAGGACCAATCAGATTAAAAATACTCCATGTAAACACGTCAGTCGGAAGACTCTGGTCCGATACGGCCCAATCAGAAAGAAAGTTCATTCCGATGAGAGAGGTGGTTTATGCCGATCGTTGCGCCGATCGGCGTCCACGTACACACCCATTGGGATCATATCGTCCTGGTTGGGCTAAAATGATCTTTACTCCATGTGTTCTACATGAGGAGCGTTTGTTCACAGCACAGGGGGAAGTCCAGCTTCTTCTTCTGCTGTTTCTGGAAAATCAGACAACTCTGTTCAAGGATGGATTCTGATTAGACGCTCGGTGCACGTACACGCACGTCACGATCGGATCATTTTATCTAGTGTCCATGTAAACAGTGGATCTGGTTCAGATCGGATCGGAGAAATCTGGCGCCTGTACATAGCTACTATGATCTGATGTCTGTTTGTGATTTTGACCGGTTGGTCTTCATTCTTCTCTTCTTATGTAAAGCGTTGTTTTATCCATGTCCAATAACTATATAGTGACAGTCTGAACATGAGCGCTGGTGCTACCTTAATGAATGTTGATCCCCTCCATGTCCCTTCAGTCCTCCGCTGATATCACTGATCCAGATCTCTCCAGATCTGATTGGATCCCGTTAGACTCAGTGTTGTCTGTCAATAAGCAGCTGTTTGATCTACAGGCTGAGATTTAGTGGAGACGACAGTCTAATGCTGCTACAACGTTACTGTGTGACTGTGTTACTGCAGCTAACGTTAGCTAGCCCTGCTAGTCGCTGTCAGCAGCATCACTGATCCACTGAATATTCACGTCTCCTATGAGCCTCAGATGTCAGTGAACGCCTCACTTCACCTGCTGCACGACAGCTTTTCAGCATTTTCTCTGCTGGGGCACTGATGGTGGTCTGGGCTACAACCTGGATCCATGCGGGTCTGGGCTACAACCCGGATTCATGCTGATCTGGGCTACAACCTGGATCCATGCTGGTACTGTTCTACAACCTGGAGACATGCTGGTCTGGTTTGTAACCTGGAGCCATGACACCATGGTGGTCTGGTCTATAACCTTGAGCCATGCTGGTCTGGTCTATAACCTGGAGCCAGGACACCATGATGGTCTGGTCTATAACCTTGAGCCATGCTGGTCTGGTCTATAACCTGGAGCCAGGACACCATGATGGTCTGGTCCGTAACCTGGAGCCATGCTGTTCTGGTCTATAACCTGGAGCCATGACACCATGATGGTCTGGTCTATAACCTGGAGCCATAAAGCTACTTCCATTTTTTAGGACATGGCAGGGGACCAGATCATAGATCAGTGTTTTCTGATTTATTTAATCTCCCTCCTCTTCAGAGACTCTTCATTATGATCAGCTCTGACTGACTGACAGGTGTCGGCCATGATTGGAGGACTCTTCATCTACAACCACAAGGGGGAGGTGTTGATCTCCAGGGTGTACCGCGATGATATCGGGTGAGTCCTGCATGCCACTGAGGATGTTCAGTTCATGTTCATGGAGGTCTGATACTGACTGATGTTTGTGTTCTTCACTCAGGAATCTGATTGATTTTATTGATCTGTCAGATTGTCTCCAGTCAGATATTAATAGTTTCTATGGAGACTCTGCTGTTGTCAACATTACTGTTGCTGCTCTAGAAACAACATGTGTCCTAGTTGGATTTAAATATTCAATTAATAATCTGGTTCTGACTTTAAACCAACCAGGCTGACATCAGTAGAGCTAATATGATCACTTCAATATTAATTGATCATCTCAGTATTGATCAGTGTTATTGCTCATATGGTGCTGCCTAGTTTATGTTACTGCTGTTTAAAAAGCTCTAGTGCTGCTGACCTGATGCTGACTTGTTAGCTGATGATTAGCTTTTATTTATTAATTCTTGTTAATAACTCAGAGTCACTTTTCTTTTAGATCAGAAGTCCAGCCATCAGATGTGACAACGAAGAAGAGTTTTGTTCCAGATGTTAGTCTGCTGTTGAGAGACAAACAGCTGTTGACTGATTCTGACAAATTAATGAAAGTCATGTTGAAACTGAAACTGGCCTCCTACTGAAAAGTAAATGTACCGAACTGAAAAGAAAACCGTGATATGAACCAACCAGGTTTTATGAATCATCCCACCCTAGTTCAGGTGGACGTATTCAGGTCTGACTGAAGGGAGCCTGTTGCTAGGCAACAGCAGCATAGTGCCCAGCCCTACAGAGCGATGATGTCATGATGTCAGTCTGCTACTGAGGAACAACGGAGGGAAATGAGACTGGATTTATAGGACAGAGTGAGACCTCATACAGGCCGTGCATATGTGTTAACAGTATTTAATACATAATATGTATAACTGTACACGGTCATATCTCAGCACTAGCATATACATACTGTTATACATACATATATACTGTACATACATGAGGTCACAAGATTAGTTTTTCCTGTGTGTTGACGGTGATTGAACATCTTCTCACGTTTCATCAGTAATGCTTGTCGTGATTTTAACACCGTCTCTTCTCTTCGTCCAGGAGAAATGCGGTGGATGCGTTCCGAGTCAATGTCATCCACGCCCGGCAGCAGGTCCGCTCTCCGGTCACCAACATCGCCCGGACCAGCTTCTTCCATGTCAAGCGCTCCAACATCTGGCTGGCGGCGGTCACTAAGCAGAACGTCAATGCCACCATGGTGTTTGAGTTCCTCTACAAGATGTGCGACGTCATGTCCGCCTACTTCGGCAAGATCAGCGAGGAGAATGTCAAGAACAACTTCGTCCTCATCTACGAGCTGCTTGACGGTAAACTGCTGCTTTTATTTTGAAAAGGCACCGGAAATGACTTCAGCTGTTAATAAGAGTAGAAACAGTCTGGAAGTCTCACTCTGTCTCTGGTTCAGTGTTTCTTTGTGTTCTGTTTCTAAACACCAAACTCAAACAGGAAGTCGTCTGTCCTCCTGAAGCTGCCATCTTTCTGCCGCTCTGCTGTTTTTTTAGGTTTTGATTTTTGTTAGCGTTGGATGAGAAAATCAAAATCTAAAGAAAATACAGTGCTGACAGGAGTCATCTCTGAGCTGCAGATCTGTGCTGCTGTTGTTTGGTCGGTTGTTTGGATGTATGGTTGGATGTTTGGTGGTTGGTTGGTTGGATGATGGATGGGTGGTTGGTTGTGTGGTTGGATGGATGGATGGATGATTGGTTGGATGGTAGATGGATGGTTGTTGGATGGATGGATGGATGATGGATGGTTGGTTGGATGATAGATGGATGGGTGGTTGTTTGGTTGGATGGATGGTTGGTTGTTTGTGTGGTTGGATGGATTGATGGTTGGTTGGATGATAGATGGATGGGTGGTTGGTTAGTTAGTTAGTTGGTTGGTTGGATGGATGGTTGATTGGTTGGTTGGATGGATGGATGCTTGCTTGGATGATAGATGGATGGGTGGTTGGTTGGATGGATGGCTGGTTGGTTGTGTGGTTGGATGTTTGTTGGATGGATGGATGGTTGGTTGTTTGGTTATGTGGTTGGTGGGTTGGTTGGGTGTATGTTTGGATGTTTGTTTGCTTGGTTGGTTGGTTGGTTGGTTGGTTGGATGGATGGTTTGTTAGTTGGTTGGTTGGTTGGTGAGATCTATGGTTGGATGTTTGTTTGCTTGGTTGGTTTGATGGATGGTTGGTTAGTTGGATGGATGGTTAGTTGGTTGGTTGGTTGGTGAGATCTATGGTTGGATGTTTGTTTGCTTGGTTGGTTTGATGGATGGTTGGTTAGTTGGATGGATGGTTGGTGGGTTGGTTGGTTGGTTGGATGGATGGCCGGATGTTTGTTTGGTTGGTTGGATGGATGGATGGCTGGTTGGATGATTGGATGAATGGATGGATTGTTGGTTGGATGGGTTGTTGGTTGTGTGGTTGGTTGGTTGTGTGGTTGGTTGGTTGTGTGGTTGGTTGGGTGGATGTTTGGTTGATTGGATGGATGGATGGTTGGTTGGAATGATAGATGGATGGATGGCTGTTTGGTTATGTGGTTGGTTGGTTGGATGTATGGTTGGATGTTTGCTTGGTTGGTTGGATGGATGGTTGGTTCATTGGTTGGTTGGTTGTGTGGTTGGTTGGTCAGATGTATGGTTGGATGTTGGTTGGATGGATGGTTGGTTGTATTGTTGGATGTATGGTTGGATGTTTGTTTGGTTGGTTGGTTGGTTGGATGAATGGTTTGTAGTAACAGTGTTTGTGTCCTGCAGAGATTCTGGACTTTGGTTACCCTCAGAACTCAGAGACTGGAGCTTTGAAAACATTCATCACTCAGCAAGGCATCAAGAGTCAGGTACCATTTATTTTTCTTAAATACAGATGGAAAGGCTTTTGATGTGAAACTAACTGTTTCCTGTCTGTTCTCCTTTGGCCTCGTGCACCATCCTGCAGCACCACGTGAGTCCACACACACACACAAACACACACACACAGTATTTTAACTTAATAACTATTAAATACAAAATGGTATCAGAAGGGCTGCAGGTGTGGTAGTCGTCAAAGCAAAAACCTGGGCATTGGGGGAGTTCGGAGAGACTTTCAGTTGGTCTCAAGGAACTGTTAGATGACTCAGAAAGGGAGAGCAGGGCTTGACTCAGGCTGTGGTCAGCTGGGGAGAGCTGCAGACCCGGACTGGGGATCTTGTCAAGCGATAGAAGGAGCACTTCAGGAACTCCTGAACCCAATCAACACGTCCTCCATAGAGGAGGCAGAGTTTGAAGACTCAGGAAGGCTTGGGGGTGGATAAGATTCGCCCTGCTGAACGCACAAGACATTGGTAGGCTGTCTTGGCTTTAAAAAGAAAAGAAAGACTGGAGGGTTTGCTCCAATTATCACACTGCTCATAATCCCCGGGAAAGTTTACTCTAGGGTACTTGGAAGGAAACCGTTCGGAAACAATTCGGATTCCATCCTGATCATGGAACAGTGGACTAGCTCTTAACCCTTGCAGGGCTGTGTGTACATGTGTTTTGTGGACTTCGAAATGTGTCCCTGTGTCCTGTGGGGGGTACTGCAGGAATATAGGGTAGCAAGATCATTGCAATGAGTCATCTGGTCTTTGTATAACCAAAGTTAGAGCTGTGTCTGTGTACTAGGCACAAAGTCAAACACATTTCTGGTGGATGTTGGCCTCCAACCCATGTGAACCACTGTTAATAACACTGTTAACGTGAACCACTGTTAATAACACTGTTAACGTGAACCACTGTTAATAACACTGTTAATAACACTGTTAATAACACTGTTAACGTGAACCACTGTTAATAACACTGTTAACGTGAACCACTGTTAATAACACTGTTAATAACACTGTTAATAACACTGTTAACGTGAACCACTGTTAATAACACTGTTAACGTGAACCACTGTTAATAACACTGTTAATAACACTGTTAATGTGAACCACTGTTAATAACACTGTTAATGTGAACCACTGTTAATAACACTGTTAATGTGAACCACTGTTAATAACACTGTTAATAACACTGGTAATGTGAACCACTGCTAATAACACTGGTAATGTGAACCACTGCTAATAACACTGTTAATGTGAACCACTGTTAATAACACTGTTAATGTGAACCACTGTTAATAACACTGTTAATAACACTGGTAATGTGAACCACTGCTAATAACACTGTTAATGTAAACCACTGTTAATAACACTGTTAATGTGAACCACTGTTAATAACACTGTTAATGTGAACCACTGTTAATAACACTGTTAACGTGAACCACTGTTAATAACACTGTTAATGTGAACCACTGTTAATAACACTGTTAATAACACTGTTAATAACACTGTTAATAACACTGTTAATGTGAACCACTGTTAATAACACTGTTAACGTGAACCACTGTTAATAACACTGTTAACGTGAACCACTGCTAATAACACTGTTAACGTGAACCACTGTTAATAACACTGTTAACGTGAACCACTGCTAATAACACTGTTAACGTGAACCACTGTTAATAACACTGTTAACGTGAACCACTGCTAATAACACTGTTAACGTGAACCACTGTTAATAACACTGTTAATAACACTGTTAATGTGAACCACTGTTAATGTGAACCACTGTTAATAACACTGTTAACGTGAACCACTGTTAATAACACTGTTAATAACACTGTTAATGTGAACCACTGTTAATAACACTGTTAATGTGAACCACTGTTAATAACACTGTTAATGTGAACCACTGTTAATAACACTGTTAACGTGAACCACTGTTAATAACACTGTTAATAACACTGTTAATGTGAACCACTGTTAATAACACTGTTAATGTGAGCCACTGTTAATAACACTGTTAATAACACTGTTAATGTGAACCACTGTTAATAACACTGTTAATGTGAGCTACTGTTAATAACACTGTTAATGTGAACCACTGTTAATAACACTGTTAATGTGAGCCACTGTTAATAACACTGTTAATAACACTGTTAATAACACTGTTAATGTGAACCACTGTTAATAACACTGTTAATGTGAGCCACTGTTAATAACACTGTTAATAACACTGTTTATAACACTGTTAATGTGAGCCACTGTTAATAACACTGTTAATAACACTGTTAATGTGAACCACTGTTAATAACACTGTTAATAACACTGTTAATGTGAACCACTGTTAATAACACTGTTAATGTGAGCCACTGTTAATAACACTGTTTATAACACTGTTAATGTGAGCCACTGTTAATAACACTGTTAATGTGAACCACTGTTAATAACACTGTTAATGTGAACCACTGTTAATAACACTGTTAATGTGAACCACTGTTAATAACACTGTTAATAACACTGTTAATTACACTGTTAATGTGAACCACTGTTAATAACACTGTTAATGTGAACCACTGTTAATAACACTGTTAATGTGAACCACTGTTAATAACACTGTTAATGTGAACCACTGTTAATAACACTGTTAATGTGAACCACTGTTAATAACACTGTTAATGTGAACCACTGTTAATAACACTGTTAATGTGAGCCACTGTTAATAACACTGTTAATAACACTGTTAATTACACTGTTAATGTGAACCACTGTTAATAACACTGTTAATGTGAACCACTGTTAATAACACTGTTAATGTGAGCCACTGTTAACACTGTTTATAACACTGTTAATGTGAGCCACTGTTAATAACACTGTTAATGTGAACCACTGTTAATAACACTGTTAATGTGAGCCACTGTTAATAACACTGTTAATAACACTGTTAATTACACTGTTAATGTGAACCACTGTTAATAACACTGTTAATGTGAACCACTGTTAATAACACTGTTAATAACACTGTTAATTACACTGTTAATGTGAACCACTGTTAATAACACTGTTAATAACATGTGTAATGTGTCAACAGACCAAAGAGGAGCAGTCTCAGATCACCAGTCAGGTCACCGGTCAGATCGGCTGGAGGAGAGAGGGAATCAAATACAGACGTAACGAACTCTTCCTGGATGTGTTGGAGAGCGTCAACCTGCTCATGTCCCCCCAAGGTAACGGCCCACCGGCTCAGTCCCCACCAGCAGGCAGTATGGAGAGACACGGGAAGAGGTGCATGCTGGGATATCAGAGGGGAGAAATGTTTTCATTTCCAAAAGAAAGTGGCTGAGGTCTGATTCATTCAAGGGAAACTTTACAGATTTTCAGCTTCAGCAGAGGAAGTCAACGTCCACCAGATGAGGGGGGGGCTGCGGGCGCTGCGGGGAGGCAGGCCTGAGACCTCTGGAGCTCACCTCTAAGCCCGCCCACTTTTTAGCAGTCCAATCAAACGCAAAGGATTGGCATATTCAGACAGACAGGATGTAGTTGTAGACGTGTTCTAGTAGAGTGATGGTGGTGATGATGATGATGATGATGATGTCGTCAACTTAATGTAGAAAAATGAGCCGAGATCAGTCCCTCAGCTGGAGATGCTGTAACTTCACAGCCACCAGAGGATGTTTATACACACCTGTGTGTGTGTGTGTGTGTGTGTGTGTGTGTGTGTGTGTGTGTGTGTGTGTGTGTGTGTGAGGTCAGGTGCTCAGCGCTCATGTCTCAGGTCGGGTGGTGATGAAGAGTTACCTCAGCGGGATGCCCGAGTGTAAGTTTGGGATGAATGACAAGATCGTCATCGACAAGCAGGGAAAAGGAGGAAGTTCAGAGGACGGAGGCAAGAGGTCAGAGGTCACACACGTCACCTGCATCATCACCTCCGTACGATCGATGGTCATTACCTGCCTCATCATCTCATGGTACATTGTTCCCATGGAAGTGGTGATTTTCCGGTAGTGAACCGTCCTCTCTCTCATCCTCAGTAGTAAACAGTCCATAGCGATCGATGACTGCACCTTCCATCAGTGTGTTCGTCTCAGTAAGTTTGACTCTGAACGCAGCATCAGCTTCATTCCTCCGGACGGAGACTACGAGCTCATGAGGTCAGACGTCTCACGCTCACACACATGGTTAATCAGCGACAGCAAGCCTGAGACGTCTCTTTGTCTGCAGGTATCGAACCACCAAAGACATTATCCTGCCGTTCAGGGTCATCCCTCTGGTCCGAGAGGTCGGCCGAACCAAACTGGAGGTCAAAGTGGTCATCAAGTCCAACTTCAAGTCGTCGCTGCTCGCTCAGAAGATTGAGGTAGCAGCTTTAAATGGTTAATACTGATAATGACCTGCAAAGCTACCGGCTTTACAGGTTAAACACATTCAGATTACAGGACTGTTGATAAACAACTCAGTTATATACACAGTACAGACCAAAAGTCTTGACACACCTTCTCATTCAAAGAGTTTTCTTTCTTTTCATGACTATTGACATTGTAGATTCACACTGAAGGCATCAAAACTATGAATTAACACACGTGGAAATATGTACTTAACAAAAAGTGTAAAACAACTGAAAATATGTCTGATATTGTAGTTTCTTCAAAGTAGCCTCCTTTTGCTCTGATTACTGCTCCACACACTCTGCATCCTCTTGATGAGCTTCAAGAGGTCGTCACCTGAAATGGTCTCCACTTCACAGGTGAGCCCTGTCAGGTTCAGGGGGATTTCTGGCCTTATAAATGGGGTTGGGACCATCAGAAGTCAGGTGGAGACACAGCTGATAGTCCTGCTGAATAGACTGTTAGAATTTGGATTATGGCAGAAAAAAGCAGCTAAGTAAAGAAAAACGAGTGGCCATCATTACTTTAAGAAATGAAGGTCAGTCAGTCCCAAAAATTGGGAAAACTTTGAAAGTGTCCCCAAGTGCAGTCGCAAAAACCATCAAGCGCTACAAAGAAAGTGGCTCACATGAGGACCGCCCCAGGAAAGGAAGACCAGGAGTCACCTCTGCTGAGGAGGATCAGTTGATCCGAGTCACCGGCCTCAGAAATGGCAGGTTAACAGCAGCTCAGACTAGAGACCAGGTCAATGCCACACAGAGTTCTAGCAGCAGACACATCTCTAGAACAACTGTTAAGAGGAGACTGTGTGAATCAGGCCTTCATGGTAGAATAGCTGCTAGGAAACCACTGCTAAGGACAGGCAACAAGCAGAGAGACTTGTTTGGGCTAAAGACCACCAGGAATGGACATTAGACCAGTGGAGATCTGGGCTTTGGTCTGATGAGTCCAGATCTGAGATCTTTGGTTCCAACCACCGTGTCTTTGTGGAACCAGAAAAGGTGAACGGATGGACTCTACATGCCTGGTTCCCACCGTGAAGCATGGAGGAGGAGGTGTGATGGTGTGGGGGGGCTTTGCTGGTGACACTGTTGGGGATTTATTCAAACTGAAGGCCTACTGAACCAGCATGGCTACCACAGCATCTAGCAGCAGCATGCTATTCCATCCGGTCTGCGTTTAGTTGGACCATCATTTATTTCTCAACAGGACAATGACCCCAAACACACCTCCAGGCTGTGTGAGGGCTATTTGACCAAGAAGGAGAGTGATGGGGTGCTGGACCAGATGACCTGGCCTCCACAGTCACCGGACCTGAACCCGATCCAGATGGTTTGGGGTGAGCTGGACCGCAGAGTGAAGGCAAAAGGGCCAACAAGTGCTCAGCATCTCTGGGACTCCTTCAAGACTGTTGGAGACCATTTCAGGTGACGACCTCTTGAAGCTCATCAAGAGGATGCAGAGTGTGTGGAGCAGTAATCAGAGCAAAACGTGGTACTTTGAAGAAACTACAATATCAGACATATTTTCAGTTGTTTTACACTTTTTTGTTAAATACATATTTCCACGTGTACTGTGTGTGTGTGTGTGTGTGTGTGTATGTGTGTGTACATATATATATATATGTATATATATATATATATACATATATATATATATATATGTATATGTGTATATATGTATATGTGTATGTATATATATATATATGTATATATATATATATGTGTATGTATATATATGTATATATATGTATATATATATATGTATATGTGTATATGTATATATATATATATATATATGTGTGTATGTGTATATATATATATATATATATATATATATATATATATATATTGAAATTGGTTTTCTTCATTGGGGGTACTATGTTTACTATGTTTACTATGATTACCTTGTTCCTGTAGGTACCGGGGAGGGTAGGAGGGGGGTTAGGAGGGGTGGGAAATACACCAGACTAGTTTATTTACCATGTCGGTTTGTTTAATGGACATCTGCCTTTTTGAACCTTTACTTGGATATAAATTTCAAATGCATGGCATCCCGGCCCAGTACTATATGACTGATCCTAGTCCTGCCAGAAGAGTGGATAGATGCTCAGTTAACTTTGTAAGCTGGAACGTGAAATCACTCAATCATCCCATGAAGCAAAAAAGTATTTACCCACTTAAAACAACTTAATACCGATACTGCATTCCTGCAGGAGACACATCTGCGTATGTCAGACCTCTTCAGGAAAAGCTGGTCAGGACAAATTTACCATTCTAATTTTCATTCAAAGACAAGAGGGCCAGCCATTCTGATCAATAAAAACATTCCCTTTACTATGACAAGTATTGATTCAGATCCAGCAGGGGGCTATACTACTGTGATGGGGCAACTTTTCTCATGTCCAGTCATCTTAGCTAATATATACGCTCCAAACTGGGACAATCCGACCTTTTTTTCAAATGGTTTTTCCCGTTTACCAAACATGGCCTCGCACCACCTTATACTTGGGGGTGATATGAACTGTGTACTTTCTCCTATATTAGATCGTAGCTCCTCTAAGAATACTTCTCTGTCTAAATCAGCAAGCACCATCCAGCTTTTTCTAAAAACGTTTAGCATAGCGGATGTATGGAGATTTCACAATCCCACCTCCAGATCTTACTCCTACTTCTCTGCAGTTCATAAGAGTTACTCTCGCATAGATAATTTCTCTCTGGATAACAGGTTTCTTTCTTCGGTAACTAAATGCGACTATGAAGCAATAGTTATCTCAGATCACGGTCCCTTAACCATGAAAATACGTTTCCCGAATACGCAGCATAGTTACCGCCCCTGGAGGCTCAGTCCTCTTCTTCTATCAGAAGAGTCCTTTGTTAATTTTATTTCAGCTGAGATAAAACTGTTTCTTGACACTAACCAAACACCAGGAATGCCCTCCTCAACTGTATGGGAAACACTGAAAGCTTACATAAGAGGCCAGATTATTTCATACTACGCGAACAAAAGGAGATCAAATACCACACGCCTTAAAGAACTAACAGATGAGATCATGAAACTATATACATTACATAGCCATCAACCATCAGCTGATGTGATGAAGAGACGTCTGTGCTTACAATCTGAATTTGAAACCTTGTCAATGCAACATGCTGAAAATCTTCTTATTAAATCGCGACAAGGTTGTTATGAACATGGGGAGAAAATGGGACGAATACTTGCTCACCAGATAGGACAAAGAATAGCTAATCAGATAATACTTGTAATTAAAGATGAACAAGATGTAAGGAGCACAGATGGTCTCAGAACTAATTCATGCTTCCAAACATTTTATCAGTCATTATACACACCGGAGCATCCAACTACACACTGCAGCAGCAGGTCATTAAGGATCCATACGTGTCCCAACCAGACTCAAACAAAGCTGCAGCGTTGGAGAAAGACCTCTCGGTTCTGGAGATTAAAGGAGCAATCAGATGTATGCAAAGTGGTAAATCCCCGGGACCCCGGCACCCTTTGTTATTGTCAGTTTATGAAGAATCACCTGTACTTGAAACCTTTCCTTTAGCTATGTGTCAAGCAGTTATCTCCTTCTTAAAGAAGGAAAAACTCTCTTGGGTGTAGTTCATTTCGCCCAATCTCTCTCCTCAACACTGATGCCAAAGTTTTGGCACGCCGAATGGAAGGTGTTCTTCCCTCTATTATATCGCCTGACCAAACAGGTTTTATCAAGAACCGCTATTCCTTTTTCAATATCAGACGCCTCCTTAACATCCTTTACAGTCCCTCTCCACCCGATGTGCCAGTATTAGTTCTCTCGTTAGATGCTGAAAAGGCATTGGGTGGGGTGGGACTACCTTTTCAGCACACTAGAGAGGTTCGGATTTGGCCCTGGGTTCATATCATGGATCAGGCTTCTATATACTGCTCCGATGGCTGCTGTCCGTACTAATGATAATTTGTCCTCTTATTTTGAGCTTAAACGAGGCACAAGACAGGGATGCCCCTTATCACCGCTGCTCTTTGCGATTGCAATAGAACCCGTAGCACTAGCCCTGAGACAAAATACAGATGTCAAAGGGAGGGAACATAAAGTCTCACTGTATGCAGACGATATGCTTTTATTCTTATCACAACATCTTTTGAGTCTTCCTAAATTATTAACCTCGCTAAAAGATTTTGGCAAAATATCCGGATATAAGGTTAATATTTAGAAGAGTGAATTAATGCCTATTGGGAAAAGTCAAGATATGTCTCCATTAGACTCATTTCCTTAAAAATCTTTGAAATTAGCCCCATGAAATTCAAATATTTAGGGGTTACACATAAACTTAAAGATCTCTATGCCGCTAACTATCAACCCCTGTTATGTAAAGTTAATCAGGATATTGAACGCTGGGACCTCCTACCTCTCACGTTGGGTGGAAGAATTAATACGGTAAAGGTGACTATTTTGCCTAAGTTATTATATATATTCCAGTGCCTTCCGATCTTTTTAACTTAATCTTTTTTCACCAAGCTTAACAACCTGATCTCTTGTTTTATATGGAGTAAAAAACCTCCTTGAATAAAGAGAAGCACACTTCAAAGACCTTGCTCAATGGGCGGATTGGCACTTCCAAATTTTCTACATTATTGTTGGGCGGTTAACATTATAACGATGTTGTATTGGTTGGGTAATGACGAAGATGTCACTGACACTGGACGGGTACTTATGGAAGAGGATCTGTAAGTTTTACTTCTTTAAGAGGTTTACTGTGTACCAGGCTACCATTCACACAGCCCCTTTCCAATTATACCTTCAATCCTGTTGTCCTTCATTCACTAAAAATGTGGAACCAATTGAGAAGATGCTTCTCACTTACAGATCTGTAAGGCGTCACCATGTGGTCCGAGGGAGGCCAACTGTCAGACTGTTATATAGAAGGAAATTTTGCCTCCTTTCAGCAGTTGGTACAAAAATTTTAGATTTCCAAATTATTATTATCTTGAGATATTTACAGCTCCGCAATTTTGTATCCCCAAATTTAAAATGTTTCCCCTTGTCCCCTCCATCTGATCTGTTAGATTCAATTTTTGAGTGTAAACTAATTAAGAAGCGGACAATAAGTACAATCTATAAAATGCTTTATTTGCACAATTTGGCACCTTTAACTCATCTTAAAAATAAATGGCAGACGGACTTAGAAGAACTAATATCAGAAGAAACTTGGCAAAAATAATAAAAGGTCTCTTCTCAGCCTCTATCTGTCTCAGACACGCTGTTATTCAGTTTTAAACTGTACACCGTTTACACTGGTGTGAGGTGAAAATCGCTCAGTTCACAGCAAACATAGACCCCACCTGTGACAGATGTAGGCGAGATCCCACCACTCTATTACACGTTCTGGACCTGCCCTGCGCTCTACACCTTCTGCCGATCTATTTTCGAAAGCTTTTCCAAGATTTTCGGAAAGATGATTGTGCCATCTCCATCTTCGCGCTTTTTGGGGTAGTTCAGATAGATCCCCTCTGGAGAAATGGAAGATCAGGATGCTGGCCTTCAGTCTCTTCTAGCCAGGAGACTTTTATTGCTGACATGGAAAGATCCCATAACTCCAACATCCGGCCACTGGGTCGGGGACGGCATGGACCATATCACACTGGAGAAGATCAGGTCTACAACTGGGGGGTCTGTTAGAAAGGTTTATAATATTTAGAATATGTGGCTGCCCTTCATGATGCTTGTTGAAGATGTGGAGGCAGACAGTATAGTAATGTAAATCTCTGCTGTCTTGCTGACCTGTATTGACCTTCTGTCATGTTCATTCTGTCTGACTGATTTCTAAAGTTATGTTTGTACTTATGTTTGTACTGTCTGGTGGGGGGGGCGGGGGGGTGATGATGATGATACTATAGAATTAAAGATGTGAACCCCCCTCCAGGTCCGGATCCCCACCCCCCTCAACACCAGTGGGGTTCAGCTCATCTGTATGAAGGGGAAAGCGAAGTACAAAGCCAGTGACAACGCTATCGTCTGGAAGTAAGTGATCACATGATGCCACACCTGTACCTGCCAGGTGGACCGGGGTCAGTACTGTCGTCATTGGTTGTGCTACTGCTCCTCTTCCTCTGCACTACATCATCAAGTCAGTTCATTACAGTGACCTGATCCTATAAACAGATCCAGATGTTGGACCTGCAGAGGGACCCAGCTAACCCAATCAGCTGGTAGTGACATCATCACTGCAGGTGCGTCACATACCTTAATGTGCGTTACTGTGTTTCAGGGTGAAGCGCATGGCGGGAATGAAGGAGTCTCAGATCAGCGCCGAGATTGAGCTGCTGCCTACCAACGATAAGAAGAAGTGGGCTCGACCCCCCATCTCCATGAACTTTGAGGTCAGTTTACCACCAACCAGCATCCTCCGGTTCTGACCGGTGACCCAGCGCCACAGTAAGATAAGATAAGATAAGATGAACCTTTATTAATCCCCGGAGGGAAATTTGGTAATGTACCAACCTTTACGGTGAACACCTACCGTCAGGTGAAGGAGCTGACGAGACGTTTCACTGAAGGCGTAACCTGACCTCGGAGGTTTCCGTCTGACATGCTAACAGAAGTCAAGTCTCAGAGTAGCTTCTTAGCCTTAGCTAGCTAGCTATGTAGCTTTGAGCTAGGTGGGCATGTAGGAGAAGAAGAAGACAATGAAACGGCTTTACTAATTTTCCTCTCTCTCTCTCTCCTTCTCTCTCTCTCTGTCTCTCTCTCCTCCTCAGGTGCCCTTTGCTCCTTCAGGTCTGAAGGTCAGATACCTGAAGGTGTTTGAGCCCAAGTTGAACTACAGCGATCATGACGTCATTAAATGGGTTCGTTACATTGGACGAAGTGGCATCTACGAGACCCGCTGCTGACCCTCTGACCTCCTGACCCTCTGACCTCCTGACCCTCTGACGTCCTGACCCTCTGACCTCCTGACCCTCTGACCTGCTGACCCTCTGACCTGCTGACCCTCTGACCTGCTGACCCTCTCACCTCCTGACCCTCTCACCTCCTGACCCTCTGACCCTCTGACGTCCTGACCCTCTGACCTCCTGACCCTCTGACCTCCTGACCCTCTGACCTGCTGACCCTCTGACCTGCTGACCCTCTGACTTCCTGACCCTCTGGCGTCCTGACCCTCTGACCTCCTGACCCTCTGACGTCCTGACCCTCTGACCTCCTGACCCTCTGACGTCCTGACCCTCTGACCTCCTGACCCTCTGACCTCCTGACCCTCTGACCTGCTGACCCTCTGACCTTCTGACCTCCTGACCCTCTGACCTGCTGACCCTCTGACCTTCTGACCTCCTGACCCTCTGACCTGCTGACCCTCTGACCTCCTGACCCTCTGACGTCCTGACCCTCTGACCTCCTGACCCTCTGACCTCCTGACCCTCTGACCTGCTGACCCTCTGACCTCCTGACCCTCTGACGTCCTGACCCTCTGACCTCCTGACCCTCTGACGTCCTCTGACCTCCTGACCCTCTGACCTCCTGACCCTCTGACCTCCTGATCCTCTGACGTCCTGACCCTCTGACCTGCTGACCCTCTGACCTCCTGACCCTCTGACCTCCTGACCCTCTGACCTGCTGACCTGCTGACCTGCTGACCCTCTGACCTTCTGACCCTCTGACCTTCTGACCTCCTGACCCTCTGACCTCCTGACCCTCTGACCTGCTGACCCTCTGACCTCCTGACCCTCTGACGTCCTGACCCTCTGACCTCCTGACCCTCTGACGTCCTCTGACCTCCTGACCCTCTGACCTCCTGACCCTCTGACCTCCTGATCCTCTGACGTCCTGACCCTCTGACCTGCTGACCCTCTGACCTCCTGACCCTCTGACCTCCTGACCCTCTGACCTGCTGACCTGCTGACCCTCTGACCTTCTGACCCTCTGACCTTCTGACCTCCTGACCCTCTGACCTGCTGACCCTCTGACCTCCTGACCCTCTGACGTCCTGACCCTCTGACCTCCTGACCCTCTGACCTCCTGACCCTCTGACCTGCTGACCCTCTGACCTCCTGACCCTCTGACGTCCTGACCCTCTGACCTCCTGACCCTCTGACCTGCTGACCCTCTGACCTCCTGACCCTCTGATGTCCTGACCCTCTGACCTCCTGACCTTCTGACCTGCTGACCCTCTGACCTCCTGACCCTCTGACCTGCTGACCCTCTGACCTCCTGACCCTCTGACCTGCTGACCTCCTGACCCTCTGACCTCCTGACCTCCTGACCTGCTGACCCTCTGATCTCCTGACCTGCTGACCCTCTGACCTCCTGACCCTCTGACCTCCTGACCCTCTGACCTGCTGACCCTCTGACCTCCTGACCGTCTGACCTCCTGACCCTCTGACCTCCTGACCCTCTGACCTCCTGACCTGCTGACCCTCTGACCTCCTGACCCTCTGACCTCCTGCCCCTCTGACCTCCTGACCCTCTGACCTCCTGACCCTCTGATCTCCTGACCTCCTGACCCTCTGACCTCCTGACCCTCTGACCTCCTGACCTGCGGACCCTCTGACCTCCTGATCCTCTGACCTCCTGAACCTCTGACCTCCTGACCCTCTGACCTCCTGACCTCCTGACCCTCTGACCTCCTGACCCTCTGACCTGCTGACCCTCTGACCTGCTGACCCTCTGACCTCCTGACCTCCTGACCCTCTGACCTCCTGACCCTCTGACCTCCTGACCCTCTGACCTCCTGACCCTCTGACCTGCTGACCCTCTGACCTCCTGACCCTCTGACCTGCTGACCCTCTGACCTCCTGACCCTCTGACCTCCTGACCCTCTGACGTCCTCTGACCTGCTGACCCTCTGACCTCCTGACCCTCTGACCTCCTGACCCTCTGACCTCCTGACCCTCTGACCTCCTGACCTCCTGACCCTCTGACCTCCTGACCCTCTGACCCACTGACCTGCTGACCCTCTGACCTCCTGACCCGCTGACCTCCTGACCTGCTGACCCGCTGACCTCCTGACCCGCTGACCCTCTGACCTCCTGACCCTCTGACCTCCTGACCCTCTGACCTCCTGATCCTCTGACGTCCTGACCCTCTGACCTGCTGACCCTCTGACCTGCTGACCCTCTGACCTCCTGACCCTCTGACCTGCTGACCCTCTGACCTTCTGACCCTCTGACCTTCTGACCTCCTGACCCTCTGACCCGCTGACCCTCTGACCTCCTGACCCTCTGACCTCCTGACCCTCTGACGTCCTGACCCTCTGACCTCCTGACCCTCTGACCTCCTGACCCTCTGACCTGCTGACCCTCTGACCTCCTGACCCTCTGACGTCCTGACCCTCTGACCTCCTGACCCTCTGACCTGCTGACCCTCTGACCTCCTGACCCTCTGACGTCCTGACCCTCTGACCTCCTGACCTTCTGACCTCCTGACCCTCTGACCTCCTGACCCTCTGACCTGCTGACCCTCTGACCTCCTGACCCTCTGACCTGCTGACCTCCTGACCCTCTGACCTCCTGACCCCCTGACCTGCTGACCCTCCTGACCCTCTGACCTCCTGACCTGCTGACCCTCTGATCTCCTGACCTCCTAACTCTCTGACCTCCTGACCCTCTGACCTCCTGACCCTCTGACCTGCTGACCCTCTGACCTCCTGACCTGCTGACCCTCTGACCTGCTGACCCTCTGACCTCCTGACCCTCTGACCTCCTGACCCTCTGACCTCCTGACCTGCTGACCCTCTGACCTCCTGACCCTCTGACCTCCTGCCCCTCTGACCTCCTGACCCTCTGACCTCCTGACCCTCTGATCTCCTGACCTCCTGACCCTCTGACCTCCTGACCCTCTGACCTCCTGACCTGCGGACCCTCTGACCTCCTGATCCTCTGACCTCCTGAACCTCTGACCTCCTGACCCTCTGACCTCCTGACCTCCTGACCCTCTGACCTCCTGACCCTCTGACCTGCTGACCCTCTGACCCTCTGACCTCCTGACCCTCTGACCTCCTGACCCTCTGACCTCCTGACCCTCTGACCTCCTGACCCTCTGACCTGCTGACCCTCTGACCTCCTGACCCTCTGACCTGCTGACCCTCTGACCTCCTGACCCTCTGACCTCCTGACCCTCTGACGTCCTCTGACCTGCTGACCTCCTGACCCTCTGACCTCCTGACCCTCTGACCTCCTGACCCTCTGACCTCCTGACCCTCTGACCTCCTGACCTGCTGACCCTCTGACCTCCTGACCCTCTGACCTCCTGACCCTCTGACCTGCTGACCCTCTGACCTCCTGACCCTCTGACCTCCTGACCTCCTGACCCTCTGACCTCCTGACCCTCTGACCCACTGACCTGCTGACCCTCTGACCTCCTGACCCGCTGACCTCCTGACCTGCTGACCCGCTGACCTCCTGACCCG
>CAMQGK010000110.1:362500-387500 GCA_947000775.1 Pterois miles | reverse complement strand
ACCCTGCTGAATGGGAGGAAGAGGACTTTCATGGCAAGGGACACAGAGGGGACCAAGGCTGTCCAGAAGGAGCTGAAGAAGGAGCTTCAGCTGGCTAAGGACGCCTACAAAGACAAGCTGGAGGGGAAACAAGCCAGCAGCTCCAGGGAGGTGTGGGGAGGCTTCAGGAGGATAACGGGCTACAAACAGCCAGGCCCTGCAGTGGAGGGGACGCTGGAACAGGACAACCAGTTAAACCTGGTTTGACCATCTGGCCCCCAACAGCCCAGCAGGACACCCTGAGCCTCCACCCGCCAACTCTGGAGGTAGACCAGGACCTGGTGGACTGGATTAGGGACTACCTCACCAGCAGACCACAGTATGTCAGACTGCAGGGCAGCCTGTCTGACGTGCTGGTGAGCAACACCGGTGCTCCCCAGGGAACTGTGCTGTCACCGTTCCTGTTCTCCACCTACACCTCCGACTTCTGCTTCAACTCCCAACATGCCTCCTGCAGGAGTTCTCCGAGGACTCCTCCATCGTCGGCTGCATCACAGATGACAACGAGGAGGAGTACAGGACCCTGGTGGAGAACTTCGTGAGGTGGTGCGACACCAACCACCTCCAGCTCAATATTGGTCAGACCAAAGAGCTGGTGGTGGATTTCTGGAGGAGGAGGAAGAGCTCTCCTACTCCCATCACCATCCGTGGGGAGGAGGTGGAGGTGGTGGACAACTACAAGTTCCTGGGAGTTCACTTAAACAATAAACTGGACTGGTCCAACAACTCCGAGGCCTCTACAGGAAGGGAGTAGTAGTAGTAGTAGTAGTACCAGTAGTAAACTGGACTGGTCCAACAACTCCGAGGCCTCTACAGGAAGGGAGTAGTAGTAGTAGTAGTAGTAGTACCAGTAGTAAACTGGACTGGTCCAACAACTCCGAGGCCTCTACAGGAAGGGAGTAGTAGTAGTAGTAGTAGTACCAGTAGTAAACTGGACTGGTCCAACAACTCCGAGGCCTCTACAGGAAGGGAGTAGTAGTAGTAGTAGTAGTAGTAGTAGTAGTAGTAAACTGGACTGGTCCAACAACTACGAGGCCTCTACAGGAAGGGACAGAGCAAACTATTGTTCCTGAGAAGGCTGAGGACCTTCAACGTGTTCAACAGGCTACTCCAGATGTTTTACCAGTCTGTAGTAGTAGTAGTAGTAGTAGTAGTACTACATGTGCAACAGGCTACTCCAGATGTTTTACCAGTCTGTAGTAGCAGCAGTAGTAGTAGTACATGTGCAACAGGCTACTCCAGATGTTTTACCAGTCTGTAGTAGCAGCAGTAGTAGTAGTAGTACATGTGCAACAGGCTACTCCAGATGTTTTACCAGTCTGTAGTAGCAGTAGTAGTAGTAGTAGTAGTAGTAGTACATGTGCAATAGGCTACTCCAGATGTTTTACCAGTCTGTAGTAGCAGCAGTAGTAGTAGTAGTAGTAGTAGTACATGTGCAATAGGCTACTCCAGATGTTTTACCAGTCTGTAGTAGCAGCAGTAGTAGTAGTAGTACATGTGCAACAGGCTACTCCAGATGTTTTACCAGTCTGTAGTAGCAGTAGTAGTAGTAGTAGTAGTACATGTGCAACAGGCTACTCCAGATGTTTTACCAGTCTGTAGTAGCAGCAGTAGTAGTAGTAGTACATGTGCAATAGGCTACTGCAGATGTTTTACCAGTCTGTAGTAGCAGTAGTAGTAGTAGTAGTAGTAGTAGTACATGTGCAATAGGCTACTCCAGATGTTTTACCAGTCTGTAGTAGCAGCAGTAGTAGTAGTAGTACATGTGCAACAGGCTACCCCAGATGTTTTACCAGTCTGTAGTAGCAGTAGTAGTAGTAGTAGTAGTACATGTGCAACAGGCTACTCCAGATGTTTTACCAGTCTGTAGTAGCAGCAGTAGTAGTAGTAGTACATGTGCAACAGGCTACTCCAGATGTTTTACCAGTCTGTAGTAGTAGTAGTAGTAGTAGTAGTAGTACATGTGCAATAGGCTACTCCAGATGTTTTACCAGTCTGTAGTAGTAGTAGTAGTAGTACATGTGCAATAGGCTACTCCAGATGTTTTACCAGTCTGTAGTAGCAGCAGTAGTAGTAGTAGTAGTAGTAGTACATGTGCAATAGGCTACTCCAGATGTTTTCCCAGTCTGTAGTAGCAGCAGTAGTAGCAGCAGTAGTAGTAGTAGTAGTAGTCGTACATGTGCAATAGAATACTCCAGATGTTTTACCAGTATGTAGTAGCAGCAGTAGTAGTAGTAGTAGTAGTAGTAGTAGTACATGTGCAACAGGCTACTCCAGATGTTTTACCAGTCTGTAGTAGCAACAGTAGTAGTAGTAGTAGTACATGTGCAACAGGCTACCCCAGATGTTTTACCAGTCTGTAGTAGCAGCAGCAGTAGTAGTAGTAGTAGTAGTAGTAGCAGCAGCAGTAGTAGTAGTAGTACATGTGCAACAGGCTACTCCAGATGTTTTACCAGTCTGTAGTAGCAGCAGCAGTAGTAGTAGTAGTAGTAGTAGTAGTAGTACATGTGCAACAGGCTACTCCAGATGTTTTACCAGTCTGTAGTAGCAGCAGTAGTAGTAGTAGTAGTAGTACATGTGCAACAGGCTACTCCAGATGTTTTACCAGTCTGTAGGAGCAGTAGTAGTAGTAGTAGTAGTAGTACATGTGCAAAAGGCTACTTCAGATGTTTTACCAGTCTGTAGTAGCAGCAGTAGTAGCAGTAGTAGTAGTAGTAGTAGTAGTAGTACATGTGCAACAGGCTACTTCAGATGTTTTACCAGTCTGTAGGAGCAGTAGTAGTAGTAGTAGTAGTAGTAGTAGTACATGTGCAAAAGGCTACTTCAGATGTTTTACCAGTCTGTAGTAGCAGCAGTAGTAGTAGTAGTAGTAGTAGTAGTAGTAGTACATGTGCAACAGGCTACTTCAGATGTTTTACCAGTCTGTAGGAGCAGTAGTAGTAGTAGTAGTAGTAGTAGTAGTACATGTGCAAAAGGCTACTTCAGATGTTTTACCAGTCTGTAGTAGCAGCAGTAGTAGCAGTAGTAGTAGTAGTACTAGTAGTAGTACATGTACAACAGGCTACTTCAGATGTTTTACCAGTCTGTAGTAGTAGCAGTAGTAGTAGTAGTAGTAGTAGTACATGTGCAACAGGCTACTTCAGATGTTTTACCAGTCTGTAGGAGCAGTAGCAGTAGTAGTAGTAGTAGTAGTAGTACATGTGCAACAGGCTACTTCAGATGTTTTACCAGTCTGTAGGAGCAGTAGCAGCAGTAGTAGTAGTAGTAGTCGTAGTAGTAGTAGTACATGTGCAAAAGGCTACTTCAGATGTTTTACCAGTCTGTAGTAGCAGTAGTAGTAGTAGTGGTAGTAGTAGTACATGTGCAACAGGCTACTTCAGATGTTTTACCAGTCTGTAGGAGCAGTAGTAGTAGTAGTAGTAGTAGTAGTAGTAGTAGTAGTACATGTGCAAAAGGCTACTTCAGATGTTTTACCAGTCTGTAGTAGCAGCAGTAGTAGCAGTAGTAGTAGTAGTACTAGTAGTAGTACATGTACAACAGGCTACTTCAGATGTTTTACCAGTCTGTAGTAGTAGCAGTAGTAGTAGTAGTAGTAGTAGTACATGTGCAACAGGCTACTTCAGATGTTTTACCAGTCTGTAGGAGCAGTAGCAGTAGTAGTAGTAGTAGTAGTAGTAGTAGTACATGTGCAACAGGCTACTTCAGATGTTTTACCAGTCTGTAGGAGCAGTAGCAGCAGTAGTAGTAGTAGTAGTCGTAGTAGTAGTAGTACATGTGCAAAAGGCTACTTCAGATGTTTTACCAGTCTGTAGTAGCAGTAGTAGTAGTAGTGGTAGTAGTAGTACATGTGCAACAGGCTACTTCAGATGTTTTACCAGTCTGTAGGAGCAGTAGTAGTAGTAGTAGTAGTAGTAGTAGTAGTAGTAGTAGTACATGTGCAAAAGGCTACTTCAGATGTTTTACCAGTCTGTAGTAGCAGCAGTAGTAGCAGTAGTAGTAGTAGTAGTAGTAGTACATGTGCAACAGGCTACTCCAGATGTTTTACCAGTCTGTAGTAGCAGTAGTAGTAGTAGTAGTAGTAGTAGTAGTAGTACATGTGCAACAGGCTACTCCAGATGTTTTACCAATCTGTAGTAGCAGTAGTAGTAGTAGTAGTAGTAGTACATGTGCAAAAGGCTACTTCAGATGTTTTACCAGTCTGTAGTAGCAGCAGCAGTTGTAGTAGTAGTAGTAGTAGTACATGTGCAACAGGCTACTTCAGATGTTTTACCAGTCTGTAGGAGCAGTAGCAGCAGTAGTAGTAGTAGTAGTCGTAGTAGTAGTAGTACATGTGCAAAAGGCTACTTCAGATGTTTTACCAGTCTGTAGTAGCAGTAGTAGTAGTAGTGGTAGTAGTAGTACATGTGCAACAGGCTACTTCAGATGTTTTACCAGTCTGTAGGAGCAGTAGTAGTAGTAGTAGTAGTAGTAGTACATGTGCAATAGGCTACTCCAGATGTTTTCCCAGTCTGTAGTAGCAGCAGTAGTAGCAGCAGCAGTAGTAGTAGTAGTAGTCGTACATGTGCAATAGAATACTCCAGATGTTTTACCAGTATGTAGTAGCAGCAGTAGTAGTAGTAGTAGTAGTAGTAGTAGTAGTACATGTGCAACAGGCTACTCCAGATGTTTTACCAGTCTGTAGTAGCAACAGTAGTAGTAGTAGTAGTACATGTGCAACAGGCTACCCCAGATGTTTTACCAGTCTGTAGTAGCAGCAGCAGTAGTAGTAGTAGTACATGTGCAACAGGCTACTCCAGATGTTTTACCAGTCTGTAGTAGCAGCAGCAGTAGTAGTAGTAGTAGTAGTAGTAGCAGCAGCAGTAGTAGTAGTAGTACATGTGCAACAGGCTACTCCAGATGTTTTACCAGTCTGTAGTAGCAGCAGCAGTAGTAGTAGTAGTAGTAGTAGTAGTAGTACATGTGCAACAGGCTACTCCAGATGTTTTACCAGTCTGTAGTAGCAGCAGTAGTAGTAGTAGTAGTAGTACATGTGCAACAGGCTACTCCAGATGTTTTACCAGTCTGTAGGAGCAGTAGTAGTAGTAGTAGTAGTAGTACATGTGCAAAAGGCTACTTCAGATGTTTTACCAGTCTGTAGTAGCAGCAGTAGTAGCAGTAGTAGTAGTAGTAGTAGTAGTAGTACATGTGCAACAGGCTACTTCAGATGTTTTACCAGTCTGTAGGAGCAGTAGTAGTAGTAGTAGTAGTAGTAGTAGTACATGTGCAAAAGGCTACTTCAGATGTTTTACCAGTCTGTAGTAGCAGCAGTAGTAGTAGTAGTAGTAGTAGTAGTACATGTGCAACAGGCTACTTCAGATGTTTTACCAGTCTGTAGGAGCAGTAGTAGTAGTAGTAGTAGTAGTAGTAGTAGTAGTACATGTGCAAAAGGCTACTTCAGATGTTTTACCAGTCTGTAGTAGCAGCAGTAGTAGCAGTAGTAGTAGTAGTACTAGTAGTAGTACATGTACAACAGGCTACTTCAGATGTTTTACCAGTCTGTAGTAGTAGCAGTAGTAGTAGTAGTAGTAGTAGTACATGTGCAACAGGCTACTTCAGATGTTTTACCAGTCTGTAGGAGCAGTAGCAGTAGTAGTAGTAGTAGTAGTAGTACATGTGCAACAGGCTACTTCAGATGTTTTACCAGTCTGTAGGAGCAGTAGCAGCAGTAGTAGTAGTAGTAGTAGTCGTAGTAGTAGTAGTACATGTGCAAAAGGCTACTTCAGATGTTTTACCAGTCTGTAGTAGCAGTAGTAGTAGTAGTGGTAGTAGTAGTACATGTGCAACAGGCTACTTCAGATGTTTTACCAGTCTGTAGGAGCAGTAGTAGTAGTAGTAGTAGTAGTAGTAGTAGTAGTACATGTGCAAAAGGCTACTTCAGATGTTTTACCAGTCTGTAGTAGCAGCAGTAGTAGCAGTAGTAGTAGTAGTACTAGTAGTAGTACATGTACAACAGGCTACTTCAGATGTTTTACCAGTCTGTAGTAGTAGCAGTAGTAGTAGTAGTAGTAGTAGTACATGTGCAACAGGCTACTTCAGATGTTTTACCAGTCTGTAGGAGCAGTAGCAGTAGTAGTAGTAGTAGTAGTAGTACATGTGCAACAGGCTACTTCAGATGTTTTACCAGTCTGTAGGAGCAGTAGCAGCAGTAGTAGTAGTAGTAGTCGTAGTAGTAGTAGTACATGTGCAAAAGGCTACTTCAGATGTTTTACCAGTCTGTAGTAGCAGTAGTAGTAGTAGTGGTAGTAGTAGTACATGTGCAACAGGCTACTTCAGATGTTTTACCAGTCTGTAGGAGCAGTAGTAGTAGTAGTAGTAGTAGTAGTAGTAGTAGTACATGTGCAAAAGGCTACTTCAGATGTTTTACCAGTCTGTAGTAGCAGCAGTAGTAGCAGTAGTAGTAGTAGTAGTAGTAGTACATGTGCAACAGGCTACTCCAGATGTTTTACCAGTCTGTAGTAGCAGTAGTAGTAGTAGTAGTAGTAGTAGTAGTAGTGGTACATGTGCAACAGGCTACTCCAGATGTTTTACCAATCTGTAGTAGCAGTAGTAGTAGTAGTAGTAGTAGTACATGTGCAAAAGGCTACTTCAGATGTTTTACCAGTCTGTAGTAGCAGCAGCAGTTGTAGTAGTAGTAGTAGTAGTACATGTGCAACAGGCTACTTCAGATGTTTTACCAGTCTGTAGGAGCAGTAGCAGCAGTAGTAGTAGTAGTAGTCGTAGTAGTAGTAGTACATGTGCAAAAGGCTACTTCAGATGTTTTACCAGTCTGTAGTAGCAGTAGTAGTAGTAGTGGTAGTAGTAGTACATGTGCAACAGGCTACTTCAGATGTTTTACCAGTCTGTAGGAGCAGTAGTAGTAGTAGTAGTAGTAGTAGTAGTAGTAGTACATGTGCAAAAGGCTACTTCAGATGTTTTACCAGTCTGTAGTAGCAGCAGTAGTAGCAGTAGTAGTAGTAGTAGTAGTAGTACATGTGCAACAGGCTACTCCAGATGTTTTACCAGTCTGTAGTAGCAGTAGTAGTAGTAGTAGTAGTAGTAGTAGTAGTACATGTGCAACAGGCTACTCCAGATGTTTTACCAATCTGTAGTAGCAGTAGTAGTAGTAGTAGTAGTAGTACATGTGCAAAAGGCTACTTCAGATGTTTTACCAGTCTGTAGTAGCAGCAGCAGTTGTAGTAGTAGTAGTAGTAGTAGCAGTAGTAGTAGTAGTGGTATGTTGGGGGGGCATCAGCACCAGAGATGCCACCAAACTGAACCAACTGGTGAGGAGGGCTGGGTCTGTGGTTGGATGTGAGCTGGACAGTCTGGAGGTGGTGGCAGAGGGGAGGACCAGGAGGAGAACCCCTCTCACCCCCTCTATGACCAACTGGTCCAGATGAGGAGTCCATTCAGCCAGAGACCGATCCCCCCTCGGCCCACTACAAACCGTCTGGGTCGGTCCTTTCTGTTGGTGGCCATCAGGCTCCATAACCAAGGTCTGAACCAGAACTATCTTATCTTATCTTACATCCACACCTACGGGACATTTAGAGTCATCAATTAACTTAAACAGCGTGTCTTTGGACTGCGGGAGGAAGCCGGAGTACCCGGAGAAAACCCACGCTGACACGGGGAGTTATATAAAGTATAAAATATAACATATTAAATATCACTCACATAACGTAATATACATGTATATATACATATATATATATATATATATATATATATATATATATATATATATATATATATATATATATATATATATATATATATATATATATATATATATATATATATATATATATATATATATATATATATATATATACATGTATATATATATATATATATACGTATATGAATATTATATAATATTATATATAATAATATTTGAATATTATGGGGTGTTTTTTGGTTTCTGTTGGTTGTCATGACGACCGGCAGCCTGCTGAAACAGACAGCGAGTTGTTTGCTTTCAGACGAGGTGACTCGGAGATGTGGGAACATGCTGACTGACCAGTGTGTGTTCAGTGTGTGTTCAGTGTGTGATGGACAGGTGAATGAACGGAGGTGTAATTAAATCCTCGTCCTTCAGCCCCGGCTGAAAGTCTGTCTCCTCCTCTGTCTCGTTGCTCCTCCTCTGTCTCGTTGCTCCTCTCTCCGACGCTCCGGCCTCCAGGCTGACTGGAGGGCTGCCAGGAGGTCAACAGGAGGTCACGGGGGCCCCGGGGGCCCCGGGGGAACACTGAAGCCTGATGGGATACTCCTGCCAGCCACAGAGCAGCAGGTTCTACCTGGGGGACAACATATCCATGTATGGGCAATGTGTTTTCCAGCATGTTGTTGTCATGGTGACAAACAGCAGCTGATGATCAGTCACATGATGTCAGGTTGTTTACTGAGTTCATTGAGTTCATTAATAAAGGTTCATCTTATCTTATCTTAGGTCATGATGACAGCGCTAACACGTTTATGATGACAATGCTAACATGTTCATGATGACAGCGCTAACATGTTCATGATGACAATGCTAACATGTTCATGATGACAGCGCTAACATGTTCATGATGACAGTGCTAACACATTTATGATGACAATGCTAACACGTTTATGATGACAATGCTAACATGTTCATGATGACAGCGCTAACATGTTCATGATGACAGCGCTAACATGTTCATGATGACAGCGCTAACACATTTATGATGACAATGCTAACACGTTTATGATGACAATGCTAACATGTTCATGATGACAGCGCTAACATGTTCATGATGACAGCGCTAACACATTTATGATGACAATGCTAACATGTTCATGATGACAGCGCTAACATGTTCATGATGACAATGCTAACATGTTCATGATGACAATGCTAACATGTTCATGATGACAGCGCTAACACGTTTATGATGACAATGCTAACATGTTCATGATGACAGCGCTAACATGTTCATGATGACAATGCTAACATGTTCATGATGACAGTGCTAACATGTTCATGATGACAGCGCTAACACATTTATGATGACAATGCTAACACGTTTATGATGACAATGCTAACATGTTCGTGATGACAATGCTAACATGTTCATGATGACAATGCTAACATGTTCATGATGACAGCGCTAACACGTTTATGATGACAATGCTAACATGTTCATGATGACAGCGCTAACATGTTCATGATGACAATGCTAACATGTTCATGATGACAGCGCTAACATGTTCATGATGACAGTGCTAACACATTTATGATGACAATGCTAACACGTTTATGATGACAATGCTAACATGTTCATGATGACAGCGCTAACATGTTCATGATGACAATGCTAACATGTTCATGATGACAGCGCTAACATGTTCATGATGACAGTGCTAACACATTTATGATGACAATGCTAACACGTTTATGATGACAATGCTAACATGTTCATGATGACAGCGCTAACATGTTCATGATGACAGTGCTAACATGTTCATGATGACAGCGCTAACATGTTCATGATGACAGCGCTAACATGTTCATGATGACAGTGCTAACACATTTATGATGACAATGCTAACACGTTTATGATGACAATGCTAACATGTTCATGATGACAGCGCTAACATGTTCATGATGACAATGCTAACATGTTCATGATGACAGCGCTAACATGTTCATGATGACAGTGCTAACACATTTATGATGACAATGCTAACACGTTTATGATGACAATGCTAACATGTTCATGATGACAGCGCTAACATGTTCATGATGACAGTGCTAACATGTTCATGATGACAGCGCTAACATGTTCATGATGACAGCGCTAACACATTTATGATGACAATGCTAACACGTTTATGATGACAATGCTAACATGTTCATGATGACAACGCTAACATGTTCATGATGACAATGCTAACATGTTCATGATGACAGCGCTAACATGTTCATGATGACAGCGCTAACACATTTATGATGACAATGCTAACATGTTCATGATGACAGCGCTAACATGTTCATGATGACAATGCTAACATGTTCATGATGACAATGCTAACATGTTCATGATGACAGCGCTAACATGTTCATGATGACAATGCTAACATGTTCATGATGACAATGCTAACATGTTCATGATGACAATGCTAACATGTTCATGATGACAATGCTAACATGTTCATGATGACAGCGCTAACACGCTCACAGTGACAATGTCAACATGTTTACAGTGACGTCAACATGCTCACAATATAACATGTAAGATTTGAAATAATGTATAGGGAAAAAATATAACCTATAAGATGTTAAATGGAATATAGGGTTCTGGTCTCAGACAAGTTTCTGGTCTCTGGTGAGTTTCTGGTTCTGGTCTCAAGTTTCTGTCTCAGTATCGATCAGAGGGTCAGTGAGGTCAGAGCGTTGTTGCACTGCATGATGGGAATCTGCCAGGCTCAGCTCCAACAGTCAAACCTTGATCAGGACACAGAGCAGCTGTGATGAGCTGTTTAACATGCAGCATATCAGCATATGATGACTTCCTGTGAAAGATGCTTCTGTAGGCAGACTGAAGGTGACTGAGCTCATAAACAACAACAACACAACAACAACAACAACAACAACAGGGTAACACAACAACAAGCAACCGTTTGCTATATATATATGTGTGTGTGTGTGTGTGTGTGTGTGTGTGTGTGTGTGTGTGTGTGTACCGATGGACTGTATATATAGCAATGGTTTACTGTACATAGCAACGGTCTGTTATACATAGTAACGGTCTGTTATATAAAGCAGCGGTCTGTTATACATAGTAATGGTCTGTTATATAAAGCAACGGTCTGTTATGCATTGTAACGGTCTGTTATACATAGCAACGGTCTGTTATACATAGCAACGGTCTGTTATGCATAGTAACGGTCTGTTATACATTGCAACGGTCTGTTATACATAGCAACGGTCTGTTATGCATAGTAACGGTCTTTTGTACATAGCAACGGTCTGCACATAGTAACAGTCTGTTTTATCTCGCAGCGGTCTGTTATACATAGCAACGGTCTGTTATTCATAGCAACGGTCTGTTATACATAGTAACGGTCTTTTATACATAGCAATGGTCTGCTATACATAGTAACGGTCTGTTGGACTTGAAATCCAATGGGGTCTCCCCACGCAGGTTCGAACCCTGCTCGCAGCGAATAGTGATTTTTTAGGGGGCGGCAGTAGCTCAGTCTGTAGGGAGTTGTCTTGGGAACCGGAGGGTCACCGGTTCAAGTCCCGACATGGACCAAGAACTGAGTGTGAACTGGTAGCTGGAGAGGTGCCAGTTTACCTCTTGGGCACTGCCGAGGTGCCCCTGAGCAAGGCACCAAACCCCCAACTGCTCGGGGCGCTTGTCAGGAGCAGCCCCCTCACTCTGACATCTCTCCATTGATGCATGTCTATGTGTTTCGGATCTGCATGTACTGTGTATACGTTACAACAGAGTGTAAAAATTGATTTTCCCCTAGTGGGACTAATAAAGGACTATCTTCTTCTTCTTCTTCTTCTTCTTCTTCTATACATAGTAACGGTCTGTTATACATAGCAACGGTCTGTTATACATAGTAACGGTCTGTTATACATAGCAACGGCCTGTTATACATAGTAATAGTCTGTTTTATCTCACAGCGGTCTGTTATACATAGCAACGGTCTGTTATACATAGCAACAGTCTGTTTTATCTCGCAGCGGTCTGTTATACATAGCATCGGTCTGTTATACATAGTAACAGTCTGTTATATATAGCAACGGTCTGTTATACATAGCAACAGTCTGTTTTATCTCGCAGTGGTCTGTTATACATAGCATCGGTCTGTTATACATAGCAACGGTCTGTTATAAAGAAATAACACCATAGAATGCTGGGATCCAATCGGAGTTGAGTATTCAATGGCGCTAAGGTAAGGTGAAAGTATAGAGCACCGACGGTAGAACCTTGAGGAACTTCACGTGGTCGTTGGTGACGCGGAGCACTGCTAAGACTTCATAAATAAGATAAGATAAGATGAACCTTTATAAATGATGGTTTAAACGGTAAATCACGGTCAGATGACACCTGACGGTTGTGTTTCCAACGTGATCCTCAGACTACAAACTGGAACCAGAATGCCTCTGATACCAAAACCAGGTCCTGTTACTCCAGGTTCTGATTCATATGCAGAATCTGTTTGTTAGATTAATGTCACAATGATTGCAGGTCCTCCAGGTGGACTCTGGTGGTCCCGCTGGCTGCTTCAGTTCTCAGATCCAGTCTGAGCTCCAGGAGCAGAACCAGTGGAACCACCAGAGTCGGACCAGTTCAGGGTCTTCAGGCTGTTTGGACAGATGTTCAGAGGACAGACAAGACAAATGCTGCACATCTGGACTGCTGTTGGTGGGAAAACACCTCGGGACGGCCCTACCTGTGGCCCCGAACCCCCAGAGGGCCCCCAGAAACAACAAGGACCAGGTCTAGGTTTGTTTATCTGCTGCTCAGATCCAGAATCACCTCAGACCAGAATAATAATCCTAATTTATTAAGACATCATGTTCTAGTGTAGATGGTTTCATGGGAATCGGTCTTTGTTTATTGTGATTAAACCTAGTCTGAACTGGTCCGGACCGACTCTGACCTGGAAGGGTTAAACTCCACACTCACAGTGTAAATGGACACCTCACACCTGACCCCGCCCCTCCGGACCAGCCCCACTGCAGCAGCAAGCGCACTCTCGGGGAACTTCTCTCAGTTTGTCCCAGAGCCGAGCAACACGGACCGGCTCCGGAACCGGCTAGACCCGGGTCTTCTGACCATGAGACAGGACACAGAGACCGGAGGAACTCACTAGGGGGGTTCGGGTCCTCGTGCGGCTCGGGTCCAGGCGCGCTGCTGGTTTTTTCTCCGCGTCGTTCCTCCTGGACTCACGAGGTTCTGAAGAAACTTGAAGTCAGCGCGTGAATGTATTTCCTTTGGACTCGCGCTTGTTCCAAGGACACGCGCACTGACTGAGTGGCGGCGGTCATGTGTCGGACCGTGTAGAGTCCAGTTCTCGTCATGGACCCCCCTCTGCTGCTGCTGATGATGATGATGCTGATGGGGGTGATGAAGGTGAGCGGAGCTGCTGCCAGGCCGCAGGTCAGTGAACTGACTCTGGAACAGTTAGACCTTAGACCCCACACCCCCAGATCCCTAGACCCCAGACCCTCAGACCCTTAGACCTCAGACACCCAGATCCCTAGACCCCAGACCCTTAGACCCCAGACACCCAGATCCTTAGACCCCCAGACCCTTAGACCCCAGACCCCCAGACACCCAGATCTCTAGACCCCAGACCCTTAGACCCTTAGACCCCCCAGAGCCACAGACTCTCAGACCCTACAGCCCCGTGAACCGCAACAAACTTCAGACATCAGAGTGGTTTAAACCAGTTATATTTCTATAAATAACTGTTTTTATTATAATATTAATAAACATCTGATGGTTTAAATATGTTCAGTCAGTTTCACTAAAATTACAGTTTTATTATCAAAGAAGAGGATTACAGGTGAAAACTAAATAAATTATCTCACTGATACAAATCTATAATACAAATAAAATAAATCTATATATACTCATTAATATTTCATTGATCTCTGTAATCATCAAACGTTCAGATAAAGCCAATAAAAAATGTGTAATAAGTTTTACTATTGAGCCTCTCCAGTCCAGCAGGGCTGCACTGACTGACAGCAGGTGTGATCAGATACAGGACTGGGTTTTATTATATTTACTATTTTATATTTAGGACTTATGAGTTCATTTTAACATGAGGCAACCTTTCTTTAGTTTACTAGGACACGAAGTTTGGAGACAGAAAGTGGTCCAGAGGTTCACAGTGAGATCTGGTTCAGGTTCAGCTGGTCCACATGTGGGGGACAGATCACACATCTGTCCTGAATCAGTCTGCTGCCACGTCTCAGACCACTAAACTCTCCTCACATCATTTCTTCTTCTGCTGTCCTTGAAGTCAAACTCAGAACAGAAGAAGTTCTCCTGAGAGCTCAACTCGCCGCCGTCGTCGCCGTCGTCATCGTCGCCGCCGTCGTCGCCGTGGAGAGGAAGCCAGTCAAAGGTGTAGCCAATTTAGAATGCTTCCTTATTACAGTTCAGACCTAAACATGTAGCCGTGGTTACTGAATTCATCCAAAAACTGAAACAGAAGTACATTAATATCAGATTTTAATCAAGTTTTAACCTCTGTGATTGGATGCTTGCTGCTGAAATGCACCCTGGGATTTGAAGGAAACTTCCACCTTTTAGCTTCAGATATTTAACTAACTGTGTCTGTTTGACCTGATTGGTTAAAAAAAGGTGATGAGTTAAAATCTGATTGGTTATGATCTGATTGGTTAATGATCTGATTGGTTAAAGATCTGATTGGTTAATGATCAGATTAGTTAATGAGCTGATTGGTTAATGGTGTGATTGGTTAATGATCTGATTAGTTAATGAGCTGATTGGTTAATGGTCTGATTGGTTAATGGTCTGATTGGTTAATGATCAGATTAGTTAATGAGCTGATTGGTTAATGGTCTGATTGGTTAATGATCTGATTGGTTAATGAGCTGATTCTTAATGAGCTGATTGGTTAATGATCTGATTGGTTAATGATCTGATTCGTTAATGAGCTGATTCTTAATGATCTGATTGGTTAATGATCAGATTAATTAAAGATCTGATCGGTTAATTATAGAATAAAATAAAGTTTATTGCCATTTGTACAAGTCAAAAACAGGTACATTGGAATTCCTGCATGTTTCTGAGTCAGTAACAAAACTAAAAGCAAACAAACAAAAAAGTGCATGCAAGGTGCGTAGGATGAAGAAACTAAGTTTATAGGAATGAGGACATAAACTACACATTACAAATAAGCATTATAAAGGCACTGATGAAATAAAGATAATAATGAAGACAGAAATATACACACAGAGATGGACTTGACCTGAGACGGTTACGTAGATGGTGATCAGAGGTAGTCCTGAGGTAGTGTGGTCTATTATCCACAGCGAGGGGGGTTAACTGTTCATTGTCTGGGTGGGAGGTCCTGTGCCACTAGCCTGACAGCGGCTGGGAAGAAACTGCTGTGGAAGTGGGCCCTATGAGTGCTGATGCTGGCAGGCCTGCGGTGTCTCAGGTTGTAGGCTGAGACCACCCGGTGGAGCAGAGCGTGGGCTGGCTGCTGGATGTCCCGGAGAAACCTCTGTGATTTTCTCCTGCTGCTCTGTTTGGAGATGGAGTCCGTGGAAGGGAGGTCAGAGCCGACGACCCTCCCTGCAGCTCTGACGACCTGCTGCAGCTCCGTCTTCTCAGCCAGGCTGGTGTTCCCTTTCCACACCGTGAACTCGCTGGTGAGGATGCGTTCAACGAGTCCTCTGTAGGCCTGGGTGAGGGGCTCTCCTCCTGTGATCCACAATGAGTTCTTCTTTTGTTTTGTCTATGTTGAGAACAAGGTCGTTGTCCTCTCCATAGACGGTGATCCTGTGAACCAGGTCCCTATATGCAGACTCTTCCCCTCCTCCCCTCCCCATCCTCCTCCTCCGGAGGATGGTTGTGTCGTCTGCATACTTAATGATGATGATGTTGTTGTTGGGGGGAGACAGTCATATATGAATAGGGAGAAGAGTTTAGGGCTGAGGCAGCAGCCTTGTGGGGTTCCTGTGCTGACTATAAGCTCTGCTGAGACCTTCTTTCCCATCCTCACCACTTGTGGTCAGACCGTGAAGAACTCCACGATCCTGTTACAGGTGGGTGTTGGTACTCCCAGGTCTGCTAGCTTGGCAGTCAGCTTCAGTGGCGTGATTGTGTTTAAGGCGGAGCTGTAGTCCAGGAACAATAGCCATGTGTAGGCGTTTTCTTGGGGACGGGCACTGAAAGGTGCGAGGGCCAGTTTCCTGTGAGAGGGAGATGCTGAAGATGTCTGTGTTCACCTCCGCCAGCTCTCTGCACAGGCCTTCAGGACTCTTGGTGCCACACAGCCTTCGGGTCGGTTCACCTGAATCAGAGCCCTGAGGACCTGGGGGTGTGTCACCTGCAGTGCAGTCTCCTCTGGGTCGCAGGGGCCATTTAAGGGGATGTCTCTGTTGTGCTGGTCCAATCTGGCATAAAAGCTGTTGAGGTTGTCTGGCAGGATGGCGTCTTGGACCACTGTTCTGTTAGCATTGGTCCTATAGTTGGTCATTGATCTGATTCCCTGCCACAAGTCTTGGGGTATAAGCCCTCTTGGCAGGCCTGATGGATTTTTGGATCTCATACCGGGCATGTTTATACCCCATGATGTCTCCAGATTTGAAAGCTGCACACCACGTCCTGATTTTGCTGCATACATCCGTATTAAACCGGAGCTTCTGAGTGGGGAAGACACGAATAGTCCGGGAGGGGATGCAAATGGAAGTGCACCAGTCGATATAGCTGCTAACAGTGTCCGTGTATTTGTGAATGTTGTCCACAGCTTCCTTGAAAATGCTCATGTCTATGGCCTCCAAGCAGCCCTGCAGTTTTCCCAGTGAGTTATCAGTCCACATCATCACAGTCCTGACAGTGACTGGGTCAGCTTTAAGTCTTTTGATGTAGGTGGGCTGTAGCAGGATAGCAAGGTGGTCACATTTCTCAAAATGTGGTTCGGAGACAGCAGCATAGACATTTTGTAATGTTGCTGTAGCATTTATCCAGAGTGTTGTTTCCCCTTGGTGGTTGAAACTGGTGGAATTTGGGGATGCTTTTCCAGAGATCATAGTGGTTGAAATTTCCCAGAATAACAAAAGCAGCTCCCTGAGCGCAGTGTCCTGGTTAGCAGAGGGGGGTATACACTGTGGTCAGAATGATGCCCTGAAGTTCTCTGGGCAGGTAGAATGGCCTGCACTTCACGGTAACGTACTGCACATCCTCAGAACATGACTGAGATATTACCGTGTTGTCGGTGCTCCAGGATTGTTTGACGAGGATCGCTGTTCTTCCCCCCCATGTCCAGGACATTTGCATCAAAACGTCCCAGTTCTCCCAGCCGAAGAAGAGTCTCCCAATCGTACGCAAAGTTAGCTCTCACTGTACTGCACATGAAAAGAACAAAACCAACAGTACAAAAACTAAATAAAGCCTATAAAGTTTGTTTTTCAGATGTTTGTCGGCAGCGAATTGATGGAGACGTTCAGAGGAACCAGAAACAGACGTTACGCCATCAACCCTCTGGGACACAAGTGGAGTCACCACAACATCACATACAGGTGGAGAGCAATGTAGTAGTATTACTGTATATCCAGTCCTCTCTAAAACTATTGAAAGATTGAGTCCATCTCCTTTATTTCTGCTGAACACTGAAAACATTTGAGTTTGACATGAATCTGAGACCAGAGATCAGGATTTCAGCTTCTATTCAGGTATTTACATCTAGATCTGATCCACTACTCAGCAGGTAGCACCGTTTGATTGAACCCAGTTTTCTACTGAGCTAAATTATTGATCATGTGACTGACAGGTGTTTCTGTTGTCCACGTGTGTCCTGTTACATTGATTATTCATCAATAAATAGAGCTGAATGTCTCCTCTCAGTTTCAGCTTTGGGTTTTTCCTGTTCAGACTGATTTCTAGTTAAAAGGTGAAACCAACATGAAGACCAGAGAGCTGTCTCTGGGAGAAAAGCTGAGAGAAGATGGAAATCAATCAGAGCCATTGATCCAACGTCGGCCATAGCCGGTACAACCATCTGGACCGTCCTGAAGAAGAAAGAAACCACCGGTGTACCGAGCAACAGATGGTGAACCGGTAGACCGAGGAAACATCAGCAGCTGATGACAGAAACACTGTGAGAGAAGGAAGGAATCCCAATCCACCGTTCACAGAGGACTTCAGGACCTAAAGGACAGAGGCTCCACCAGGAGAGGACAACCACTCATTAGCAATAAGAAGAGGAAGGACAGACTGGAACCAGACTACAAGGACAGAGACTCCACCAGGAGAGGACAACCACTCATTAGCAATAAGAAGAGGAAGGACAGACTGGAACCAGACTACAAGGACAGAGACTCCACCAGGAGAGGACAACCACTCATTATCAATAAGAAGAGGAAGGACAGACTGGAACCAGACTACAAGGACAGAGACTCCACCAGGAGAGGACAACCACTCATTAGCAATAAGAAGAGGAAGGACAGACTGGAACCAGACTACAAGGACAGAGACCATCAGGAGAGGACAACCACTCATTATCAATAAGAAGAGGAAGGACAGACTGGAACCAGACTACAAGGACAGAGGCTCCGCCAGGAGAGGACAACCACTCATTAGCAATAAGAAGAGGAAGGACAGACTGGAACCAGACTACAAGGACAGAGGACCAAGGACCAGGATCAACAGTGAAGAAAGAAGAGGAAGGTTTTAGACTGGACAAGTCCATCTGCAGACTGTTGATCAGCATTTTACCTGCTGAAGAGGAAACAAACAGCTACTGAAAGAGGCTGTGGTGAAAGACTGGAAAAGCACCACAGAAGAAGAACGGAAAGGTTGCAGGCTTGATGCAGTTATTACAGCTAAATATGAAGTATTATTGACTGTAATCTATCTGAAGTCTATCTGATCCTGGACTGTGGATCACCGTAAAATGTGGAGTTCTGTTATATCTGCTGAGCGGTGGATCAGATCTAGATGTAAATACCTGAATAGAGGCTGAAGTACTGATCTCTGGTCTCAGATTCATCTGTTGATGTCAAACCCAGATGTTTCAGTGTTCAGCAGAAATAAAGGAAGTGGCCTCAATGATCCAGTAGTATATACAATGGGAACTGTATATACTACTGACATTTGTTACACACATGTAATACTCAGTATCTTGTGTTAATGTGTACATGTATTTCAAATACTCACTATCATGCGTTAATGTGTACATATACTTCAAATACTCAGTATCATGTATTAATGTGTCCTCCAGTGAATTGAAACCTTACTGTGGGGGAGGGTGTGTGACCCTGGAAGCTTGGTTGTTGGGGGCATTAGCTCTTTGCTGGGTCTGCCAAGACAAAGTGGTCTCAGGGGAGGGGCCAGAGCAAGAGCAATTCACGGACCCTTAATGAATTGGCACCAACAGGTACAGTTGTTGAACCTGGAATGCCAGTCCTGGGAGGGGAACTCGCCTGTGAGCATATGGTGGCCGGGCCTTGGCCCATGTGGCCCAGCCTGGTACAACCTGAAAGAACAACATGGAGCTGCCACCCTGTAGGCTCACCACTCACAGGGATAAGCTTTGGGGTTCGGTGCAGTCTGAGGGCGGCAGGCAAAGGCGGGGATCTAGGTGTGCTGATGTCCGGCACTGTGGACTAGCTCTAGTAACGTCACCTCTCTAGCGGGGAAGGAACCCGTGCTGGTACAACCTATTAACTAGGTTCACCTCCATGCATAGCTCTGGTTCTGGAAGCACACTCCTGGAGAATAGCTGTACTTTTGTCTTTTCCGGTGTTGCCCAGGGTGAGAGGCACCAGGTGGGTGTGGGAGAGTGCTTATATTATTGATAAATGGTAGCGAGGTTATGGAGGTGGGTAAACAGAGTTCTTCTTCCATATCAATCCAGTGGGTATTACGTTTTGTACCCACTTTCTTTTTAAAGTTGTGAATCACCGTATCCCTGCAAATGCCCTTGTATTGCAACATGGTAAAAAAAAATGTTTCATCATTCCCGTCCAGAGGGTGGAGGGTTTCAGTAGCATTTTTACTCTCCAGATTCTCGTGTTAATCTGGTCAGCAGCTGTTTGCATGGCTCTCAGCTGAGTCTCACGTAATAGCAACCTGAACAGAAGCCTTTATTTATGCTTCAGGTCTATTTTTTTGGCCTGAACCTCGCTGCTGCCTGGGGCCACTGAGTTCTCCCTGCACTGTGCATCCTCTTTCCCTGTGGGGAGGGATGGGATTCCCAGTGCCACTGTCAACCGAGGCAAACTGTCCTCAGTGCAAAAGGTCTGCGGTGATGTACCCTGTCTCGTTTACCGGCTGATGCTGTGTGACTTTCTGCCATCAGCATTCATAACTACACAGTCTTTATGATTACTGTATACCAGAACACCATATTCTTCACAGATCTAGCCTGTAATTCTGTTCTCAAAGTGCACCAGATTTATGCATTTAACTTTAAAATGTTCAACATTTTCCTTTGGGAGAGCATCAAGACACCCCTGGAGGGTACGAGGTCACCCACCACAGTCTCCCAAAACCCTGTGGAAAACACTGTATTACGCCATACAAAGTTGACCCCCCACTTTGAAACATACTCTGGTGCTGCTGATCTCAAGGTGCAGCTGGGGTAGGAGAGTGTCCAGTTTAGGGACCTCAGAATTGCGCTGCTGCTCTTCGCAGATGATGTGGGTCTGTTGGCTTCATCAGACCGTGACCTCCAGCTCTGAGTCTTTGTCTCAAGTGAGGGAGTTCAAGTATCTCTTGTTGGCTAGTGAGGGTAAAATGGATCGGGAGGTGGACAGGTGGTTCGGTGAAGCATCAGCAGGTATGCGGACGCTGTACTGGACCGTTGTGGTGAAGAGGGAACTCAGCCATCTCTCCCTCTACCTGTCTGTCTGTCTCTCTACCTGTCTGTCTCTAAGGATCATAACGTTTCCTAACACTCTGAATGTCGAAGACACCAGGAAGGCCATCAGCATTGCCTTCACCAAGTGGAGCAACGTGTCTCCGCTCACCTTCACCGAGCTAACTGACAGCAACACCACTGCTGACATTACCGCTGCTGACATCACCATCGGTACATAAACATGAATTGGAGGAGTTTCAAAATATAACAGAAAAACAACAACACATGTTAAGCTCATGTTGAAATTATTGTGTGTATGTGGATGGATGCATTAGGTTTCTACACCTTTAACCACACTGACTGCTGGTGGTCTCCTCTCCACCCATGTTTCGATGGTCTGAATGGCGAGTTGGCTCATGCCTTCCTGCCTCCACGAGGAGAAATCCACTTTGACAACCACGAGTTCTGGATCCTCGGCAAGTCCAGGTTCAGCTGGAAACAAGGTACCTGTACTGCAGTAGACTCTACAGGTGTTGACCATGTGACTCGACAGGTGTTGATCATGTGACTCTACAGGTGTGTGGTTGAACGACCTGGTCCAGGTGGCGGCTCATGAGATTGGTCATGCTCTCGGTCTGTGGCACTCCAGAGATCCTCAGGCTCTGATGCATCCCAACGCCACCTACACGGGCCAGAGGAACATCGCCCAGGACGATGTGTGGGGCATCCAGAGACTCTATGGTAAATGGTTCCTTAGCACTTCCTGTAGTTGTTTCACAATTAAGGCCCAGTGTTGTTCACACAGTATCTTTTATTTCTAAAGTAGTTCAGACTAGTGGGGACTAGTCTGACTGTAGCGTTGGAACTGATAAAGCCACTTGGATAAGGGGCGAAACGTCTTCAGAGACAAATCCAGTTGCCTTCGATTCAATTTTTGCCAGAATGAATCTGACCTGGATGGATGAGGACATCCACAGTATTTCTAAAGTGAAAAATATTTTCACAGTGTAGAACTTGTACTAGAGTAAGGTAGTACTCTCTGTGTACAGGCTGTGTGGATAAGAAGCACTTCTGTTTCTACAGTGTAGTACTTGTACTAGAGTAAGGTAATACATTCTGTGTACAGGCTGTGTGGATAAGAAGCGGGTCTGTGGTCCGTGGGCTCGTCTGGGTTTCTGTGAGCGGAGGAAGACCTTCATGAAGAAGAACTGTCCTCACCGCTGTGACCTTTGCTATGGTGAGGTCGTCTCTCTGAAACCTGATTCGCCGTCTCGCCGTCCCTGGTGTGACACTCACTTCCTGTCTTCCAGAGCCTCTGGAGGCAGTTACCACGCCGACACCTCCTCCAGCCAATGTGAAGATCAAGTTGGTTCCCCGGGGGAAGGTGGTGGGTTTCCGCTGTGGAACCAAAAACCTCCGCTCGCCGCCCAAAGTCAGGTCAGCTGATCAATGCTGAGGTGTGATGAAATAACAGCACCAAGGGTTAAAACAGGAGGATGAAGATGAGGAGCATCATCCTCATCATTTATGGATTAGTGCACGAATCACGTCCTTTTGTCTCTGTATTCTGCAGCTGGTATAAAGACGGCGAGCAGCTCCTCACCTCCATCCCCGGCTACATTGTCATAAAGGACCGAGACCTCCGCATCATCGCCAACGAGTTCAATGAGGGCGTCTACACCTGCCGCATCCATCGCCGGGGAGATATCGTGTCCGCCAACTCCTGGGCCATCAGACTGAAACCAGAGCAGCCGTCCAACAGCTGAGGACGTCGACGAGGATGGAGGACAAAACGATGAATGAAATGACAAAGGGAAGTGAAGCTTTTAACATTTGTAGACTGACAGAACTTCGTTTGGATCCACAGAACATCAGACCACCACTGTTTTCTGATGTGGACCTTTTCACAGGTACTTTACACACATGTAGAGTCTGGGACCGCACGGGTAGTCCTCGTAGTCCTTGTGGTCCTCCCCCAATAGTGACATCATGTCCTCGTAATCCTGCAGGACCTCCTTTACCTGTAAAAATCTTGGCCTCATAAACATCTCACGGGGACGCGGCGCCCTCATAATTCTCCCAGCAGGACATCATGTTGCGTCCTGGAGGGACTTCCTGTCTTCTGTGTTCCTTGTGGTTTGACGTTAAAGGTCCCCGTCGTTCACGATGGACGTTCTGGTCACCGTGATGACGACTGGACTCTCCTTCGTTCTGATGTTTCAGTGTTTCGCTTGCGTCACTTTAGTACTGTATAACCTGCTGAACGTCGTCTTTTATTTGACTTATTTTACCCATAATGCATTGCTGTATGTGTGTAGTTTATTACCTACTAAATAAAGCTGTCAGCTGACCTCTGCTCATGAGACCGTTATATATAATATATATATAAATATCTAAAACAGTTATTTCAGATTTCACATAACTCTAAATATTAAATATATATAATAGTATATAATCCATCAAACAATCTGATCAGCTGCTTCATCTTATTATACATTTGTCATTATTCTACATGTATAATTATGTTAATATTATGTATGTAATAACTATGATATTTGTATAATGTAAATATTCATTTATTTTATTTGTCAAATTTTCAAATGTTGATTATCGACTAAATTTAACATGTTTAATCACTGATTAGGTATGTCAAAAATATGAACAATTATTCAGAAATTAATTTTGATTTCACTTTCTAAATAAATAAATTATACACAGTTTTAATCCTCCGCCTGTATCACTGACTGGGTCAAACTGTCTCCGTCCACAGCGTACAATTAAGCTGCATCACGTGTTTCTGTCATATACTGTAGATATATATGTGTATATACAATAGATGCGTACAGTGTATATGTATTGTATATATATATGTATACGTGTATCGTGTATATACAATGTACATACACTGTATGACTCTTCTCATCTAATATCCATGAATTCAGTATATAGTAGAAATGACACTGAGCTGGATGATAAGAATAACCTTGACCTTCACCTTGCAGTTCTAGATCTTGAAGGTCACCTGTGTTTGCGGTTCTACCTGTCATCCATGTGCTCACCTGATAACTTCTGTTTTCATGGAAACTAGATCTGTGAGGCATTGAATAAAACTTTTACTTTGGTATTTGTTTGGTGTGGTGCCGAGGGACAAAAAAAAATCATATAATGATTCATAAACAAATAAATAATGTTAATATGATGTAAGATGCTGGAGCATCTGAGCTACTGCACTGACACCACCACTACTACCACGACTACGACTGGGTCTTCAGTCCAGCCCAGAACCACGGGACCAGGACCAGCAGGCTGCACAGAACCACATCAGGTCCATCAACTATATTAATCATAACACATGAAACTCAAACATAACATTCATCTTAAAAATTAAACTTTATTATGTGAACATGATTGTTCAGGTGAAGCTGCACACAGTGCAGACACACCTGTCAACACCTCCAAAGCTTCTGATTCAAAAGACCTTCATCTCATTTCTTTCCAGAGGAGGAGGAGGAAGAGGAGGAGGAGGAAGGGGTGGAGGAGGAAGAAAACGGATCTCAGGTCAGACTGGAATGTGAAAGGATTGCAGATAAACTGGGATCAAGTAACAAGGTAAAGATTTTGGTCTGGATTAAACACTGGACCAGGTTGGACTATGACCCCCCCCCCCATTGCACTGATAAGGTGTAATCAGAGGGGTGGGGCTAAAGCACAGGTAAACAGAGAAAGGCACGTGCATGGCTTGTTTACAGGCAGAAACCATGAGAAGGTCAGCGGGCAGCGCCACCTTAAATCAACACAGATAACAGGAGGACATGCTGTTGGGGGCGGGGCCAATGGGGGCGGGGCTGGTGGGGGCGGGGCTGGTGGGGGGCTGTTTGTGTGCAGACGGCTGTCGGAGTTCAGGAATGTTCTGGCGGGTTCAGGTTGGGACGGGACCAGGACGCTTTCATGATGTCGTGTTCGTAGTTGTACTTTCAGTCACTTGCTCACTGTCCGGGCCCCGCCCCCTTCTGGTGACATCACTACATGCCCATCCTGATGCTCTGGATGATCTGGAAGATGGCTGAAGAAAAAAACACATATTTAATGAAGTCCTTAATGTCATCATTGAGTCTGTTGGTTACTGATTGATCTCAGACAGGTTGTTGGACTCTGATCAGAGTGAGCCCTCTGTTCACTAACTGATCTCTGATCTTTGTTTATCTGAAGCTTCGCCCACACACACACCTGTCCCACAGGTGACGTCCTGTCTTTATTTTTATTGATTTGTGTTTCTGTCAGAAGTCAAAGTGACTCCAGAGAGCACAGTGACATTTATAGTGGGCGGTAAGCCACGCCCCTTCTGCCGTCAATGGGGGCGGGGCTACACTCCTATTCTCCTGGTGGTGTC
>CAMQGK010000110.1:215000-357500 GCA_947000775.1 Pterois miles | reverse complement strand
CGGATCCGGATCACGTTCAGACTGACTGAAAGCCCCAAACTCAAGGACCTCTTACTGCGTCTCTCTGGCTCACTCAGCTGCAGAGTAACTAAGTACTTGTACTTGTATCAGTAATTTTGAGGTAATTGTAATGTCCTTAGATATTTCCATGTTCTGCTTGTTCTTTCCACTACATCTCAGAGTACATGTGGTACTTTATACTCCACTACGTCTCAGAGTACATGTGGTACTTTATACTCCACTACATCTCAGCGTACATGTGGTACTTTATACTCCACTACGTCTCAGAGTACATGTGGTACTTTATACTCCACTACATCTCAGCGTACATGTGGTACTTTATACTCCACTACATCTCAGCGTACATGTGGTACTTTATACTCCTCTACGTCTCAGAGTACATGTGGTACTTTATACTCCACTACATCTCAGCGTACATGTGGTACTTTATACTCCACTACGTCTCAGAGTTCATGTGGTACTTTATACTCCACTACATCTCAGCGTACATGTGGTACTTTATACTCCACTACGTCTCAGAGTACATGTGGTACTTTATACTCCACTACATCTCAGCGTACATGTGGTACTTTATACTCCACTACATCTCGGAGTACATGTGGTACTTTATACTCCGCTACATCTCAGAGACATGTGGTACTTTATACTCCACTACGTCTCGGAGTACATGTGGTACTTTATACTCCACTACATCTCAAAGTACATGTGGTACTTTATACTCCACTACATCTCAAAGTACATGTGGTACTTTATACTCCACTACATCTCAAAGTACATGTGGTACTTTATACTCCACTACGTCTCGGAGTACATGTGGTACTTGATACTCCACTACATCTCAGAGACATGTGGTACTTTATACTCCGCTACGTCTCAGAGTACATGTGGTACTTTATACTCTACTACATCTCAGAGTACATGTGGTACTCTTTACTCGACTACATCTCAGAGTACATGTGGTACTCTTTACTCGACTACATCTCAGAGTACATGTGGTACTTTATAGATTCAGATCATTATATTTTAATGCGTCAATCATTGCAATAACGGATATAATATACTGATTATTCTGCAAAATGAGTAATTATACTTTTGGTACTTTAAGTTTATGTTGATGATAATACTTATGTCCTTTTATAGAAGTAATATTTAGCATGCAGGACTTTTACTTCTTCAGTCGTAAAGTCAATAAATAATCAATAGATTGATGTTTCATCCTGAGACTAGCACAGTACATTAAAGTACTTCAACCTGTACTTGAAAATACTTCATCCTGAGACTACCACAGTACTTGAAAGTACTTCAACCTATACTTTCAAGTACTTCAACCTCCACTTTAAAGTACTTCATCCTGAGACTACCACAGTACTTTAAAGTATACTACACAGTACTACTGTAGTATCACTGATACTGTCACTACTTTGTCAGTCTATTATACACACAGCGCTACTGTAGTACCACTGTGTGTAGTAGTACTGTGTTTATAATAGGCTGAGGGAGTACTTCCATTATCAGTGGTACTACAGTAGTACTGTTTGTATTCTTCCAGTTGCTGGGTCAGATGGAACCTGTCTAATCTCTGGTCCTCCCTCCTGTCAGCAGTATTCATCCTTCCAGAGGTAACAACACACAACAGCTGCCATTACACCCATATCATATATATGTGTGTATATATATATATATATATATATTTATATAAATGAAGGAGTTGAAGGCTGGATGTCTCCTCCTGTGTCTTTGTACCTCTGTGTCTCTGTATATTTGTATCTCTGTATCTTTGTGTCTCTGTCTTTGTGTCACTGTATCTCTGTGTCTTTGTGTCTCTGTGTCTTTGTGTCTCTGTCTTTGTGTCTCTGTATCTTTGTGTCTCTGTATCTCTGTGTCTCTGTATCTTTGTGTCTCTGTGTCTCTGTATCTTTGTATCTCTGTATCTTTGTGTCTCTGTGTCTTTGTGTCTCTGTGTCTCTGTATCTTTGTGTCTCTGTGTCTCTGTATCTTTGTGTCTCTGTGTCTTTGTGTCTCTGTATCTTTGTATCTCTGTATCTTTGTATCTCTGTGTCTCTGTATCTTTGTGTCTCTGTGTCTCTGTATCTTTGTATCTCGGTATCTTTGTGTCTTTGTGTCTCTGTGTCTTTGTCTCTCTGTATCTTTGTGTCTCTGTGTCTTTGTGTCTCTGTATCTTTGTATCTCTGTATCTTTGTGTCTCTGTGTCTCTGTATCGTTGTATCTCTGTGTCTTTGTGTCTCTGTATCTTTGTATCTCTGTATCTCTGTATCTTTGTATCTCGGTATCTTTGTGTCTCTGTGTCTCTGTATCTTTGTATCTCGGTATCTTTGTGTCTCTGTCTTTGTGTCTCTGTATCTTTGTATCTCTGTGTCTTTGTGTCTCTGTGTCTTTGTGTCTCTGTGTCTCTGTATCTCCGTGTCTCTGTATCTTTGTATCTTTGTATCTCTGTATCTTTGTGTCTCTGTGTCTCTGTATCTTTGTGTCTCTGTATCTTTGTGTCTCTGTGTCTTTTTATCTCTGTCTCTGTGTCTCTGTATCTCCGTGTCTCTGTATCTTTGTGTCTCTGTGTCTTTGTGTCTCTGTGTCTTTTTATCTCTGTCTCTGTATCTCTGTGTCTCCGTATCTCCGTGTCTCTGTATCTTTGTGTCTTTGTGTCTCTGTATCTTTGTGTCTCTGTGTCTCTGTGTCTTTGTGTCTCTGTGTCTTTTTTATCTCTGTCTCTGTATCTCCTGTCTCAGGGACTCTCGGCCCACCAAGTGTTTCACCTTCAGCAGAGATGGAACGCTGTTTGGCTGGTGCAACGGACACAAGTAATTATTCAATACTACTACTTCTACTAATGATAATAATAATACTACTATTAATAATAGCAATGACATAATCAGAGGAACAAACACTAATCTGATTATGACGTAACATTTTGTAACATCAACTTTTAGTCTTAAAGGGACAGTTCACTAAAAATCACATTTAACAAATATTTACACAGTTTGTTCAGATGGATTAAATCTCTCTCTCTCTCTGTCCCTCTCTCCCCCCTCTCTCTCTCTCCCTCCCTCCCCCTCTCCTCTCTGTCCCCCCCCTTTCTCTCCCCCCTCTCCCTCTCTCTCTGTCCCTCTCTCTCTCCCTCTCTCTCCCCCGCTCTCTCCCTCTCTCTCCCTCTCCCCCCGCCCCCCTCTCTCCCCCTCTCTCTCTCTCCCTCTCTGTCCCCCTCTCTCTCTCTCCCTCTCTCTCTCTCTCTGTCCCCCTCTCTCTCTCTCTCTCTCTCTCTCTCTCTCTCTCTCTCCCCCCCCCCCTCGCTCTCTCTCTCTCTCTCTCTCTCTCTCTCTCTCTCTCTCTCTCTCTCAGTGTCTCCATAGTGAAATCTTCAGACGGGTCTGTCCTTTCGACCTTTGACCTCCCAAAAACGTCTCTGCTGGAGTTTTCTCCTCTCAACAGCGTTCTGGTCACCTGGCAGCCCTACAGCAGTAAGAGATGAGACCATGAGACTAACCGCACAGGATGGAATGAGATTATCATAGAGATCATTATTATCTGATGAGATTATTATCTGATGAGATTATTATCATATCAGATTATTAACTGATGTGATTATCTGATGAGATTCCTATCATATCAGAGTGAATATATGCAGTCTGTTTATATAGTGAGCAGATTGTACGTGTGCAGTCTGTTTATACAGTGAGCAGATTGTACGTGTGCAGTCTGTTTATATAGTGAGCAGATTGTACGTGTGCAGTCTGTTTATATAGTGAGCAGATTGTACGTGTGCAGTCTGTTTATACAGTGAGCAGATTGTACGTGTGCAGTCTGTTTATATAGTGAGCAGATTGTACGTGTGCAGTCTGTTTATACAGTGAGCAGATTGTACGTGTGCAGTCTGTTTATATAGTGAGCAGATTGTACGTGCGCAGTCTGTTTATATAATGAGCAGATTGTACGTGTGCAGTCTGTTTATATAGTGAGCAGATTGTACATGTGCAGTCTGTTTATATAGTGAGCAGATTGTACGTGTGCAGTTTGTTTATATAGTGAGCAGATTGTACGTGTGCAGTCTGTTTATATAGTGAGCAGATTGTACGTGTGCAGATTGTACGTGTGCAGTCTGTTTATATAGTGAGCAGATTGTACGTGTGCAGTCTGTTTATATGAGGTAGTCCATGACTGACTCCTGTCAGCTGTTCAGGAGTCGGATGGCAGCTGGAAGGAAGGAGGTCTTTAGTCTGGAGGTCCTGCTTTCACCCTGCCTCTGTACCTCCGGCCTGAGGGCGGCAGGGTGAACGGTCGGTGCTGGGGGTGGGTGGGGTCCCTGAGGGTGGAGGCGGCTCTGGACTCTGTGGTGGTAGATGCTCTGCAGAGGGGGCAGTGGAGTCCTGGTGGTCTTCTCAGCAGTCCTCACCGCTCTCTGCAGGCGTTTGCAGTCCACAGCAGTTGTGCTGCCGTACCGCACGGTGATGCAGCTGTAGAAGCTGCTGAGGATCCTGGGTAACATGCCAAACTCCCTCAGCCTCCTCCTGAAGTACAGCCGCTGTTGAGCCCTCTTCACCGGCAGGGTGGTGTTACATGTCCAGGTAAGGTCCTCACTGGTGTGGACACCCAGGTATTTACAGCTGCTCACCTTCTCCACTTCAAGCTCCCGGATGAACAGTGGCCAATGAGGTCTGCTCTCCTTCCTCATGTCCTCCATCATCTCCTTCGTCTAGTCGAGGGTGAGGTTGTTGTCCTCGCTCCATGACACCAGACTGGCCACCTCCCTCCTGTAGGCCGCCTCCTCCCGCCAGTGATGTCCTATCGCTGCGATGTCATCACAAACTCCAGGATGGTGTTGTCCTTGTGGGAGGTGACAGTCGTGGGTGAACAGGGTGTAGAGGACAGGGCTGAGGACGCATCCCTGTGGGATGCCAATGTCCCTGATGATGCTGGCTGAAGTCCTGTTTCCAATCCTGGCAGACTGGGGCTGGCCAGTCAGAAAGTCCAGGAGCCAGTCAGAGGGGGTGGGTGCAGACCAAGTGTGGACAGTTTGTGGGGGATGACTGTGTTAAAAACGGAGCTGTAGTCGATAAAGAGTGTCCTGATGTAGGAGTCTTTATTTTCCAGGTGGAGGAGGGAATAATGGAGGGCAGCAGCGATGGCATCTGAGGTGGACCTGTGGGGCCGGTAGGCATACTGTAGGGGGTCAAGGGGGTCGGGTATGCTGCTCTGAATGTGGGTCAGCACCACTCTCTCAAAACACTTCATAGTGATCGGAGTGAGTGCAGCAGGCCTGGAGTCATTCATGCAGGTGGGTGGGCTTTTCCTGGGAAGAGGGACGATGGTTGTGGTCTTGAGGCAGAGAGGAACAATGGTCTGTCTGAGGGAAAGGTTGAGGATGGAGGTGAGAACATCCACCAGCTCGTTGGTATATGAGGGCCCGCTCAGGGATGTTGTCTGGTCCAGCTGCTTTGCAGGAGTTGACATCTTGAAATCTTAATGATGATTTAATAAATGACTGTGTGCTGCAGAGCCTCAAGACAGCGCTCAGGGTGACGCTAACCTCCGGCTGTGGGACCTACAGAGTGGTCAGCTGATCAAGGCCCTGTACCAGAAGAAGGTGGACTCATGGTGAGTGTGCACACACACCGACATCAACACTCTGTGTGTGTGTGTGTGTGTGTGTGTGTGTGGGTGTGTGTCTGTGTGTGTGTCTGTGTGTGTGTGTCTGTGTGTGTGTCTGTGTGTGGGTGTGTGTCTGTGTGTGTGTGGGTGTGTGTGGGTGTGTGTCTGTGTGTGGGTGTGTGTCTGTGTGTGTGTGGGTGTGTCGTACTGCAGCTCTGTGCTGTGATTGGTTGCAGGTGTCCCAGCTGGTCTGAAGACGAGATGATCTCTGTGAGGAGCGTCAACAACGAGCTGCACTTCTACGAGAACAATGACTTCAGTAAGACAACACACGTTAGAGTCCAGGTGGTAGACATAGTCCAAGTAGTAGACAGTCCAGGTGCTAGACAGAGTCCAGGTGGTAGACAGAGTCCAGGTGGTAGACAGAGTCCAGGTGCTAGACAGAATCCAGGTGATAGACAGAGTCCAAGTAGTAGACAGTCCATGTGCTAGACAGAGTCCAGAGAGAGAGTACAGGTCGTAGACGGTCCCAGTTATGACCCGATTAAGACAGGGTTCAGGTCGTAGATGGTCCCAGTTAAGACCTGATCAAGACAGGGTCCAAGTTGTAGACAATCCCAGTTAGGACCTGGTGTAGACAGGGTCCAGGTCGTGGACTGTTCCAGTTACGACCTGATTAAGACTGGGTCCAGGTAGTAGACGGTCCCAGTTACGACCTGGTGTAGACGGGGTCCAGGTCGTTGACAGTCCCAGTTTGGACCTGATGAAGACTGGGTCCGGGTCGTAGACGGTCCCAGTTAGGACCTGGTGTAGACAGGGTCCAGGTCGTTGACAGTCCCAGTTTGGACCTGATGAAGACTGGGTCCGGGTCGTAGACGGTCCCAGTTAGGACCTGATTAAGACAGTGTCCAGGTTGTAGACAGTCCCAGTTAGGACCTGGTGTAGACGGGGTCCAGGTCGTAGATGGTCCCAGTTGATGCTCTTTCTCTTTTCAGACTTGATTGCCAACAAGCTTCATATGCAGAAGGTGTCAGACTTCGTGTTGTCACCTGGAGGTCAGCCCAGCAAGGTGAGGTACTTTCACTAGCAGAGCAGGTAGGAGGTCTCAACCTGAGCCTGATCCCATGCTGGACCTGTCTGTCCCCTCCAGGTCTCTGTCTACGTCCCAGGCAGTAAAGGAGCACCCTCGTTTGTCCGTCTATACCAGTACCCGGTGCTGGGAGGACCCACCGCTGCGCTCGCCAACAAGAGCTTCTTCAAGGCCGACAGAGTCAGCATGCAGTGGAACAAGAAATGTAGGAGAGCAGGACTGATCCTGGTCCTGGAGGTCCCAGAGGTCCTGGGGGTCCTGTGAAAAACAATCTATAGATAAATCCTATCATTGATTATTGATTAATTGAGTAATGTCCCTCTCAGCCTCTGCAGTTCTGGTGATGGCGAGTACTGAGGTGGATAAAACTGGAGCTTCATATTATGGCGAGCAGACGCTTCATTACCTTGCTGTCAATGGAGAGACGGCTCTGGTTCAGCTGCGTGAGTCTGTTATACCAATTATATACAGTTTACATAATTATAGTTTAGTATAATAGTGAAGGAATGAACTCTTGAATGTGATTTTTTTTTTTTTTTTAATCGTGAAATAACAGAAATTTTGGAGGTGAAACAATTAGACAACGGTGGTGTAGTGGTTAGCACTCTCGCCTCACAGCAAGAGGGTCACAGGTTCGATTCCAGCCTGGGACTCTTCTGTGTGGAGTTTGCATGTTCTCCCCGTGTTAGCGTGGGTTTTCTCCGGGTACTCCGGCTTCCTCCCACTGTCCAAAGACATGCTGTTTAGGTTAATTGATCACTCTAAATGTCCCGTAGGTGTGGATGTGAGTGTGAATGGTTGCCTGTCTCTATGTTGTCTGTCTCTATGTGTCCTGTGATGGACTGGAGACCTGTCCAGGGTAAACCCGCCTTCACCCAATGCCAGCTGGGATCGGCTCCAGCCCCACGAGACCCCTAACGGGAAAAGCGGTTGACGATGGATGGATGGTTTCCAGCCTCCAAAATATATAATAATAATTTGCTGCTTTTCTGCAAGTTAGTTGAGCAAAACGAGACATTTGATGACGTCACTCTGGACTTGGATGGTTTGGTTTCTTAATTTATGGTTGCAGTAGCTGCCAGATGAATAATGATCGTCCAGTTCAGCAGCGCGTTATCATTTACCATTTATCTTACGCTCAGAAAGCTTCAGGATCACCTGGTGTGTCCCCATCAGGAGTCTACACTCAACTTGTTTGTGTTTGAACCAGAGAAGAACGGGCCAATCTACGACGTGGCGTGGAGTCCCAACTCTGCAGAGTTCTGCGTGGTGTACGGCTTCATGCCGGCCAAAGCCACCGTGTACAACCTCAAGTGTGACCCAGTGTTCGACTTTGGAACTGGACCACGAAATGCCGCCTACTACAGGTGAGAATACACCTGTGCCACACTCTAATGTGACATCTACCAGTTCCTGGCGAAGTCATTTTCACAGCGCCAGTCAACAGCAGAGTTGATTGGTCCTCTGACGTCCACTAAAGGTTTGATTGCAGTGAATGGGAGAAAGTCACATTGAGCTTCTTCTGGTGTTCCTGATGAGTGCTGATGGTCTCCTGGTATCAGTCCTCAGGGTCACATCCTGGTCCTGGCTGGCTTCGGCAACCTGCAGGGTCAGATGGAGGTCTGGGACATGAAGAAGTACAAACAGGTGAAGAAGTGCAAACATTAAACCAATGTTACACGTCATTAATAAAAACAAATGCAAGGCATTGTATATGCAGGGTTAGGTGACAGGAGGTGGAATAGAGCTACCAGACCTCCTGGTTCCTGTCTAACCTGTCTGTCTACCCAGGTGTCCAAACCTCAGGCGCCAGACGCCACACATTTCTCCTGGTGTCCTGACGGTGAGCATGTCGTCACAGCGACGTGTTCTCCCCGGCTGCGAGTCAGTAACGGTTACAAGATCTGGCACTACACTGGCTCTGTGCTGCTGAAACAGGATGCCGCCACCGGATCAGAGCTCTGGGAGGTCCGCTGGCAGTCGTTTCCTGAAGGCAGCTTCCCCGAGCGGGCCATCAAGTACCAGGCGGTACCCAGCGAGCTGGGGACCACACATGCCCCACCCACACAGGCGTACCGCCCACCTGCACTGAGACACCTGCCGGTCACGCCCCGCTCTAGACTTGTGAGGAAACAGTCCATCACACAGTCTACACTCTGTAGAAATAAAACTACAACCCCCAGGATGCATTTCAGGAAGAAACACCCATTCACTGTCTCACAGGTCGATGATAATGAGAAGTGAAAGTCAGTAGCTGGTTCCAGGTCAACATCAGTTCCCAGCAGCAGAGCTATGCTTCCACCATTTTGGACTGAAATAGACGACCAGACCAAAGACCCGTACAAAAGTAAAACAAAATTATTTCTATTCTATTGTAATATTCTACTCAAATGGCCTGTGTTCAGCAATAAAATATTAATAATAACCGTTTTCAGTCCAAAATGGCAACAGCAGCTCTTGTTAAAAAACACCTTTCGCCTCTTTGGTTCAGGGGTCTCAGTTATAACTGTTGCGTACACACAGAACGGAAAAAGGGGTACGCCACTTTCCTTGCTAATGTGTCATTTATAAAAACAACTTGACAGGAGAATGTGTACACCTGTATGGAGACTCTGACCTGTACGGAGACTCTGACCTGTACGGAGACTCCTACCTGTAGGGAGACTGACCTGTAGGGAGACTCCTAACTGTAGGGAGACTGACCTGTAGGGAGACTCTGACCTGTAGGGAGACTCTGACCTGTAGGGAGACTCTGACCTGTACGGAGACTCCTACCTGTACGGAGACTCCTACCTGTACGGAGACTCCTACCTGTACGGAGACTCCTACCTGTAGGGAGACTGACCTGTAGGGAGACTCTGACCTGTATGGAGACTCTGACCTGTACGGAGACTCTGACCTGTACGGAGACTCCTACCTGTAGGGAGACTGACCTGTAGGGAGACTCCTACCTGTAGGGAGACTCTGACCTGTAGGGAGACTCTGACCTGTAGGGAGACTCTGACCTGTACGGAGACTCCTACCTGTACGCGGAGACTCCTACCTGTACGGAGACTCCTACCTGTAGGGAGACTGACCTGTAGGGAGACTCTGACCTGTAGGGAGACTGACCTGTAGGGAGACTCCTACCTGTAGGGAGACTCCTACCTGTAGGGAGACTATGACCTGTAGGGAGACTCTGACCTGTACGGAGACTCCTACCTGTAGGGAGACTCCTACCTGTAGGGAGACTCCTACCTGTAGGGAGACTCTGACCTGTAGGGAGACTCTGACCTGTACGGAGACTGACCTGTAGGGAGACTCTGACCTGTAGGGAGACTCTGACCTGTAGGGAGACTCCTACCTGTAGGGAGACTCCTACCTGTAGGGAGACTCTGACCTGTAGGGAGACTCTGACCTGTACGGAGACTCTGACCTGTACGGAGACTCCTACCTGTATGGAGAGTCTGACCTGTAGGGAGACTCTGACCTGTACGGAGACTCCTACCTGTAGGGACTCTGACCTGTATGGAGACTCTAACCTGTAGGGAGACTCTGACCTGTACGGAGACTCCTACCTGTAGGGAGACTCTGACCAGTACGGAGACTCTGACCTGTACGGAGACTCCTACCTGTATGGAGACTGACCTGTATGGAGACTCTGACCTGTAGGGAGACTCTGACCTGTACGGAGACTCCTACCTGTATGGAGACTCTGACCTGTATGGAGACTCTGACCTGTAGGGAGACTCCTACCTGTATGGAGACTGACCTGTATGGAGACTCTGACCTGTATGGAGACTCTGACCTGTAGGGAGACTCTGACCTGTACAGAGACTCCTACCTGTAGGGAGACTGACCTGTATGGAGACTCTGACCTGTATGGAGACTCTGACCTGTAGGGAGACTCTGACCTGTACGGAGACTCCTACCTGTAGGGAGACTCTGACCTGTAGGGAGACTCCTACCTGTAGGGAGACTCTGACCTGTAGGGAGACTCCTACCTGTAGGGAGACTGACCTGTATGGAGACTCTGACCTGTACGGAGACTCTGACCTGTACGGAGACTCTGACCTGTACGGAGACTCCTACCTGTAGGGAGACTCTGACCTGTAGGGAGACTCTGACCTGTAGGGAGACTCTGACCTGTACGGAGACTCTGACCTGTACGGAGACTCCTACCTGTAGGGAGACTCTGACCTGTAGGGAGACTCTGACCTGTAGGGAGACTCCTACCTGTAGGGAGACTCTGACCTGTAGGGAGACTGACCTGTATGGAGACTCTGACCTGTATGGAGACTCTGACCTGTACGGAGACTCTGACCTGTACGGAGACTCCTACCTGTAGGGAGACTCTGACCTGTAGGGAGACTCTGACCTGTACAGAGACTCCTACCTGTAGGGAGACTCTGACCTGTAGGGAGACTCTGACCTGTACGGAGACTCCTACCTGTAGGGAGACTCTGACCTGTAGGGAGACTGACCTGTACGGAGACTCCTACCTGTAGGGAGACTCTGACCTGTAGGGAGACTCTGACCTGTAGGGAGACTCCTACCTGTAGGGAGACTCTGACCTGTAGGGAGACTCTGACCTGTAGGGAGACTCCTACCTGTAGGGAGACTCTGACCTGTACGGAGACTCCTACCTGTAGGGAGACTCTGACCTGTAGGGAGACTCTGACCTGTAGGGAGACTCTGACCTGTAGGGAGACTCCTACCTGTAGGGAGACTCTGACCTGTAGGGAGACTCTGACCTGTACGGAGACTCTGACCTGTAGGGAGACTCTGACCTGTAGGGAGACTCTGACCTGTAGGGAGACTCCTACCTGTAGGGAGACTCTGACCTGTAGGGAGACTCTGACCTGTAGGGAGACTCTGACCTGTACGGAGACTCCTACCTGTAGGGAGACTCTGACCTGTACGGAGACTCTGACCTGTAGGGAGACTCTGACCTGTAGGGAGACTCTGACCCCTGGACAGGAACACTATGAAGATGTTTGATAGAAAGTGAAATGTTCGTATTTATTTATCCAGAAGAGATAAAATTGTATTTTTCAGTTCAGTTACACATTATATAGTCAAACAAAATATGACAACACATTACAGATGTGTGAGATCTAATCTAATGTAGTTTAATCTAATCTAGTCTAACCTAGTTTAATGTAATCTAGTCTAGTTTAATCTAGACTCTAGTTTAATCTAGACTCTAGTCAGGCATATATACTCATTCATATATTTCATTAAGTTAGTTTTTGTAATTCTCAAGGTGTCTAGTAAACATTTTGATGTGTCTGCTGAAAACTGAAAATCAGCACAACTTGTGTTATAGTATATTGTGTATAGTTGTGGCTCAAGGAAGTGATTGAAAAGGTCAAATAAATTTACAACCCAAATCCTCCATGAGGATTACCGCCTGACCAGGAGGAACAACGACAGCTGGCTTGTTTATGCTGTGAAAAATGTCTACTTCAAAGGTTATGTCTATTTTCAGTTTTTGGCAGAAAATATTGCTCCAAAGATGGCTGCCGCGCCATCATAAACACTCAAACGCTCAGCTGCGCTTCTGTAAGTCGTCATGTGTTCTGTATGCTGTCAGCACGAGGAGGAGCCTCCTCAGAACCAGCGTCCAGGAGAGAGGAGTCTCTCTAAGGCGGCTCTGAAGAACCAGAGGAAACGGGAGGCCAAGAAGGCGGCCAAACAGGTGAGCCCATGGGAGCCAATCAGACGGCTGTCACAATCATGTGCTCAGGTTATACTCAGAGACATTTAAATCATAAAAGTGTATTAATGATCAGTAATAATAATAACAGTATTTCTGCAGGAGGCAAAACCTGAAGCTGAACCTCTGTCTGGCCCCGCCCCCATCAGCAACAGCCAATCAGAGCCATGCAGTGGTGACCCGGAGACTGACAAGAAGATAAAGAACTTAAAGAAGGTGAAGAGGAGTCATTATTACTGATAACAACAATAACAATAATGAAGATGATAGAGTGTGTAGGGATACTGGTAAGTGTGTTAGTGATGTGTTTGTGTCTTTCAGAAACTTAAAGCCATCGAGGAGCTGAAGGATCAGCAGGCGTCTGGAAAGGTTCTGCAGAAGAACCAGGTGATGTTTCATAAATATACCCTCTAAACCACATATATATGTGTGTGTTGTGTGTGTATGTATATATATATATATATATATATATATAGATGTATATATATAGATATATATATATATATATACTGTCTATATATATATATATATATATATATATACATTTATGTGTGTATATATATATATATACATTTATGTGTGTATATATATATATATATACATTTATGTGTATATATATGTATGTATATATGTGTATGTGCAACATCCTGCAGCATCACTGGTTGGTGGGTCAGTGATGGTGTGGGAAGGCATTTCTTTGTAGGGCCACACAGAACTATGGTATGGTTGTCCTCCAGTCTTTCTCTGGTTGTCCTCCAGTCTTTCTCTGGTTGTCCTCCAGTCTTTCTCTGGTTGTCCCCCAGTCTTTCTCTGGTTGTCCTCCAGTCTTTCTCTGGTTGTCCTCCAGTCTTTCTCTGGTTGTCCTCCAGTCTTTCTCTGGTTGTCCCCCAGTCTTTCTCTGGTTATCCTCCAGTCTTTCTCTGGTTGTCCTCCAGTCTTCCTCTGGTTATCCTCCAGTCTTTCTCTGGTTGTCCTCCAGTCTTTCTCTGGTTGTCCCCCAGTCTTTCTCTGGTTATCCTCCAGTCTGTTTCTTCCTCTGGTTATCCCCCAGTCTTTCTCTGGTTATCCTCCAGTCTTTCTCTGGTTATCCTCCAGTCTTTCTCTGGTTGTCCTCCAGTCTTCCTCTGGTTATCCTCCAGTCTTCCTCTGGTTATCCTCCAGTCTTCCTCTGGTTATCCTCCAGTCTTCCTCTGGTTATCCTCCAGTCTTTCTCTGGTTATCCTCCAGTCTTTCTCTGGTTGTCCTCCAGTCTTTCTCTGGTTGTCCTCCAATCTTCCTCTGGTTATCCTCCAGTCTTCCTCTGGTTATCCTCCTGTCTTTCTCTGGTTATCCTCCAGTCTTTCTCTGGTTGTCCTCCAGTCTTTCTCTGGTTATCCTCCAGTCTTCCTCTGGTTATCCTCCAGTCTTCCTCTGGTTATCCTCCTGTCTTTCTCTGGTTATCCTCCAGTCTTTCTCTGTTGTCCTCCAGTCGATCCGGGTTGGTTTGCGGGTGTTGTAGATATCTGGGGGGGGGGGGACACCACTGCGCTGCAGTCTTGCGGCAGGATACGGTGCAGGCGGCGAACCACAGTGATGCAGCTGGTCAGGATGCTTTCAGTGGCGCCTCTGCACAAAGGTGTGCATGACGGGGGCCGGGCTGCTGCTCTCCTCAGTTAGCGGAGAAAGTACAGGCGCTGTTGGGCTTTTTTGGCCAGTGATGTGGTGTTGGTGTTCCAGGAAAGATCTTCAGAGATGTGCACGCCCAGGAACTTGGTGCTGCTCAGCCTCTCCACTGCAGCGCCATCGATGGTTAGCGGAGCGTGCTCGGTGGGCGTTCTCGTGAAGTCCATAACAATCTCTTGAGTCCCCACGTTCTGACAGAGATTGTGGTTCTTGCACCACATGATCAGCCTGCTCACTTCACTCCTGTAGTCTCTCTCATCACTGTTGTTGATGAGGCCCACCACAGTTTATGAAGAGGTTGGAGCTGAACGATGGTGTGCAGTCGTGGGTCAGCGGGGTGAAGAGGAGGGGGCTCAGTATCTCTGGGGGCCCCTGTGGTCTCCCCGTCAGGAGGTCCAGCAGCCAGTTGCACATGGAGGAGCTGATCCCCAGCTGGGATAGTTTGTGGATGAGCTGTTGGGGAATTATTATGTTGAACTCTGAGCTGAAGTCTATGAACAGCATTCTGACATATGAGGAGGTGCTGAAAAGGAGAAAGGAATATATCCAGATTAAAAAGAAGCTGAAGGAAAAGGGTATTTGCTTTCAAACCATGCTGATCAGGATGCATGTTCACTTCATGACCGGCCCGGCCACCTACCAAAGTACGGTCCAGGCCATAGAGGATTTAAAAAACATGGGATTTCACCTTTTGATAAACCCTTATGCGCGAGAAAAACGATAGTCATAACCACGGAGACTCCTCAAAGTCTTCTGCCATGGAACACAGCCAAAGTGAACAGACGTGACGGCAGGAAAGATCACCGACATCCACAGAGCAAATCAACCTGAGGATGCAGTGGATGTGAGGCTTTTCCCCCCGGAGTAAGTTATGTCATTCTTTGTAGTTAACCTGAGAGACTCGAACTTAATCATACAAAAAGAGTGCAATTTTAGTCAGAAGGAGGCCAATGCTTGTACAGCTCAGACGTGAGCCTCAGCTCAGGGTTCCCACCTTGTGGTCAGTTCCCCTCATTACCAAAGGTGAAACAGCACCTTGTGTATTGGAGGTACTGTTTGGCACTGTTGGTGTGTTGAGTTATAGTTCCTGTTGTTCTATTCTGTGTTTTATTTTCTGAGGTCAGGTCATGGTTGTCAAGGATACAAGGACTGGGGTGAATGCATAATCTGCTCCATAATATATTTTCATTGAACGTTAACAGGCTAAATAATCCAATTAAGAGGAGAAAATTATAGCAAAAAAATGAAAAGGGAGAAGATAGACATTGCATTCTGGCAAGAGACACATTTTCTCCCGGCTGAACACGAGAAATTGAAGAAGCTGGATTTCAAAAACACCTTTTTCTATCTATCTATCTATCTATCTATCTCTTCATCCATCCATCCATCTATCATCCATCCATCCATCCATCATCCATCTATCATCCATCCATCTATCCATCTATCTATCCATCCATCCATCTATGATCCATCCATCCATCCATCTATCCATCCATCTATCCATCTATCTATCCATCCATCCATCTATCATCCATCCATCCATCCATCTATCATCCATCTATCCATCTATCTATCCATCCATCCATCTATCATCCATCCATCCATCCATCTATCCATCCATCTATCCATCTATCTATCCATCCATCCGTCTATCATCCATCCATCTGTCCATCCATCTATCCATCTATCATCCATCCATCTGTCCATCTATCTATCATCTATCATCCATCCATCATCCATCTATCTATCCGTCTATCATCCATCCATCTGTCCATCCATCTATCATCCATCCATCTGTCCATCTATCTATCCATCTATCATCCATCCATCTATCATCCATCCATCCATCTATCCATCTATCTATCTATCTATCCTCCAGTCTTTGGTTATCCTCCTTTCTTTCCTTCCTTTTGTGTATCTAACAGGTGTATTTGTTTTCCTCAGCTGGAGAAGGTTCAGAAGGAGGCTCAGCTGCTGAAGGAGCTGGAGGAGCTGGAGGAGCTGGAGGTCGGACAGTAGGAGGCGCCGCAGAGCTACAAGCCCTGTTACTATGCAACATCTGTACAGATGCTGAAATCTTTGACAGTGTTCCTTTCACGATAAAAGCCTAAATGAAACTAATAAACTTTGTTATTCAGTCACTTTGTGTTTGGAGTAGTTTTCATGAGACGTTCAGGGACCTTCGGTTCTCTGTCAACTGTCATGTCATGTCTCTTCAACACAGGAAGCTGACATGTTGGTGTATAAAGTATTCACCCTGGAGATTGTTGTCGTCATGGTAACGGATATATCAGAATTGGAAACAGAAATTAAAGCTACCTCAAAGGTCCACACTTACTGGCTTTATATAGAGCTTTCAATCACATCTCAGGTTCTTCATCAGCAGGATGTGGTATTTGGTGATGATGATGACGACGACTGAGATGCAGCTGAAAGCTTCGACTGTATTTCTACCTAACAGAAGATTTCTGTACAATCTGTTTGAAATACAGTTAAATAAGCCAATCTAACTAACATACTAATAATCCTTTCAGACATTTCTCAGGGAAAAGGACAAACGGCGTGTGTTTTAAATCATAAATTAATGTTTATAGATTCATGGATTTAACAGAATAAAATAAAGTGATTCTGCAGCTAAATTGTGACGTCACAGATACCTGTTTTTGACGGTGGAAAACGTGAAGAAATAATAAACTGTTTCCGGTCAGACAACGGAATAAGTTTCTTCACTATCATTGGTTGATTCTACTGCCAATCAAACTTATCTGCACTTCTATTGGTCAGTTTTACTGACGTGTTTTTCGCTGTGGACGCTCGTTGTTTGCGGTTAAAATTAGCGGTGCGCGTTCCCGCCGCATGTTTCAAAGGGTCCCGCCCCGCGGTGACGTACCGGAGGAAATATGGAACGCCTCCCCTGTTAGCTTGTTAGCATGTTAGCACACACAGCCGAGCGGTGCAGCAGCGGGAAGTCCGCTCGTTTCTCTTGAACTCTGACCACATGAACAGTGAAAACTACATCCGGGACACTTTACGGCATGACGTGGAGCAGCGCGTGAGAGGAAACACGTGTACTCAGTGCAGGGTGAGTTGATGACGGACTGGTTGCTAACTGGCTAACTAGCTAACAGGCTAACTGGATAACAGGTCTACAAGTCTACAGGTTAGCAGGATTACTGGTCTACAGGTCTACAGGTTTGTGGTCTACAGGTTAGCAGGTTTACAGGATTACTGGTCTACAGGTTTACTGGATTCAGAACCAGATATAATATCAGATATGTGAAGAGTTCAGTTTGCTTGTTGTATAGAAATATTTCAAATGGATTTAAACCCATTAATGAGTTCTACGTCAGTCATATTGTCTGCTGACGGACTAATCAATGAATCGACTAATGGTTCTTAGTAACAGTGGGACAGTTTATGAAATTCACGGTTCGGTTCGGTTCATTTCTGGTCCAGCAGGAGGCCGATTTCCATCTTCAGTTTCAACATTATTTTCATTAACTTGTCAGAATCAGTCAACAGCTGTTTGTCTCTCAACAGCAGACTAACATCTGGAACAAAACTCTTCTTCATCATCTCATCTGATGGCTGGACTTCTGATCTAAACTAAGACTACAGAGCCTACTGCCAGCTTTAGTTTACTACTGAGATACATGACAAACTAACCTAACAGTCAGACTACAGAGTCTACTGTCAGCTTTAGTTTACTACTGAGATACATGACAAACTAACCTAACAGTCAGACTACAGAGCCTACTGCCAGCTTTAGTTTACTACTAAGATACATGACAAACTAACCTAACAGTCAGACTACAGAGTCTACTGTCAGCTTTAGTTTACTACTGAGATACATGACAAACTAACCTAACAGTCAGACTACAGAGCCTACTGCCAGCTTTAGTTTACTACTGAGATACATGACAAACTAACCTAACAGTCAGACTACAGAGTCTACTGCCAGCTTTAGTTTACTACTGAGATACATGACAAACTAACCTAACAGTCAGACTACAGAGTTTACTGCCAGCTTTAGTTTACTACTAAGATACATGACAAACTAACCTAACAGTCAGACTACAGAGTCTACTGCCAGCTTTAGTTTACTACTAAGATACATGACAAACTAACCTAACAGTCAGACTACAGAGCCTACTGCCAGCTTTAGTTTACTACTAAGATACATGACAAACTAACCTAACAGTCAGACTACAGAGCCTACTGCCAGCTTTAGTTTACTACTGAGATACATGACAAACTAACCTAACAGTCAGACTACAGAGCCTACTGCCAGCTTTAGTTTACTACTGAGATACATGACAAACTAACCTAACAGTCAGACTACAGAGCCTACTGCCAGCTTTAGTTTACTACTGAGATACATGACAAACTAACCTAACAGTCAGACTACAGAGTCTACTGTCAGCTTTAGTTTACTACTAAGATACATGACAAACTAACCTAACAGTCAGACTACAGAGCCTACTGCCAGCTTTAGTTTACTACTAAGATACATGACAAACTAACCTAACAGTCAGACTACAGAGCCTACTGCCAGCTTTAGTTTACTACGGAGATACATGACAAACTAACCTAACAGTCAGACTACAGAGTCTACTGCCAGCTTTAGTTTACTACGGAGATACATGACAAACTAACCTAACAGTCAGACTACAGAGCCTACTGCCAGCTTTAGTTTACTACGGAGATACATGACAAACTAACCTAACAGTCAGACTACAGAGTCTACTGCCAGCTTTAGTTTACTACTGAGATACATGACAAACTAACCTAACAGTGAGACTACAGAGCCTACTGCCAGCTTTAGTTTACTACGGAGATACATGACAAACTAACCTAACAGTCAGACTACAGAGCCTACTGCCAGCTTTAGTTTACTACGGAGATACATGACAAACTAACCTAACAGTCAGACTACAGAGTCTACTGCCAGCTTTAGTTTACTACGGAGATACATGACAAACTAACCTAACAGTCAGACTACAGAGTCTACTGCCAGCTTTAGTTTACTACTGAGATACATGACAAACTAACCTAACAGTCAGACTACAGAGCCTACTGCCAGCTTTAGTTTACTACTGAGAAACATGACAAACTAACCTAACAGACTACAGAGTCTACTGGCAGCTTTAGTCTCAGCTTGTGTAGTCGAGGGTTACGTTGCTCCTAAACTTTGAGGATAATATATTAATAACATGGAGGCTCTTTAGTTCAGACCCTCGTCAATAACAGATCATCACCTCTTCACTGCTACTGTTCCTCCCTTCACAATAAACTCCTGAACAACCACTGATCACTGCTGACTAGAAGGAACTACAGTCATTCAGCACTCCGCTAAATAACGTCCATGTGTTGATTTTTAGCTGTTTGAACAATTCACAGTTATCATATCACTGTGGTGAACTAAGAACTGTTAACAGTGATGATGGTTGACAGACGTGCAGTAAAATCTATCCTCAGTGAAGTTGAGCCAATCAGAACGCAGGACATCAGCTTCGGTTACACTGTGCAGGTGTTATATCTCATACCCCTGTCCACCCTGTCCACCGTGTCCACTCTGTCCACCGTGTCCACCCTGTCCACTGTGTCCACTGTGTCCACCCTGTCCACTGTGTCCACCCTGTCCACCGTGTCCACCCTGTCCACTGTGTCCACCCTGTCCACCGTGTCCACCCTGTCCACCGTGTCCACCCTGTCCACGGTGTCCGTTGCGTCCCAGCCTCTGTCTTGATTTCTAGTATGACAAGAAAGGGCATGAAAAAAACAGTCAGCCTATTTCAGATGACCCAAACGATACACGACCCGAACCGTGACGAGAGAACCATTCCAGTTTTTACCAGAATGGTTCCCATCCCTAGTTACTATGGTAACTGTGACATCAGAGACCATGTCCACACTGGTACTGACATAACAGCAGATAATATCAATAACCATCCCTCCAATTATTGATGTTAAATATTGGTCAGTGTCGGATCAACTGGTCAGTTTAATTGATCTTCTGTCTGTTGGCCTCAGACTGTGGTGATGGAGGAGTCTCCCTGCAGAGAGGACCAGGACTCGTCTCTGTCCTCGTCTCACATCGTGGGGGTCAGTCAGTGTGACTCAGCCCCCCTGCTGTGGAGGGTGGAGGACCTGCGGTCAGTGAGGTCTCTGGGTCTGGTGGGGGCCCTGCTGGGTTCTCTGCCCCGAACCCCCCGACAGAACGTCCGCCTGGGCCGACCGCTGCTGCTGCTGCCAGAGGAGGAGAGTCTGCTGACCGAACGCCACGCTGCTGCCACCGCTCCGCCCGCCAAGGTCAGTTTGACTCGCTGATTAACCACTGATAACCAGGTCAGTTTGACCTGATTATTAACCCACTGATATCCAGGTTAGTTTAACCTGGTGATTAACCACCGATAACCAGGTTAGTTTGACCTGATTATCAACCCACTGATATAAGATAAGATAAGATAAGATGAACCTTTATTAATCCCCGGAGGGAAATTCGGGTGTCTTAGCAGCATCAACAACAACAGTACAGATAAATACAGTACAGTAAAAAGTAAAAGAGAAGGTGCAGTGAATGAAATAAGGTGCAATGAAGATAATTGACAATAAAATAAATAAGTAACAGTAACAGTAATAAGTAAAGTGCAGCAGGTGGTGAGTGTTGTATATGCAGAGCATATGTATATGTAATGATATAATTATATGTAATTATATACATTTGGTCCAGGAATAAATACAAATGATCAGAGTCACATGGGGGTCAGACCTTGGTTCTGGTTTAGACCTTGGTTCTGGGTCAGACCTTGGTTCTGGAGCCTGATGGCCACCAACAGAAAGGACCGACCCAGACGGTTTGTAGTGGGCCGAGGGGGGATCGGTCTCTGGCTGAATGGACTCCTCATCTGGACCAGTTGGTCATAGAGGGGGTGGGAGGGGTTCTCCTCCTGGTCCTCCCCTCTGCCACCACCTCCAGACTGTCCAGCTCACATCCCACCACAGACCCAGCCCTCCTCACCAGTTGGTTCAGTTTGGTGGCATCTCTGGTGCTGATGCCCCCCCCCCCAACATACCACTACTACTGCTACTACTGCTACTACTACTACTGCTACTACAGACTGGTAGAACATCTGGAGTAGCCTGTTGAACACATTGAAGGTCCTCAGCCTTCTCAGGAAGAATAGTTTGCTCTGTCCCTTCCTGTAGAGGCCTCGGAGTTGTTGGACCAGTCCAGTTTATTGTTTAAGTGAACTCCCAGGAACTTGTAGTTGTCCACCACCTCCACCTCCTCCCCACGGATGGTGATGGGAGTAGGGGAGCTCTTCCTCCTCCTCCAGAAATCCACCACCAGCTCTTTGGTCTGACCAATATTGAGCTGGAGGTGGTTGATGTCGCACCACCTTACGAACATATCCAGGTTAGTTTAACCTGGTGATTAACCACTGATTACCAGGTTAGTTTAACCTGGTGATTAACCAGGTTAGTTTAACCTGGTTATTAACCCACTGATAACCAGGTTAATTTAACATGATGATCAACCACTGATAACCAGGTTAGTTTAACCTGGTGATTAACCAGGTTAGTTTAACCTGATTATTAACCCACAGATAACCAGGTTAATTTAACATGATGATCAACCACTGATAACCAGGTTAGTTTAACCTGGTGATTAACCAGGTTAGTTTAACCTGATTATTACCCCCATGGACCAAGACCAACTGGTTGCTGGAGAGGTGCCAGTTTACCTCTTGGGCACTGCCGAGGTGCCCCTGAGCAAGGCACCAAACCCCCAACTGCTCTGGGCGCTTGTCAGGAGCAGCTCCCTCACTCTGACATCTCTCCATTGACGCATGTATATGTACTGTGTGTGAAAAACAGAGTGTAAAACTGAATTTCCCCACTGTGGGACTAATAAAGGAATATCTTTCTTTCTTTCTTATCTTATTAACCCACTGATAACCAGGTTAATTTAACCTGATGATTAACCACTGATAACCAGGTTAGTTTAACCTGGTGATTAACCACTGATAACCAGTTTAGTTTAACCTGATGATTAACCACTGATATCCAGTTTAGTTTAACCTGATGATTAACCACTGATAACCAGGTTAATTTAACCTGATGATTAACCACTGATAACCAGGTTAGTTTAACCTGGTGATTAACCACTGATTACCATCAACAACAAGAGGAGCAGCACGTCTCTACCTGTCTGTCTGTCTGTATGATTGTTCTCGTGTTATCTGAGTGATATCCGTTGTTTTCCGGAAATACCGATGCATTTCGTGAGTTTTTCGGATAATACCACCACCGGTTTTTAACTTGTGTGAAGTCAAGTGTGGCCTATTTTCTCTGCGATTCCGGAGGATCGCTCCTTCCCTTCGGACCGCCGGACCTGTTCACCTCTCGGAGCTGGATGGCGAAACATCGCCTGGTCTGATGGGCTCATACTTCTCAGGATAAAGGAAAGTGCTTCTCTTCGTGGCTCTGATAGTGGTGTTTGAAATAATTTCCACTGTTTTGGACGCCGCTTGGTCCTGATTTTAATTCATTTATCCACAGTGCTGCTTTGCCGGGTTTGATTTTCCTGTTTACGTGAAACGTCACGATACGTCATCGTCTGACTCAGGGGGACGGAAAACCCGGATTGGATTTCTACTGCACTGACCTGGTTTTCCTCTGTATCCCTGCTCCCAGCTGCTGTACATGTCGATCAGCATGTAACCCTCTAAGTAACCTGTGGGATATGAATAACCGTTCTGTACAAACACAAAACACAGTAAAAAGGAAATGTTTTATTATCCTCTTGCTTTTATTGTCAGGGAATATTCAGCCTAACCCTGGCCCTGATTTAACTTGTTTGAGTACCCCTGGTGATTTTAAAGCTCGCTCTGGGCTTGGTATTATGCATCTAAATGTTAGAAGTCTCCTGCCAAAACTGGATCTAGTGAAAATCTGGACCAAATCCTCAGATACTGATGTTCTGGTCTTGTCTGAAACATGGCTAAACAAATCCATCACAGACAAGGACATTGCTATAAAGGGTTACAGAGTTTTACGTTGTGACCGTCCCAGAAGACGTGGTGGCGTGGCCATTTATGTAGAAGAAGAAGAAGAAGAAGAAGAAGATCTACCTTTATTAGTCCCACAGTGGGGAAATTCAATTTACACTCTGTTTAACTTATACATGGTACATGCACACAAACACACACACACATGCAGTAATGGAGAGATGTCAGAGTGAGGGGGCTGCCCCTGACAAACGCCCCGAGCAGTTGGGGGTTTGGTGCCTTGCTCAGGGGCACCTCGGCAGTGCCCAAGAGGTAAACTGGCACCTCTCCAGCTACCAGTTCACACTCAGTTCTTGGTCCATGTCGGGACTTGAACCTGTGACCCTCCGGTTCCCAAGCCAACTCCCTACAGACTGAGCTACTGCCGCCCCCATGTAAAAAATAAGTTTCCTGTTACCACTCTCTCATCAGTATCTCTCAGCAGACAGTTTGAACTTCTTGCTTTAAATCTGGAACTTCTTAGGGGGCATTTTATCACTATTTTAGGTTGTTATAGACCCCCCTCAGCAAGCACTGAGGTTTTATCATCGTTGAATGACCAGCTTTCAGCTGTAAATTTTAATGAGATTCTCCTTGTTGGAGATTTTAACTGGGACTGGTTGTCCTCTGTCTCTGACAGTTTTAAATCTATATGTGACTCATTTAATCTCACTCAACACGTCCTAACCTTAAACGCCCAGAGAAAGCCTCTCTTCTTGATTTATTTTTAACAAATGCCCCTCATAAATTTTCACATGTTGGTATTTTTGCCAACGATATCAGCGATCACTGTGCTATTGCTACAATCAGACAAGCTAAGCTCCCGAAGTCAAGACCACAAATTGTTCTTAAACCAGATTTTAAACATTTCTGTGAGCAAGCTTTTATTCATGACTTGTGGAACGTTGACTGGAGCAGAATCTCTCTAATCGATGATGTGGAGCTGGCATGGAGTTTCTTTTATGATGCTTTTATGAAAATTATAAATAAACATGCTCCTTTCCGTAAATTTAGAGTGAAAGGCCGAAATAATCCTTGGTTTTCATCTCAGCTGGCCAGTCTACTGAGAGAAAGAAATGTTGCCTGGGCTGAGGCCAGACAATCCAAGTCCCAGGCTGATTGGCTGATTTTCAGCTTCGCAATCGTTTTACTTCTCTTGTTAAAAAGGCCAAATCTGACTATTATCTTTCAAAAACTACATGTAATTTAAATGATCCTAGAAATTTCTGGAAGGTAATAAAATCCTCATTTGGACAGGAAACTTCATATGAACTGCCAGCCAGCATTGTGACAGAGTCCAGTATTATTACCGATAAATCTGCCTTTCTAAACAGCTATAATCAACATTTTATTTCTTCTGGCTCCTTATTTGAATCAGGTTTTTCGACTCAATACCATCCACATGAGCAGAGGCCTCATTTTTCACCACCCCCAATAAACTCTGTGGCTAGACCGTTCACTTTCACTCTTTTTAATGTCTGAGGTCCATAAAGCATTACAGGCATTAGATACAAACAAATCTGCAGGTCCTGACAAGCTCGATCCTCACTTTCTCAAACTGGCCGTAGACTTTATAGCAGAGCCTCTCACTCACATCTTTAATCTGACCCTTTCTAGAAATGAGATTCCCAGCATATGGAAATCGGCCCATGTTTCCCCCTTGTTGAAAGGAGGGGATCAATCAGTAGTCAATAACTACAGGCCGATCTATAAACTGTGTGTTTTAGCCAAAGTTCTTGAGAAGTTAGTGAGTGAACAGCTGAAAGACTTTTTAGGTATTTTATCAAAACATCAGTCTGGTTTTAGAAAACAACACAAAACCATGGTTGCTATTAACGTGGTGAACAACATTGTTGAGGCTTTGGATTGTAAAAAATATTGTGCAACTCTTCTTATTGATTTATCAATAAAAAATATTTTGACACAGTTGATCATCTCATCCTGGCAGATAGACTATCCAGCATCGGCCTATCCAGACACGCTGTGGGCTGGTTTTCAAATTACCTGTCTGCCACAACTCAGTGTGTTCAGTTTGCTGGATCGTCATCCTCCTTTCTCCCTGTGTCTAAAGGCGTCCCCCAGGGTCCCATACTAGGACCTCTGCTGTCTAAAGGCGTCCCCCAGGGTCCCATACTAGGACCACTGCTGTCTAAAGGCGTCCCCCAGGGTCCCACACTAGGACCGCTGCTGTCTAAAGGCGTCCCCCAGGGCCCCATACTAGGACCGCTGCTGTCTAAAGGCGTCCCCCAGGGTCCCATACTAGGACCACTGCTGTCTAAAGGGGTCCCCCAGGGCCCCATACTAGGTCCACTGCTGTCTAAAGGCGTCCCCCAGGGTCCCACACTAGGACCGCTGCTGTCTAAAGGCGTCCCCCAGGGTCCCACACTAGGACCACTGCTGTCTAAAGGCGTCCCCCAGGGTCCCACACTAGGACCGCTGCTGTCTAAAGGCGTCCCCCAGGGTCCCACACTAGGACCACTGCTGTCTAAAGGCGTCCCCCAGGGCCCCATACTAGGACCGCTGCTGTCTAAAGGCGTCCCCCAGGGTCCCACACTAGGACCGCTGCTGTCTAAAGGCGTCCCCCGGGTCCCATACTAGGACCACTGCTGTCTAAAGGCGTCCCCCGGGTCCCCATACTAGGACCGCTGCTGTCTAAAGGCGTCCCCCGGGTCCCCATACTAGGACCGCTGCTGTCTAAAGGCGTCCCCCAGGGCCCCATACTAGGACCACTGCTGTCTAAAGGCGTCCCCTAGGGTCCCACACTAGGACCGCTGCTGTCTAAAGGCGTCCCCCGGGTCCCATACTAGGACCGCTGCTGTCTAAAGGCGTCCCCCGGGTCCCCATACTAGGACCGCTGCTGTCTAAAGGCGTCCCCCGGGTCCCCATACTAGGACCGCTGCTGTCTAAAGGCGTCCCCCAGGGCCCCATACTAGGACCACTGCTGTCTAAAGGCGTCCCCCAGGGCCCCATACTAGGACCGCTGCTGTCTAAAGGCGTCCCCCAGGGTCCCATACTAGGACCGCTGCTGTCTAAAGGCGTCCCCCGGGTCCCACACTAGGACCGCTGCTGTCTAAAGGCGTCCCCCAGGGTCCCACACTAGGACCACTGCTGTCTAAAGGCGTCCCCCGGGGTACCATATTAGGACCACTGCTGTCTAAAGGCGTCCCCCAGGGTCCCATACTAGGACCACTGCTGTCTAAAGGCGTCCCCCAGGGCCCCATACTAGGACCACTGCCGTCTAAAGGCGTCCCCCGGGGTACCATACTAGGACCACTGCTGTCTAAAGGCGTCCCCTGGGGTACCATACTAGGACCACTGCTGTCTAAAGGCGTCCCCTGGGGTACCATACTAGGACCACTGCCGTCTAAAGGCGTCCCCCGGGGTACCATACTAGGACCACTGCTGTCTAAAGGCGTCCCCTGGGGTACCATACTAGGACCACTGCCGTCTAAAGGCGTCCCCCGGGGTACCATACTAGGACCACTGCTGTCTAAAGGCGTCCCCTGGGGTACCATACTAGCACCACTGCCGTCTAAAGGCGTCCCCCGGGGTCCCATACTAGGACCACTGCCGTCTAAAGGCGTCCCCTGGGGTACCATACTAGGACCACTGCCGTCTAAAGGCGTCCCCTGGGGTACCATACTAGCACCACTGCCGTCTAAAGGCGTCCCCCAGGGTCCCATACTAGGACCGCTGCTGTCTAAAGGCGTCCCCCGGGTCCCACACTAGGACCACTGCTGTCTAAAGGCGTCCCCCAGGGTCCCATACTAGGACCACTGCTGTCTAAAGGCGTCCCCCAGGGCCCCATACTAGGACCACTGCCGTCTAAAGGCGTCCCCCGGGGTACCATACTAGGACCACTGCTGTCTAAAGGCGTCCCCTGGGGTACCATACTAGGACCACTGCTGTCTAAAGGCGTCCCCTGGGGTACCATACTAGGACCACTGCCGTCTAAAGGCGTCCCCCGGGGTACCATACTAGGACCACTGCCGTCTAAAGGCGTCCCCCGGGGTACCATACTAGGACCACTGCCGTCTAAAGGCGTCCCCTGGGGTACCATACTAGGACCACTGCTGTCTAAAGGCGTCCCCTGGGGTACCATACTAGGACCACTGCCGTCTAAAGGCGTCCCCCGGGGTACCATACTAGGACCACTGCTGTCTAAAGGTGTCCCCTGGGGTACCATACTAGGACCACTGCCGTCTAAAGGCGTCCCCCGGGGTACCATACTAGGACCACTGCTGTCTAAAGGCGTCCCCTGGGGTACCATACTAGGACCACTGCCGTCTAAAGGCGTCCCCTGGGGTACCATACTAGGACCACTGCCGTCTAAAGGCGTCCCCCGGGGTACCATACTAGGACCACTGCTGTCTAAAGGCGTCCCCTGGGGTACCATACTAGCACCACTGCCGTCTAAAGGCGTCCCCCGGGGTCCCATACTAGGACCACTGCCGTCTAAAGGCGTCCCCTGGGGTACCATACTAGGACCACTGCTGTCTAAAGGCGTCCCCTGGGGAACCATACTAGGACCACTGCCGTCTAAAGGCGTCCCCCGGGGTACCATACTAGGACCACTGCCATCTAAAGGCGTCCCCCGGGGTACCATACTAGGACCACTGCTGTCTAAAGGCGTCCCCTGGGGTACCATACTAGCACCACTGCCGTCTAAAGGCGTCCCCCGGGGTACCATACTAGGACCACTGCTGTCTAAAGGCGTCCCCTGGGGTACCATACTAGCACCACTGCCGTCTAAAGGCGTCCCCCGGGGTCCCATACTAGGACCACTGCCGTCTAAAGGCGTCCCCTGGGGTACCATACTAGGACCACTGCCGTCTAAAGGCGTCCCCTGGGGTACCATACTAGCACCACTGCCGTCTAAAGGCGTCCCCCAGGGTCCCATACTAGGACCACTGCCGTCTAAAGGCGTCCCCCGGGTCCCCATACTAGGACCACTGCCGTCTAAAGGCGTCCCCTGGGGTACCATACTAGGACCACTGCTGTCTAAAGGCGTCCCCTGGGGTACCATACTAGGACCACTGCCGTCTAAAGGCGTCCCCTGGGGTACCATACTAGGACCACTGCTGTCTAAAGGCGTCCCCCGGGTCCCCATACTAGGACCACTGCCGTCTAAAGGCGTCCCCTGGGGTACCATACTAGGACCACTGCCATCTAAAGGCGTCCCCTGGGGTACCATACTAGGACCACTGCCGTCTAAAGGCGTCCCCTGGGGTACCATACTAGGACCACTACTATTCTTGATAACTTATCAAATGCTGATATCTATTTTTTTTAACTTATTTTTTATTTCAATTTAAACAGTCATGTACAACAGTTATCATATTTGTGTACAAATTCTTAAATAAAAAACAAAAAGCAAACAAAAAGGAAGGTAGAATATTGAAATAAAAAAAGGGTGGGGTTATCATGAAAGATTAAGAGATGGTTGAAATAAATATAGAAATAAGTAAGTGTGGTGTAAGTGCCAGAAGTGATCCATTAAAGGACACATGGTATGTGATTGTATGTATGATATTTAAGTGTGGTCTGGTGTGCATGCAGATGTTCAGGCCACCCAATCAGTGTAGTATTGTGGTCATGGCCGGACTCCACCTTTTAATAAATACTTCCTTTTGGAGTCTTAGGGAGTACGTTATTTGGTCCATGTGGTATATCTCCCATACCTTCTCAATCCATAAATTATATGATGGGGCCTCAGGTTTTAGCCAATTAATAGTGATGCATTTAATTGCCGCTGTTAGCAAAATCTGCAAGAGGTATTTTTTAGCTCTTCCATCAATGCTCTCTGGTGTCACTTCCAGCACTGCCAATTTTGGATCTTTGTTAAATTTTTGGTGGAATACATCTCCTAGTGCCCCAAATACCCCATCCCAAAATGTTTTCAATTTAGAGCAGGTCCAAAATATATGGATGTGGTTGCCAGTGTGTGTGCCACAATTTCTCCAGCATTTATTTGAGAGTGTAGGGCACATTTTGGCCACGATGTCCGGTGTCCTAAAGAATCTCAAAATCAGTTTCCATTTAAATTCTCTCCAGGTGTTTGAGTTCGTCACTAGGTGTGCTTTAGTGCATATTTCTTCCCATATGTCCTGTGATATGTCTGTATTCATTTCACATTCCCATTTTACCCTTATCTGGATTGTACTATCTGAATTCATGCCTAAAAATATTTGGTAGAAGTGACCAATTACCGTCTTTTCTCCGTCTCCTGTCTGGAATGTTTAGGAAGTCTTCAGCTGGTGGGCTCCAGAACTGTGTCCCATTCCTTGTGCTTCGTTAGAAAGTCCCTTAGTTGTAGATATCAGTAGAAGTCTGTGCTGGGAAGAGTGAATTCTTCTCTCAGCTGCTGGAATGACTTCAGCTGACCGTCCTTCACAAGTTGGTGTAGGTTAGTGAGCTTATGATCCGACCATTTTCTGAAACCTACGTCCAGGCGGGAGGGAACAAAACTCTCTATGGATCCTATATAGGTTAGTGCTGAGATTATTTTGGGGAGTCCAAATGATGATTTTATTTTCCTCCAGACCATTAGTGTAGCTTTTGTCCATTCGCCCATCTGGGTTTCTCTTAATGGGATATCTGAGAAAGGCAGAGTGCATCGGGGTCTCGAGCACATGCTTTGTTCTATATTGAGCCAGCGTGTATGTTTACAATCCTGGATCCATATTATCAAAGGTTTTAGCTGTGCAGACCAAAAGTAATATCTTAAGTTTGGGAGGTTGAGCCCTCCATTTGGTTTGGACAACTTCAATGTTTTTAGCCTGATCCTAGGGCGCCTTCCTTGCCAAATAAATCTGGAAATTAGCCTGTCCAATTGATCAAATATGGGTTTAGGAATATCAATGGGCAGCATCTGAAATAAATAAAGAAACTTAGACAGTGCATTCATTCATATGGTCTCGATTTGCCCCACCAGAGATAGAGGAATTATTGACCATCGGTCCAAATCCTTACTAACATTCTGAATTACATTTTTGTAATTTGCATCAAATAAATTTTCCACTGATGGGGGTATCTGAATGCCAAGATATTTGATACCATCTTTAGGCCACTTGAAGCGATATCTATTTTTATGCGGACGATCCAGTTATCTATTGCTCATCTCCCTCAGTAGTACAGACCCTTGAATTCCTGCAGTCTGCATTTAATGTGGTTCAGTCTCGTCTAACTAAACTTAAACTGGTGTCAAATATGGGTTTAGGAATGCAGACAAATCCAAAATGATGCTTTTTTCAAATGGCAAAAAAAATTACCATCTGATCTCCCCGGGGTCTCAACTGCTCAAGGGTTTCATAGTGAACTGGTCCAAACTTATAAGTATTTAAAGATCCTCACTGATCAGAAATTGACTTTCACATCACACATTGAAAATCTGGTGTCCAAAGTGAAAATTAAATTGAGGTTCTTCTTTAGACTAAAATCCTGTTTCTCCTCCAGGTGAGGAAATATCTGATTTCAGTAACGTTTATATATTATTGGATGATGGTTATGTGCTCTACATGAATGCACCTGACCAGAGCCTGATCAGCTGGATCCTGGTTACCGCTGAGCGCTATGTTTCCTTACTGGCTGTGGAAATCTGGTACATCATTGTTCTCTTTATGCTGCTGCTGGATGGACATCGCTGTCTGTCTGCAGGTTTTCACACTGGTCGACTCTTATATCTTCACTTGTCGTCAAAATTATTCATACCCCTGTTAGTTTTTGTAATTTTTTATTTTTGTGATGAAATTAATACATTTTGTCAAGTTTGCTTATAAGTTATATGTGACCAACAAGTGAAAGAATACCAACAATACACAAGAAAAGAAAACTTTATATTTTAGGGGTATTTTATTCATTAATTCCCCAAAAATGGCATGTTTAAAATGATTCATGCCCTAGTCAGATGTCTCTCTTTAATAGTCTATAGCATAGCCTTTGTTGTTTAGGACTGCTTCTAGATGATTCTTGTACGTGTCCACAAGCTTCCTGCATGTCTCCTGTGGGATGTTGGCCCACTCTTCCTTGGCGAAGGCCTCAAGCTGGGTCAGGTTGGTGGGTTTCCTAGCCATCACTCTGGTCTTCAAGTCTCACAACAAGTTCTCAGTTGGACTGAGGTCAGGGCTCTGACTTGGCCATTCTAGGACACTGACACCATTGTCCTTGAACCATTTCTTCACTACCTGGGCGGTGTGTTTCAGATCATTGTCCTTGAACCATTTCTTCACTACCTGGGCGGTGTGTTTCAGATCATTGTCCTTGAACCATTTCTTCACTACCTGGGCGGTGTGTTTCAGATCGTTGTCCTTGAACCATTTCTTCACTACCTGGGCGGTGTGTTTCAGATCGTTGTCCTGCTGGTACGTCCAGTTGTGTCCAAGCTGGAGTTTCTCAGCAGATTCTTTTAAGTTTCCATCAAGGATCCTGATGTAATCCTCCTTTTTCATGGTTCCTTGGATCTTTACGAGGTTCCCTGTGCCGCTGAAGAGAAGCATCCTCACAGCATTATGCTTCCACCACCAGACTTGACGGTGGTCACAGAGTTCTTGGGCTTGATGCTTCTCCTTTCTTCTTCCAGACATATTGAACATCCATATGGCCAAATAACTCCAACTTCGTCTCATCAGACCACAGGATGGTTGACCAAAAGCTGGGATGTTGCTTCAGGAGAGCTTCACCATGCTTCTTTCTGAGCAGAGGTGTCTTCTGAGGCCTACGTCCATGGAGACCTCCTCTGTAAAGACTCGCTCGATGGTGGACCGTGACAGCTTTGTCCCTGTCTGGCTGAGTGTTTCCATTAGGGCCTTGGTTGTGGTCTGGGGGTTGTTGTTGACCTCCCGGGAGATTTTCCTGGTAAGTTTGGGGGACACCTTACGTTTCCTGCCACGCCCGTTGAGGTTTTTAACAGTATTGAACCTCTTGTGCTTGTTGATGATGCTCTGGACGGTCAACACAGGGACATCATACTGCTTTGAAATGGCCTTGTAAGCTTTTCCGTCATTGTGGACTCACAAGACGTTGACGTAAGTCTCCACTGATCTCTTTCTTCTTTACCATGAGGACCAGAAATTGAGAATGACCAGAACATTTTTCCTCAATTTATACTCTTCTGAAAATATGCTGTTTATTATTATTTTTTGAAATCATTGTTTATAACTTGGTCAACAACAAAGCTAATTTTCCGTTGTAACATCTAGAAATAACTACAGGCCACAGATTCATACATTTTGTTGGGATATTGTCAGGAGTATGAATAATTCTGAACATGAGTAAAATATCTCTTTTGGTCATATCTATTAAAATACAAATAAAGTTTAACCAACTCATATGTGGATTTGTGCATAACAACAAGTAGAAAACAGATACACAAGAAGTACCATCATAGTAACTTTTACAAAGGAGGAATCTAAAAAAGATTATTTTCCATGGGGTATGAATAATTTTGAGGACAAATGTAAATCTGTCCTTGGACTGCTGCCTTCGTATCTGTGTGCATACATGTGTACAAACCACAATCAATATGGCCTCCAGATGCTGGTCCCAGAGGTTAGAACACAGCGAGGATAAAAAGCCTTTAAATATGCTGCTGCTTCACCGGAAGGACCTGAAATTGTCAGAGTTAATCACTATGGGAGAACTGAAGTCCATTTTAAAGAATGGAGAAAGTAGCACTGTTGTTCGATGTCACTGCTCCTGATTTTTGTCATTGAATTATTTTGATATTGACCAGTTTGTGCAGGACAGCTGTTGTTGTGTTACATACATAACTGCATATGATATTTGTTTACTCGTGGTGTGTGACTGCTGTATTTGTCTGTTTTTTGTCTTTTTTATTTGTCTTTATTGTTGCAGTAACGTTTTCTGCTGCACTCTGGGAAAGAGAGTTTAATTTCAATGAGTTTCTCACCTGGCTAAATAAAGGATATAATAAAATAAAAAACAGGTTAGTTTAACTCACTGTTAACCAGGTTAGTTTACCCGTCTGATAGCCAGGTTAGTTTAACCCACAGATAAACAGGTTAGTTTAACCGTCTGATAGCTGGGTTAGTTTAACTCACTGTTAACCAGGTTAGTTTAACCCAAAGATTAACCAACTGTTAACCAGGTTAGTTTAACCGTCTGATAGCCAGGTTAGTTTAACCCACTGTTAACCAGGTTAGTTAAATGGCTGATAACAGGTTAGTTTAACCCACTGTTAACCAGGTTAGTTTAACCCGAAGATTAACCAACTGTTAACCAGGTTAGTTTAACACAATGATTAACCCACAGATAACCGGGTTACTTTAACCCACTGTTAACCAGGTTACTTTAACCAGCTGATAACCAGGTTACTTTAACCAGCTGATAACCAGGTTAGTTTAACCGGCTGATAACCAGGGTGTACAGAATATAATATATAATTTGAGTCATTTCCAGGTCTGGATCAGTGTGAAAAATGTTTCTGTTTCTATTTCCAGGTCTTCGTCTCACCTCTTTTTGTTGAAATACGAAAGTCAGACCTTCTTGAACTAAAACCATGATACGAGACGCCCCTCCCAGTTTAGACTGGTCCTGGTCCTGGTTTAAATCTTATTGGCTCCGCCTGGCCCACAGTTGAGTCTGATTGGTTGTTGTTGCAGGGTGGAGGAGGGGCGGAGCTGTGTCTACAGGTGCAGCAGCACCAAGAGGAGCAGCAGAGGAGCTATGAGGAGCAGAGCGTCCTCGCTCTGGAGGACAGGAAGTCAGCACTGCGCCGAGCCGTGATGTCATCACGCACAGGTGAGAAGGAGTCACTGCTGCCGTCGCTCTGTCCGTACGTGTGTGGGGTCTCACGGTTCTGGCTCTGGTCTTCTCAGGGTCTGGATCTGGGGCCAGAGACGAGGCCTTGCAGAACCGCCTGGAAGCCCTGGATCAGAGATTTACCTTTCCCCGCTCGGCGCTGGTGGTCCAGCTGAGCACGGCGAGGGCTGGGCTGTCTTATTGTCCCGAGGCCCGGGCTTTCCTGCGGGCCGACCGGCGAATTAAAGGGCAGGACGAGCTGCACTGCCACGGCGCCAGGTACCAGGTGTTCAGAGACCTGAGGGGGCGGGGCTTCTACTTGACGTCCGCGGGGAAGTTTGGAGGAGACTTCCTGGTGTATCCAGGTCAGTCACTAGTTTAATGTTTTATTCAGTAACCGCTCAGTAAACGGGTCAGAACCAGACACCTGAAAATTCAGTAGTGGACTACGAGGGGCCGCCATGTTGGGAGTTTTATGACCTCTGATGGAGACATCAGGAACCGTCTCCACTGATATTCATCCAGTTTGTTTTCTTCATTAAAACGACTAAAACTAAATAAAAAGTTACTGTTTCTAACAAGATGGTGACTAAATGTTTGTTAACATGAACTTCATAATAACATGTTAACACATTAACGCTAACACCACTGATTCCTTTAACACAATAACTCGACTGGATTTTTAGGTTGTAGCTCAGTTTTAAAGTTAGACTGAAGATCCTGGACTACTACTACTACTACTACAACTACTACTACAACTACTACTACATACTGGTCTCATCTGAAACTAGAGAACCTGATGGATCCATCAGTACCAACCAGGTCAGACTACTGCTACTACTACTACTACTACTACTGCTACTACTACATACTGGTCTCATCTGAAACTAGAGACCCTGATGGATCCATCAGTACCAACCAGGTCAGACTACTGCTACTACTACTACTACTAGAGAACCTGATGGATCGATCGGTACCAACCAGGTCAGACTACTACTACTACTACTACTACCACTACATACTGGTCTCATCTGAAACTAGAGACCCTGATGGATCCATCAGTACCAACCAGGTCAGACTACTACTACTACTACTACTACCACTACATACTGGTCTCATCTGAAACTAGAGACCCTGATGGATCCATCAGTACCAACCAGGTCAGACTACTACTACTACTACTACTACTAATACTACTACTACTACTACTACATCCTGGTAACTAGAGACCTAGAGAATTCAGAGGATGGAGGGCTTTCCTAGCTACACTGACTACTAATACTACTACTACTACTGCTACTACTACATACTGGTCTCATCTGAAACTAGAGACCCTGATGGATCCATCAGTACCAACCAGGTCAGACTACTACTACTACTACTACTACTACTACTACTACTAATACTACATACTGGTCTCATCTGAAACTAGAGACCCTGATGGATCCATCAGTACCAACCAGGTCAGACTACTACTACTACTACTACTACTACTACTACTACTACTACTAATACTACATACTGGTCTCATCTGAAACTAGAGACCCTGATGGATCCATCAGTACCAACCAGGTCAGACTACTACTACTACTACTACTACTACTACTACTACTACTACATACTGGTCTCATCTGAAACTAGAGACCCTGATGGATCCATCAGTACCAACCAGGTCAGACTACTACTACTACTACTACTACTACTACTACTACTACATCCTGGTCTCATCTGAAACTAGAGAACCTGATGGATCCATCGGTACCAACCAGGTCAGACTACTACTAATACTACTACTACTACATACTGGTCTCATCTGAAACTAGAAATGGGGATGGTGATGATCTTGCGTTTTGTGTTGACCACGTTGTCTTCTGTCTTCTTCAGGTGATCCTCTTCGTTTCCACGCCCACTTCATCGCTGTCTGTCTGTCTCTGGACCAGTCCTTCTGTCTGCTGGACGTCCTCGCTGTGGCTCGTCTGGGGTCTAATGTGAAGAAGACCGTCCTGCTCTGCTCGCCAGGGATGGACGGACGAGTCCTGTACACCTCCTTACAGTGGAGCGGGATGGTTTAGAGACCTGATCAGAAACGTGGACCTGGACCTCTGGACCTGGAACTGAAACCCAGGAGACAAATGTGGGTGTTGTTTTGATGCTGATGTTTTCTTCACCAGCAGGTGGAACAGAAAGACGAGCTCTGCATCATAATGGAGTCTCTCAGAGAGACCAAAATCCAGTTGGATTGAAACCTGATCTAGGTTGTTCTCTGGGACTCTCTAATAGACAGAAGTTGATCCAGCTTAACTGGTTTTGATAAAACCAGTCCTGGATCAGCTTGTCAGAGTATCAGAGGGAGATGAATCTGTCCATCTGCAGAGTGAAGAATGATTCTAGAGACAGTTTCTGGTGTCCAAACATCACTGGCTGCTCATTCAGGGGTAGAAACCTCTTTATCAGCCACCATAGTCAGTGTAGATTTCTCAGTTTGGACGGACGTTCTCCTTGACTCCACTAGACCCCAGAGTCCGACCCCCCAGATACCATCATCACATGACCTGTGAGTAGATCTGCTTATTGATATCAGCTGATAGGAGATGGGTAACGTTGGATCTGTCAGAAGAGTGATTGGACTTGGGGGACCATTTTCTTTTTGGTTGACACAAGTCGGAGTTCAAGTTACGTGTTCTATAACATGTAGCTGGTTGCTAGCTAATGTTAGCGATTAGCCCACAGTCAGAAACACTTTGTCGGATTCACTTTGAAGTGGATGTCAGCCAGCGTTAGCGGTGAGTCAGAAACATAATGCCCAAACCAATACCTGATTCACGTGTCAACAAACGTTAGCTAACGTTAGCAGTTAGCTCTCAGTCGGAAACGTAACGCCAAAAGTCAATACAATATTGATCCAGTTCAAATTCAAACTAATGTTAGCCAACATTAGCATGTTCCATCAGTGATCTGAAACCCTGATACTCCTTCATGATTTCCAGAAATAAAGTTGGACCTGGACCTGCTCAGAGACAAGTCTCTATTTATTGCTTTCTGTCATGAGTAGGGGTTACAAGGTAAACACAGTTACTCAGGACTAGAGTAAAAACTGGTGGTTCTGAGTGACCCAGTCTGGATCCGGGTCCAGTTGTAGTCCTGCAGATCTGTAGGTGCTCAGTAGAAGGGGGTGGTACCACTCCAGTTTATAGCGGCTCCATCCCACTTGGTCCTGATGGTCATCTCTAGCGAGGGGAACCTTTTCTCCGGGTCTCTGTCCAAGGGACCGCCGAATTCCTCCCAGTGGTGAGAGTGACCCGATCAGGCACAGATGGAGACCCCGGTAAGACCCAGGTCCTCACCTACAGTCCAGGTGGCCGTCGTCCTCCGGCAGCTCTGGCCGTTGTGGTAGTGCAGCTGGAAGAGGTACTCCATCCTCCAATCAGAGAGCAGCGAGCGGTTCATGCTGAAAGCAGAGCCACACAGGAGACCTGGGGGTCTTCAGCTAGCACCAACCTGAGGACACACTGAGGACGCACTGAGGACAAAGAGGACGCACTGAGGACGCACTGAGGACAGAGAAGACGCACTGAGGACAGAGAGGACGCACTGAGGACAGAGAGGACGCACTGAGGATGCACTGAGGACGCACTGAGGACAGAGAGGACACACTGAGGATGCACTGAGGACAGAGAGGACGCACTGAGGACAGAGAGGATGCACTGAGGACGCACTGAGGACAGAGAGGACGCACTGAGGACAGAGAGGACGCACTGAGGACGCACATCTGTTATATGCAGCAACGGTGTGTTATACATAGCAGCTAATGCTAAGGACGCACTGAGGACGCACTGAGGACAGAGAGGATGCACTGAGGACAGAGAGGACGCACTGAGGACAGAGAGGACGCACTGAGGACGCACTGAGGACAGAGAGGACGCACTGAGGACAGAGAGGATGCACTGAGGACGCACTGAGGACAGAGAGGACGCACTGAGGACAGAGAGGACGCACTGAGGACAGAGAGGACGCACTGAGGACAGAGAGGATGCACTGAGGACGCACTGAGGACAGAGAGGACGCACTGAGGACGCACTGAGGACAGAGAGGACGCACTGAGGACAGAGAGGATGCACTGAGGACGCACTGAGGACAGAGAGGACGCACTGAGGACGCACTGAGGACAGAGAGGACGCACTGAGGACAGAGAGGATGCACTGAGGACGCACTGAGGACAGAGAGGACGCACTGAGGACGCACATCTGTTATATGCAGCAACGGTGTGTTATACATAGCAGCTAATAACGATTGACCAATCACAACAACAATCAACAAGGCAGTTTAATAAATATGTATATACAGTATATTAATAAATATAGAAACATAAACACATGCCGTATACATTCAGTGCACATCACAGGCTTCAATCGACATTAAGTGTCAACGTGGAGTTAACCGATCGATTCGATCGATCGAAAGCAGCTTCAGTGACAGACGGAGATGGAGAGCTGGAGATAGAGATGAGAGATAAAGATATGGAGATGGAGATGAAGAGATGAAGATGGAGAGATGAAGAGATGGAGAGATGGAGAGATGAAGATGGAGAGATGAAGAGATGAAGAGATATAGAGATGAAGAGATATAGAGATGAAGAGATGGAGAGATGAAGATGGAGAGATAGAGAGATGGAGATGGAGATAGAGATGAAGAGATGGAGAGCTGGAGATAGAGATGAGAGATAAAGATATGGAGATGGAGATGAAGAGATGAAGATGGAGAGATGGAGAGATAGAGATGGAGAGATGAAGATGAAGAGCTGGAGACAGAGATGAGAGATGAAGAGATGGAGATGAAGAGATGAAGATGGAGAGATGAAGAGATGGAGAGATAGAGATGAAGAGATGGAGAGATGAAGATGGAGAGATGAAGAGATATAGAGATGGAGAGATGGAGATGAAGAGATATAGAGATGAAGAGATGGAGAGATGAAGATGGAGAGATAGAGATATGGAGATGGAGATAGAGATGAGAGATAAAGATATGGAGATGAAGAGATGAAGATGGAGAGATGAAGAGATGGAGAGATAGAGATGGAGAGATGAAGATGAAGAGCTGGAGATAGAGATGAGAGATGAAGAGATGGAGATGAAGATGGAGAGATGAAGAGATGGAGAGATAGAGATGGAGAGATAGAGATATAGAAATGGAGATAGAGATGGAGAGATGAAGATGGAGATGAAGAGATGGAGAGATGTCACCATCTGTTCATCAGTGTTGCTCGTCGTCAGGTGTTCTGGTTCTGGTCTGAGCAGCGGTAGTTTGGAACCATCACTGTTGATGTCAATACAAGAAGAAGGGTCATGTGATGTCAAGGGAGGGGTTACAGGTTGCCATAGTGACGGTTGATACAGCTCCTCACCTGATTCATATGAGCCAATCAGAGCAGGCTAACTAACACACACATACACTGACAGCCATTTTAGTGAGTCTGCATGTTCTACACCAGGGCCTCTTCCTCTCCTCCTCCACCTCCTCTCTTCCTCTCCTCCTCCACCTCCTCCTCTTCTCAACTCGGTGAAACATGAAACCCTTCCAGTGTAAACCCTTTATTATACTCATCATACAGCTATATATACGTGACCTTTGACCTCTATTTGACCTTTGACCCTTCAGAAAATCATAGCCTTTTTATTCTTCATGCAAAATATATTCAGTTCCTAAAAACACATTAATATTTTTGTTTAGTGCATTAAGTCTTTTGATCTACTTCAGTCCTGATCAGAACTATTAAATTTACATGTATTTATTAAATAATTTAACCCTTTAATACCAATATGGGAATATATGGACATGTATTTCTTGACAAAACGCAGAATATGAAACAGACAGGGATGTACAAAATGTGATCTCTCTCTGTACACACATACACACACACACACACACACACACACACACTCTCATCAAATAATTTCTCAATACACACACACATTCATACCACACTTTTACATCAACACAGACCATTTTAGTTGCAATCATGTGTTACTACATTCAAGGTTGAAAATTTAAAATTTGATTAAAAAAAATGAAATCCTTCAAAAATTTTGTCTCATTACCATTAACACTGGCAAAACTATTATTTTTAGTTGAAAACTACAAAAAAGTATGTCAGGGTGTCGAAGGGTTAACGCTTAGTGGGATCAACCAGGGTCTCTGTCCAGGTCTACCATCCATCCCATAATACAATTCTTCATGGTCTGCTACTTCAACATGTTCATAGAAATACTTACAGTCTAATATGTTATAAAAGACATGTTTATCTCCAAGTTAATAAACTTCATATTTTAAGAGCTTTTCATGAGTTCATTAATAAAATCAATGAAAGGATTCAGTTAATGGGATCATATCGACCACGAACCAACGGGACCAGATTAGCTGACCGCTACGCTGCTGAAGACTAGGAAGAGGAGACAGCTGGCTAACGCTAGTCAGCTAGCTAGCTTGTCCAGAGACTGACTAGCTAGCTAGCTAGCTCCTGCTCTCCTCCTGGTGAAGTAGCCTCCTAGCGGTGAGGACTGAGGCAGAGGGACCGTGACCCAGCTCTGGCTGCTGTTGAGCTTATTTTCTGTAGCATGGTGGAATTAGCAAGCTAAGCTAGCTAACTAGCCAGTCACTAAATGAGTCAAATTTAACAACTTAATGCTTCATCCAGTCACTCTGGTCACAGCGTAGGAAAGCACAGCGCTATCACCCGATGAGGGACAACTTAGTTCACCTTCTCTTCTGTGTTTCATGACAGCATGACCTCATCATGACATCATCATCACCTCATCGCTAGGCTCAATATAAACAGAACTAAACATCATGAACTTTTTACTTTAACTAATTCCTGTAGAATAAAAAAAAAGTTAACCCTGTCTGTTAAATATGTAGTGATTAACACTACATATTTAACAGACAGGAAGTGATGATCGCATCTTAAAAAGTCTGTTAGTCTTTTGTCTCCCTTCAGGTCTCAGTACATGAGGTCGGCCGCCCCCCCACTCAGCTCCGACTCTTTGTTCACCTCATCGCTAGGCTCAATATAAACAGAACTAAACATCATGAACTTTTTACTTTAACTAATTCCTGTAGAATAAAAAAAAGTTAACCCTGTCTGTTAAATATGTAGTGATTAACACTACATATTTAACAGACAGGAAGTGATGATCGCATCTTAAAAAGTCTGTTAGTCTTTTGTCTCCCTTCAGGTCTCAGTACATGAGGTCGGCCGCCCCCCCACTCAGCTCCGACTCTTTGTTCTCCTGGAAGGGGAATTGGATTCCCGCCAGTCGGATCAGCAAGAAGTTGAGTCCATGAAGGAGGAAGACGAGAAAGAAGAGCCAGAAGGATCGATCATAGTGTTCGCTGTATGTCTGAAAGACGAAGTTCACCTCGTTGAAGTTGGCAATTCGACTGGACAGATGATGAAGTTTCACCTCTGACGCAAAGAGAACCATCACCAGACAGCTGGACACACCTGCAGAACAAACAGGAGGTCCTAACGCACAAACAGGAAGTCCTAACACACAAACAGGAAGTCCTAACACACAAACAGGAGGTCCTAACACACAAACAGGAAGTCCTAACACACAAACAGGAAGTCCTGTGATGATGTAGTGATGGTGATGATGAAATGATGGTGATGATGTAGTGATGGTAATGATGAAGTGATGGTGATGATGATGATGAAGTGATGGTGATGTAGTGATGGTGATGATGTAGTGATGATGATGTAGTGATGGTGATGATGATATGATGATGGTGATGTAGTGATGGTGATGATGAAATGATGGTGATGATGTAGTGATGGTGATGTAGAGATGGTAGTGATGGTAATGATGATGTAGTGAGGGTGATGATGTAGTGATGATGATGAAGTGATGATGTAGTGATGATGATGTAGTGATGGTGATGATGTAGTGATAGTGATGATGATGATGATTTAGTGATGGTCATGATGTAGTGATGATGATGTAGTGATGGTGATGTAGTGATAGTGATGATGATGATGATATAGTGATGGTGTTGATGTAGTGATGATGATGATGTAGTGATGGTGATGTAGTGATGATGATGATGAAGTGATGGTAATGTAGTGATGATGAAGTGATGGTGATGATGTAGTGATGATGATGATGATGAAGTGATGGTGATGTAGTGATGGTGATGATGTGATGATGATGTAGTGATGGTGATGATGATGAAGTGATGGTGATGATGTCGTGATGATGATGAAGTGATGGTGATGATGTAGTGATGGTGATGATGTCGTAGTGATGGTGATGTAGTGATGGTGATGATGATGATGATGATGATATAGTGATGGTGATGTAGTGATGGTGATGATGATGATATAGTGATGGTGATGATGTAGTGATGGTGATGATGTCGTGATGATGATGTAGTGATGGTGATGATGATGATATAGTGATGGTGATGTAGTGATGGTGATGATGTAGTGATGGTGATGATGTCGTGATGATGATGTAGTGATGGTGATGATGATGATGATATAGTGATGGTGATGTAGTGATAGTGATGGTGATGATGTCGTGATGATGATGTAGTGATAGTGATGGTGATGTTGTAGTGATGGTGATGATGTAGTGATGGTGATGATGTCGTGATGATGATGTAGTGATGGTGATGATGTAGTGATGGTGATGTAGTGATAGTGATGGTGATGTAGTTATGACGATGTAGTGATGGTGATGATGTCGTGATGATGATGATGATGTAGTGATGGTGATGATGAAGTGATGGTGATGATGTAGTGATGATGATGATGTAGTGATGATGTCACGATGATGATGATGTAGTGATGGTGATGATGAAGTGATGGTGATGATGTAGTGATGATGATGATGTAGTGATGGTGATGATGTAGTGATGGTGATGATGTCGTGATGGTGATGATGTCGTGATGATGATGGTGTAGTGATGGTGATGATGAAGTGATGGTGATGTAGTGATGTGATGATGGTGGTGATGTAGTGATGGTAATGATGAAGTGATGGTGATGTTGTAGTGATGGTGATGATGTCGTGATGGTGATGATGGTGATGATGTAGTGATAATGATGTAGTGATGGTGATGATGAAGTGATGGGGATGTAGTGATGATGTAGTGATAATGATGTAGTGATGGTGATGATGAAGTGATGGGGATGTAGTGATGGTGATGTAGTGATGGTGATGAAGTGATGGTGATGATGTAGTGATGATGATGATGTAGTGATGGTGATGATAAAGTGATGGTGATGTAGTGATGGTAATGATGAAGTGATGATGATGTAGTGATGGTGATGATGAAGTGATGATGATGTAGTGATGGTGATGATGTAGTGATGGTGATGTAGTGATGGTAATGATGAAGTGATGGTGATGATGTAGTGATGGTGATGTAGTGATGGTAATGATGAAGTGATGGTGATGATGTAGTGATAGTGATGTAATGATGGTGATGATGTAGTGATGGTGATGATGTTGTGATGATGATGGTGATGATGTAGTGATAATGATGAAGTGATGGTGATGATGAAGTGATGGTGATGATGTAGTGATGATGATGATGAAGTGATGGTGATGTAGTGATGGTGATGATGTAGTGATGGTGATGTAGTGATGGTGATGATGTAGTGATGGTGATGTAGTGATGGTGATGATGATGAAGTGATGGTGATGTAGTGATAGTGATGTGATGATGTAGTGATGATGATGTGATGATGATGATATAGTGATGGTGATGATATAGTGATGGTGATGTGATGATGATATAGTGATGATGATGTAGTGATGGTGATGATGTAGTGATGGTGATGATGATGAAGTGATGGTGATGTAGTGATAGTGATGGTGATGATGTAGTGATGATGATGTGATGATGATGATATAGTGATGGTGATGATATGGTGATGTGATGATGATATAGTGATGATGATGTAGTGATGGTGATGATGAAGTGATGGTGATGAAATGATGATGATGATGTAGTGATGATGTAGTGTTGATGAAGTGATGGTGATGATGAAGTGATGTGATGATGAAGTGATGGTGGTGTAGTGATGGTGATGATGTAGTGATGGTGATGTATTGATAGTGATGATGATGATGATATAGTGATGGTGATGTAGTGATAGTGATGGTGATGATGTCGTGATGATGATGTAGTGATAGTGATGGTGATGTTGTAGTGATGGTGATGATGTAGTGATGGTGATGATGTCGTGATGATGATGTAGTGATGGTGATGATGTAGTGATGGTGATGTAGTGATAGTGATGGTGATGTAGTTATGACGATGTAGTGATGGTGATGATGTCGTGATGATGATGATGATGTAGTGATGGTGATGATGAAGTGATGGTGATGATGTAGTGATGATGATGATGTAGTGATGATGTCACGATGATGATGATGTAGTGATGGTGATGATGAAGTGATGGTGATGATGTAGTGATGATGATGATGTAGTGATGGTGATGATGTAGTGATGGTGATGATGTCGTGATGGTGATGATGTCGTGATGATGATGGTGTAGTGATGGTGATGATGAAGTGATGGTGATGTAGTGATGTGATGATGAAGTGATGGTGATGTTGTAGTGATGGTGGTGATGTAGTGATGGTAATGATGAAGTGATGGTGATGTTGTAGTGATGGTGATGATGTCGTGATGGTGATGATGGTGATGATGTAGTGATAATGATGTAGTGATGGTGATGATGAAGTGATGGGGATGTAGTGATGATGTAGTGATAATGATGTAGTGATGGTGATGATGAAGTGATGGGGATGTAGTGATGGTGATGTAGTGATGGTGATGAAGTGATGGTGATGATGTAGTGATGATGATGATGTAGTGATGGTGATGATAAAGTGATGGTGATGTAGTGATGGTAATGATGAAGTGATGGTGATGTAGTGATGGTGATGATGTAGTGATGGTGATGTAGTGATGGTAATGATGAAGTGATGGTGATGATGTAGTGATGGTGATGTAGTGATGGTAATGATGAAGTGATGGTGATGATGTAGTGATAGTGATGTAATGATGGTGATGATGTAGTGATGGTGATGATGTTGTGATGATGATGGTGATGATGTAGTGATAATGATGAAGTGATGGTGATGATGAAGTGATGGTGATGATGTAGTGATGATGATGATGAAGTGATGGTGATGTAGTGATGGTGATGATGTAGTGATGGTGATGTAGTGATGGTGATGATGTAGTGATGGTGATGTAGTGATGGTGATGATGATGAAGTGATGGTGATGTAGTGATAGTGATGTGATGATGTAGTGATGATGATGTGATGATGATGATATAGTGATGGTGATGATATAGTGATGGTGATGTGATGATGATATAGTGATGATGATGTAGTGATGGTGATGATGTAGTGATGGTGATGATGATGAAGTGATGGTGATGTAGTGATAGTGATGGTGATGATGTAGTGATGATGATGTGATGATGATGATATAGTGATGGTGATGATATGGTGATGTGATGATGATATAGTGATGATGATGTAGTGATGGTGATGATGAAGTGATGGTGATGAAATGATGATGATGATGTAGTGATGATGTAGTGTTGATGAAGTGATGGTGATGATGAAGTGATGTGATGATGAAGTGATGGTGGTGTAGTGATGGTGATGATGTAGTGATGGTGATGTATTGATAGTGATGATGATGATGATGTAGTGATGGTGATGATGTAGTGATGATGTTTCTCACAGCAGATGAAGGTCCACAGATAAAGTCCCACGGGGCCTTGCAGTGTTTCATACGGTCGGCCGAAGGCGTTGAGGAAGAAGAATCCGGTGGTGACCGAGGAGAAGAGGATCACGACACCACAGAAGAAGATAATGGCAACATGGAGGCCGACTGGGACGGCGCTCAGCAGCTCTGGGAAGACTAGAAGACAAAAACCCACAGACATGCGAGTACAAAATGTCACTACATCAAGTCATCAAAAGCAAGTACAAAAATGACAGTCATACCGGCTCGGACGTTGCCCAGGTCACCAAGGTCCGTGTCAGATGCTAGGGAACCAGGGCAATCTGATGGAAAATGGGCTACTGGAACAAGACATACATGGACGAGGGCGGAGAACACGGAATTGTTGGAATGCTACTATACAAGCTATTCCAGAGAGAGGGGGGATACATGGGGCAAATGTGGGAACTATGGATGCTTCGAAACCCACAATCAAGGCTAACATAGAAACAGCTGTTAGCCCAGTGATCCAACATCCATAACCGAAAACTGCTACTCCACGACTAGAGATTGATGAAATACTACAAAGAAGCTACGGCAAGGGGGAGCCAGGACAGGTCACGGGGAGGTTCCACCATCTCCCCTGGTTAGTCCTTGGTCTCTGGTTAGTCTCTGGTTAGTCCCTGGTCTCTGGTTAGTCTGGTTAGTGTGTGGTCTCTGGTTAGTCCCCGGTCTCTGGTTAGTTCCTGGTCTCTGGTTAGTCTGGTTAGTCTCTGCTCTCTGGTTAGTCCCTGGTCTCTGGTTAGTCTCTGCTCTCTGGTTAGTCTGGTTAGTCTCTGCTCTCTGGTTAGTCCCTGGTCTCTGGTTAGTCTCTGCTCTCTGGTTAGTCCCTGGTCTCTGGTTAGTCTCTGCTCTCTGGTTAGTCTCTGGTCTCTGGGTAGTCTCTGCTCTCTGGTTAGTCTCTGCTCTCTGGTTAGTCTCTGCTCTCTGGTTAGTCCTCTGGCTCTAGTCTCTGGTCTCTGGCTCTAGTCTCTGGTCTATGGTGTCTTTCTCTAGTCTCTGGTCTCTGGTTTCTGGCTTTACTTTCTGGCTCTGGTTTCTGGCTCTAGTCTCTGGTATTTGGCTCTAGTCTCTGGTCTATGGTTTCTGGTTCTAGTCTCTGGTATTTGGCTCTAGTCTCTGGTCTATGGTTTCTGGTTCTAGTCTCTGGCTCTCGTCTCTGGTCCCTGGCTCTAATCTGGGGACTATGGTTTCTGGCTCTAGTCTCTGGCTCTAGTCTCTCGTCTCTGGCTCTAGTCTCTGGTTTCTGGGTATAGTCTCTGGTTTCTGGTTCTAGTTACTGGCTCTAGTTTCTGGTTTCTGGCTCTAGTTTCTGGCTTTAGTCTCTGGTTTCTGGCTCTAGTCTCTGGTTTATGGCTCTGGTTTCTGGCTCTCGTCTCTGGCTCTAGTCTCTGGTTTTAGTCTCTAATTTCTGGCTCTCGTCTCTGGCTCTAGTCTCTTGTCTCTGGTTTTTGGCTCTTGTCTCTGGTTTCTGGGTCTAGTCTCTGGCTTCTGGCTCAAGTCTCTGGTATGTGGCTCTAGTCTCTGGTCTATGGTTTCTGGTTCTAGTCTCTGGCTCTAGTCTCTAGTCCCTGGCTCTAATCTCTAGTCTCTGGTGTCTGGCTCTAGTCTCTGGTTTCTGGCTCTAGTCTCTGGTTTCTGACTCTAGTCTCTGGCTCTAGTCTCTGGTTTCTGGCTTGAGTCTCTGGCTCTAATCTCTGGTTTCTGGCTCTAGTCTCTGGTCTATGGTGTCTGGCTCTAGTCTCTGGTTTCTGACTCTAGTCTCTAGCTGTAGTCTCTGGTTTCTGGCTCTAGTCTCTGGTTTCTGGCTCTAGTCTCTGGTATATGGTGTCTGGCTTTAGTCTCTGGTTTCTGGCTCTAGTCTCTGGCTGTAGTCTCTGGTTTCTGACTCTAGTCTCTGGTTTTTGGCTCTAGTCTCTGGTCTATGGTGTCTGGCTTTAGTCTCTGGTTTCTGGGTCTAGTCTCTGGTTTATTGTTCTCGTCACTGGCTCTAGTCTCTGGTTTCTGGCTCTAGTGTCTGGTGTCTGGCTCTAGCCTCTGGTCTCTGGTTTATGGCTCTAGTCTCTGGCTTTAGTCTCTGGTTTCAGGCTCTAGTCTCTGTCTCTGGTTTATCTGGTTTGTCTCTGGGGGCGGCAGTAGCTCAGTCTGTAGGGAGTTGGCTTGGGAACCGGAGGGTCACCGGTTCAAGTCCCGCCATGGACCAAGAACTGAGTGTGAACTGGTAGCTGGAGAGGTGCCAGTTTACCTCTTGGGCACTGCCGAGGTGCCCCTGAGCAAGGCCCCAAACCCCCAACTGCTCGGGGCGCTTGTCAGGAGCAGCCCCCTCACTCTGACACCTCTCCATTGTTGCATGTTTGTGCATGTGTGTGTTCGGGTCTGCATGTACCGTGTATAAGTTAACAACAGAGTGAAAAAATTGAATATCCCTTCGTGGGACTAATAAAGGACTATCTTCTTCTTCTTCTTCTTCTTCTTCTTATGGCTCTAGTCTCTGTCTTTAGTCTCTGGTCTCTGGTTTCAGGCTCTCGTCTCTGGCTCTAGTCTCTGACTTTAGTCTCTGGTCTCTGGTTTCTGGCTCTAGTCTCTGGTTTTTGGCTCTTGTCTCTGGTTTCTGGCTCTAGTCTCTGGCTCTAGTCTCTGACTTTAGTCTCTGGTCTCTGGTTTCAGGCTCTCGTCTCTGGCTCTAGTCTCTGACTTTAGTCTCTGGTCTCTGGTTTCTGGCTCTAGTCTCTGGTTTTTGGCTCTTGTCTCTGGTTTCTGGCTCTAGTCTCTGGTTTTTGGCTCTTGTCTCTGGTTTCTGGGTATAGTCTCTGGTTTCTGGTTCTAGTTACTGGTTCTAGTTTCTGGTTCTAGTTACTGGCTCTAGTTTCTGGTTTCTGGCTCTGGTTTCTGGCTCTAGTCCCTAGTCTCTTGTCTCTGGTTTTTGGCTCTTGTCTCTGGTTTCTGGGTCTAGTCTCTGGTTTCTGGTTCTAGTCACTGGCTCTAGTCTCTGGTCTCTGACTTCTGGCTCAAGTCTCTGGTATTTGTCTCTAGTCTCTAGTCTCTGGTTTCTGACTCTAGTCTCTGGCTCTAGTCTCTGGTTTCTGGCTCTAGTCTCTGGTCTATGGTGCCTGGCTCTAGTCTCTGGTTTCTGGCTCTAGTCTCTGGCTGTAGTCTCTGGTTTCTGACTCTAGTCTCTGGTTTATGGCTCTAGTCTCTGGCTCTACTCTCTGGTTTCTGGCTTTAGTCTCTGGATCTAGTCTCTGGTCTCTGGTTTCTGGCTCTAGTCTCTGGTCTATGGTGTCTGGTTGTAATCTCTGGCTCTAGTCTCTGGTTTCTGGCTCGAGTCTCTAGTTTCTGGCTCTAGTCACTGTCTCATTGTCTTAGTCACTGGCTTTAGTCTCTGGTTTCTGGCTCTAGTCACTGGCTCTAGTCTCTGGCTTCAGTCTCTGGTCTCTGGTTTCTGGCTCTAGTCTCTGGGTCCAGTCTCTGGTTTCTGGCTCTAGTCTCTGGTCTCTGGTTTCTGGCTCTAGTCTCTGATCTCTGGTTTCTGGCTCTTGTCTTTGGTTTCTGGGTCTATTCTCTGGCTTTAGTCTCTGGTCTCTGGTTTCTGGCTCTACTCACTGGCTCTAGTCTCTGGCTTTAGTCTCTGGTCTCTGGTTTCTGGCTCTAGTCTCTGGTTTCTGGTTTATGACTCTAGTCTCTGGCTCTAGTCTCTGGTTTCTGGCTCGAGTCTCTGGCTCTAGTCTCTGGTTTCTGGCTCTAGTCTCTGGTCTATGGTGTCTGGCTCTAGTCTCTGGTTTCTGGCTCTAGTCTCTGGTTTCTGACTCTAGTCTCTGGCTCTAGTCTCTGGTTTCTGGCTCTAGTCTCTGGCTCTAGTCTCTGGTTTCTGGCTCAAGTCTCTGGTATCTGGTTTCTGGCTTGAGTCTCTGGCTCTAGTCTCTGGTTTCTGGCCCTAGTCTCTGGTCTATGGTGTCTGGCTTTAGTCTCTGGTTTCTGGCTCTAGTCTCTGGTTTCTGACTCTAGTCTCTGGCTCTAGTCTCTGGTTTCTGGCTCTAGTCTCTGGTCTATGGTGTCTGGCTCTAGTCTCTGGTTTCTGGCTCTAGTCTCTATTTTCTGACTCTAGTCTCTGGTTTATGGTTCTAGTCACTGGTCTATGGTGTCTGGCTCTAGTCTCTGGTTTCTGGCTCTAGTCTCTGGTTTCTGACTCTAGTCTCTGGTTTATGGTTCTAGTCACTGGCTCTAATCTCTGGTTTCTGGATCTAGTCTCTGGCTCTAGTCTCTGGTCTCTGGCTCCACTCTCTGGCTCTAGTCTCTGGTTTCTGGTTTCTGGCTCGAGTCTCTGGCTCTAGTCTCTGGTTTCTGGCTCTAGTCTCTGGTCTATGGTGTCTGGCTCTAGTCTCTGGTTTCTGGCTCTAGTCTCTGGTTTCTGACTCTAGTCTCTGGCTCTAGTCTCTGGTTTCTGGCTCTAGTCTCTGGCTCTAGTCTCTGGTTTCTGGCTCAAGTCTCTGGTATCTGGTTTCTGGCTTGAGTCTCTGGCTCTAGTCTCTGGTTTCTGGCCCTAGTCTCTGGTCTATGGTGTCTGGCTTTAGTCTCTGGTTTCTGGCTCTAGTCTCTGGTTTCTGACTCTAGTCTCTGGCTCTAGTCTCTGGTTTCTGGCTCTAGTCTCTGGTCTATGGTGTCTGGCTCTAGTCTCTGGTTTCTGGCTCTAGTCTCTATTTTCTGACTCTAGTCTCTGGTTTATGGTTCTAGTCACTGGTCTATGGTGTCTGGCTCTAGTCTCTGGTTTCTGGCTCTAGTCTCTGGTTTCTGACTCTAGTCTCTGGTTTATGGTTCTAGTCACTGGCTCTAATCTCTGGTTTCTGGATCTAGTCTCTGGCTCTAGTCTCTGGTCTCTGGCTCCACTCTCTGGCTCTAGTCTCTGGTTTCTGGTTTCTGGCTCTAGTCTCTAGCTCTAGTCTCTGGTTTCTGGCTTTAGTCTCTGGATCTAGTCTCTGGTCTCTGGTTTCTGGCTCTAGTCTCTGGTCTATGGTGTCTGGTTGTAATCTCTGGCTCTAGTCTCTGGTTTCTGGCTCGAGTCTCTAGTTTCTGGCTCTAGTCACTGTCTCATTGTCTCTAGTCTCTGGCTTCAGTCTCTGGTCTCTGGTTTCTGGCTCTAGTCTCTGGGTCCAGTCTCTGGTTTCTGGCTCTAGTCTCTGGTCTCTGGTTTCTGGCTTTAGTCTCTGGTCTCTGGCTCTTGTCTTTGGTTTCTGGGTCTATTCTCTGGCTTTAGTCTCTGGTCTCTGGTTTCTGGCTCTACTCACTGGCTCTAGTCTCTGGCTTTAGTCTCTGGTCTCTGGTTTCTGGCTCTAGTCTCTGGTTTCTGGCTCTAGTCTCTGGTTTTTGGCTCTTGTCTCTGGTTTCTGGGTCTAGCCTCTGGTTTATGGTTCTAGTCACTGGCTCTAGTCTTTGGTTTCTGGCTCTAGTCTCTAGTGTCTGGTGTCTGGCTCTAGTCTCTAGTGTCTGGTGTCTGGCTCTAGCCTCTGGTCTCTGGTTTATGGCTCTAGTCTCTGGCTTTAGTCTCTGGTTTCAGGCTCTAGTCTCTGGTCTCTGGTTTATGGCTCTAGTTTCTGGCTTTAGTCTCTGGTTTCAGACTCTAGTCTCTGGTTTATGGCTCTAGTCTTTGTCTTTAGTCTCTGGTTTCAGGCTCTCGTCTGTGGCTCTAGTCTCTGACTTTAGTCTCTGGTCTCTGGTTTCTGGCTCTAGTCTCTGGTTTTTGGCTCTTGTCTCTGGTTTCTGGGTATAGTCTCTGGTTTCTGGTTCTAGTTACTGGCTCTAGTTTCTGGTTTCTGGCTCTGGTTTCTGGCTCTCGTCTCTGGCTCTAGTCTCTTGTCTCTGGCTTTTGGCTCTTGTCTCTGGTTTCTGGGTCTAGTAACTGGTTGTAGTCTCTGGTCTCTGGCTTCTGGCTCAAGTCTCTGGTATTTGGCTCTAGTCTCTGGTCTTTGGTTTCTGGTTCTAGTCTCTGGTCCCTGGCTCTAATCTCTGGTCTATGGTTTCTGGCTCTAGTCTCTGGTGTCTGGCTCTAGTCTCTGGTCTATGGTGTCTGGCTCTAGTCTCTGGTTTCTGACTCTAGTCTCTAGTTTCTCGTTCTAGTCTCTGGTTTCTGACTCTAGTCTCTGGTTTCTGACTCTAGTCTCTGGCTGTAGTCTCTGGTTTCTGACTCTAGTCTCTGGTCTATGGTGTCTGGCTCTAGTATCTGGTTTCTGGCTCTAGTCTCTGGTTTATGACTCTAGTCTCTGGTTTCTGGCTCTAGTCCCTGGTTTATGGTTCTAGTCACTGGCTCTAGTCTCTGGTTTGTGGCTCTAGTCTCTGACTCTAGTCTCTGGTCTCTGGCTCCACTCTCTGGCTCTAGTCTCTGACTCTAGTCTCTAGTAGAGACTAGAGACTTTAGGTCAGAGGTTTCTGGCTTTAGTCTCTGGATCTAGTCTCTGGTCTCTGGTTTCTGGCTCTAGTCTCTGGTTTCTGGCTCGAGTCTTTAGTTTCTAGCTCTAGTCACTCTCACTGTCTCTAGTCTCTGGCTTTAGTCTCTGGTTTCTGGCTCTAGTCACTGGCTCTAGTTTCTGGCTCCAGTCTCTGGTTTCTGGCTCTAGTCTCTGGTCTCTGGTTTTTGGCTCTTGTCTCTGGTTTCTGGCTCTCGTCTCTGGCTCTAGATTCTAGTCTCTGGTCTCTGGCTAGCACTGTCTTTAGTCTCTGGCCTCTGGTCTCGGGCTCTAGTGTCTGGCTCTAGTCTCTAGCTCTAGTCTCTGGCTTTAGTCTCTGGTCTCTGGTTTCTGGCTCTAGTCTCTGATCTCTGGTTTGGGCTCTTGTCTCTTGTTTCTGGCTCTAGTCTCTGGCTTTAGTCTCTGGTCTCTGGTTTCTGGCTCTAGTCTCTGGTCTATGGTGTGTGGCTCTAGTCTCTGGCTCCAGTCTCTGGTTTCTGACTCTAGTCTCTGGTTTCTGGCTCTAGTCTCTGGTTTATGGTTCTAGTCACTGGCTCTAGTCTCTGGTTTCTGGCTCTAGTCTCTGGGTCTAGTCTCTGGTCTCTGGCTCTATTCTCTGGTTTATGGTTTCTGGCTCTAGTCTCTGGCTCTAGTCTCTGGCTTCTGGCTCTAGTCTCTGACTCTAGTCTCTAGTCTATGGTTTCTGGCTTTAGTCTCTGGATCTAGTCTCTGGTCTCTGGTTTCTGGCTCTAGTCTCTGGTCTATGGTGTCTGGTTGTAATCTCTGGCTCTAGTCTCTGGTTTCTGGCTCAGGTCTCTAGTTCCTGGCTCTAGTCACTGTCTCACTGTCTCTTGTCTCTGGCTTTAGTCTCTGGTTTCTGGTTCTAGTCACTGGCTCTAGTCTCTGGCTTCAGTCTCTGGTCTCTGGTTTCAGGCTCTAGTCTCTTGCTCTAGTCACTGGCTCTAGTTTCTGGTTTCTGGCTCTAGTCTCTGGCTCTAGTCTCTGGTTTCTGGCTCTAGTCTCAGGTCTCTGGTTTTTGGCTCTTGTCTCTGGATTCTGGCTCTCGTCTCTGGCTCTAGTTTCTAGTCTCTGGTCTCTGGCTCTAGTCACTGGCTTTAGTCTCTGGCCTCTAGTCTCTGGCTCTAGTCTCTCGTTCTAGTTACTGGCTCTAGTCTATGGCTTTAGTCTCTGGTCTCTGGTTTCTGGCTCTACTCACTGGCTCTAGTCTCTGGCTTTAGTCTCTGTTTTTTGGCTCTTGTCAGGTTTCTGGGTCTAGTCTTTGGTTTATGTTCTAGTCACTGGCTCTAGTCTCTGGTTTCTGGCTCTAGTCTCCAGTGTCTGGTGTCTGGCTCTAGTCTCTGGTCTCTTGTTTATGGCTCTAGTTTCTGGCTTTAGTCTCTGGTTTCAGGCTCTAGTCTCTGGTCTCTGGTTTATGGCTCTAGTCTCTGACTTTAGTCTCTGGTTTCAGGCTCTAGTCTCTGGTCTCTGGTTTCAGGCTCTAGTCTCTGACTTTAGTCTCTGGTTTCAGGCTCTAGTCTCTGGTCTCTGGTTAATGGCTCTAGTCTCTGGCTTTAGTTTCTGGTCTCTGGTTTCTGGCTCTAGTCTCTGGTCTCTCGTTTTTGGCTCTTGTCTCTGGTTTCTGGGTATAGTCTTTGGTTTACGGTTCTAGTTACTGGCTCTAGTTTCTGGTTTCTGGCTCTAGTCTCTGGCTTTAGTCTCTGGTTTCTGGCTCTCATCTCTGGCTCTAGTCTCTGGTTTCTGGCTCTAGTCTCAGGTCTCTGGTTTTTGGCTCTTGTCTCTGGATTCTGGCTCTCGTCTCTGGCTCTAGTTTCTAGTCTCTGGTCTCTGGCTCTAGTCACTGGCTTTAGTCTCTGGCCTCTAGTCTCTGGCTCTAGTCTCTCGTTCTAGTTACTGGCTCTAGTCTATGGCTTTAGTCTCTGGTCTCTGGTTTCTGGCTCTACTCACTGGCTCTAGTCTCTGGCTTTAGTCTCTGGTTTTTGGCTCTTGTCAGGTTTCTGGGTCTAGTCTTTGGTTTATGTTCTAGTCACTGGCTCTAGTCTCTGGTTTCTGGCTCTAGTCTCCAGTGTCTGGTGTCTGGCTCTAGTCTCTGGTCTCTTGTTTATGGCTCTAGTTTCTGGCTTTAGTCTCTGGTTTCAGGCTCTAGTCTCTGGTCTCTGGTTTATGGCTCTAGTCTCTGACTTTAGTCTCTGGTTTCAGGCTCTAGTCTCTGGTCTCTGGTTTCAGGCTCTAGTCTATGACTTTAGTCTCTGGTTTCAGGCTCTAGTCTCTGGTCTCTGGTTAATGGCTCTAGTCTCTGGCTTTAGTTTCTGGTCTCTGGTTTCTGGCTCTAGTCTCTGGTCTCTCGTTTTTGGCTCTTGTCTCTGGTTTCTGGGTATAGTCTTTGGTTTACGGTTCTAGTTACTGGCTCTAGTTTCTGGTTTCTGGCTCTAGTCTCTGGCTTTAGTCTCTGGTTTCTGGCTCTCATCTCTGGCTCTAGTCTCTGGTTTCTGGCTCTAGTCTCTGGTCTCTGGTTTTTGGCTCTTGTCTCTGGTTTCTGGGTATAGTCTCTGGTTTCTGGTTCTAGTTACTGGCTCTAGTTTCTGGTTTCTGGCTCTAGTCTCTGGCTTTAATCTCTGGTTTCTGGCTCTCGTCTCTGGCTCTAGTCTCTGGTTTATGGCTCTGGTTTATGGCTCTGGTTTCTGGCTCTCGTCTCTGGCTCTAGTCTCTGGTTTATGGCTCTAGTCTCTGGCTTTAGTCTCTAATTTCTGGCTCTCGTCTCTGGCTCTAGTCTCTTGTCTCTGGTTTCTGGGTGTAGTCTCTGATTTCTGGTTCTAGTCACTGGCTCTAGTCACTTGTTCTAGTTTCTGGCTCTCGTCTCTGGCTCTATCTCTGGTTCTAGTTACTGGCTCTAGTTTCTGGTTTCTGGCTCTAGTCTCTGGCTTTAGTCTCTGGTTTCTGGCTCTCGTCTCTGGCTCTAGTCTCTGGTTTCTGGCTCTCGTCTCTGGTTTATGGCTCTAGTCTCTGGCTTTAGTCTCTAATTTCTGGCTCTCGTCTCTGGCTCTAGTCTCTGGCCTCTGGCTCTAGTCACTGGCTTTAGTCACTTGTTCTAGTTTCTGGCTCTCGTCTCTGGCTCTATCTCTGGTTCTAGTCACTGGCTCTAGTCTCTGGTTTCTGGCTCTACTCACTGGCTCTAGTCTCTGGTCTTTGGTTTCTGGCTCTAGTCTCTGGTCCCTGGCTCTGGTCTCTGGCTTTAGTCTCTGGTCTTTGGGTTCTGGCTCTAGTCTCTGGTCCCTGGCTCTAATCTCTGGTCTATGGTTTCTGGCTCTAGTCTCTGGTGTCTGGCTCTAGTCTCTGGTTTCTGACTCTAGTCTCTTGCTCTAGTCACTGGCTCTAGTTTCTGGTTTCTGGCTCTAGTCTCTGGCTCTAGTCTCTGGTTTCTGGCTCTAGTCTCTGGCTGTAGTCTCTGGCTCTAGTCTCTGGTTTCTGGCTCTAGTCTCTGGGTTCTGGCTCTAGTCTCTGGTTTCTGGCTCTAGTCTCTGGCTCTAGTCTCTGGTTTCTGGCTCTAGTCTCTGGCTCTAGTCTCTGGCTCTATCTCTGGTTCTAGTCACTGGCTCTCGTCTCTGGTTTCTGGCTCTACTCACTGGCTCTAGTCTCTGGCTTTAGTCTCTGGTCTTTGGTTTCTGGCTCTAGTCTCTGGTCCCTGGCTCTAGTCTCTGGCTTTAGTCTCTGGTCTTTGGGTTCTGGCTCTAGTCTCTGGTCCCTGGCTCTAATCTCTGGTCTATGGTTTCTGGCTCTAGTCTCTGGCTCTAGTCTCTGGTGTCTGGCTCTAGTCTCTGGTTTCTGACTCTAGTCTCTTGCTCTAGTCACTGGCTCTAGTCTCTGGTTTCTGGCTCTAGTCTCTGGCTCTAGTCACTGGCTCCAGTCTCTGGTTTCTGGCTCTAGTCACTGGCTTTAGTCACTTGTTCTAGTTTCTGGCTCTCGTCTCTGGCTCTATCTCTGGTTCTAGTCACTGGCTCTAGTCTCTGGTTTCTGGCTCTACTCACTGGCTCTAGTCTCTGGTCTTTGGGTTCTGGCTCTAGTCTCTGGTCCCTGGCTCTAATCTCTGGTCTCTGGTTTCTGACTCTAGTCTCTTGCTCTAGTCACTGGCTCTAGTTTCTGGTTTCTGGCTCTAGTCTCTGGCTGTAGTCTCTGGCTGTAGTCTCTGGCTCTAGTCTCTGGTTCTAGTCACTGGCTCTAGTCTCTGGTTTCTGGCTCTACTCACTGGCTCTAGTCTCTGGCTTTAGTCTCTGGTCTTTGGTTTCTGGCTCTAGTCTCTGGGTTCTGGCTCTAGTCTCTGGTTTCTGGCTCTAGTCTCTGGCTCTAGTCTCTGGTTTCTGGCTCTAGTCTCTGGCTCTAGTCTCTGGCTCTATCTCTGGTTCTAGTCACTGGCTCTAGTCTCTGGTTTCTGGCTCTAGTCTCTGGCTTTAGTCTCTGGTCTTTGGTTTCTGGCTCTAGTCTCTGGTCCCTGGCTCTAGTCTCTGGCTTTAGTCTCTGGTCTTTGGGTTCTGGCTCTAGTCTCTGGTCCCTGGCTCTAATCTCTGGTCTATGGTTTCTGGCTCTAGTCTCTGGCTCTAGTCTCTGGTGTCTGGCTCTAGTCTCTGGTTTCTGACTCTAGTCTCTTGCTCTAGTCACTGGCTCTAGTCTCTGGTTTCTGGCTCTAGTCTCTGGCTCTAGTCACTGGCTCTAGTCTCTGGTTTCTGGCTCTAGTCTCTGGCTCTAGTCTCTGGTTTCTGGCTCTAGTCTCTGGCTCTAGTCACTGGCTCTAGTCTCTGGTTTCTGGCTCTAGTCTCTGGTTTCTGGCTCTAGTCTCTGGGTTCTGGCTCTAGTCTCTGGTTTCTGGCTCTAGTCTCTGGCTCTAGTCTCTGGTTTCTGGCTCTAGTCTCTGGTCCCTGGCTCTAATCTCTGGTCTATGGTTTCTGGCTCTAGTCTCTGGCTCTAGTCTCTGGTGTCTGGCTCTAGTCTCTGGTTTATGACTCTAGTCTCTTGCTCTAGTCACTGGCTCTAGTCTCTGGTTTCTGGCTCTAGTTTCTGGCTCTAGTCACTGGCTCTAGTCTCTGGTTTCTGGCTCTAGTCTCTGGCTCTAGTCTCTGGTTTCTGGCTCTAGTCTCTGGGTTCTGGCTCTAGTCTCTGGCTCTAGTGTCTGGGTTCTGGCTCTAGTCACTGACTCTAGTCTCTGGTTTCTGGCTCTAGTCTCTTTATTAAATCAAACATGAAAACAAAACCAGTAGAAGAAAACTTCGTTGGTTTCATTGAGACTTTGAGCAGAATCACTTTTACAACCTTTTAAATACTTTTAAATACCTTTAAATACTTTAAATACCTTGAAATACGTTTAAATACATTGCAATAATATTAAATACATTTAAATACCTTTAAATATCCTTATATACCGTTAACACCATGATATACTGTTATATAGCTTTAAGACCTTTTAACCCTTAAACCTTAACCCTTTAAATTAAAGCTGGACAGCTTTTAGTGGGGCGAAGGAGGACTCACCGGAGAACCGGGACCACCTCCCTCCCAGCCCGCACTGCTTCACCCGCTGTCCCTGGAACAGTCCGTAGTTCAGCGGTCCCAGGAACTTGTCCAGTTCGGGTCCGGTGGCGTTGACCAGCTCCGCCCCGGTTCGGCACAGCACGGTCCCGCTGAGCCAGGAGGGCAGGCCGGTGGCCACCGCGGCCGTCAGGGCGCAGGAGAAGCCGAGGAGGCCGGAGACGGAGAAGAGGAGCTGCTTCTGTCGGCTCGGCATGGCGGGAGGAGGACGGGGGAGGCTGCCGGGGATTCTGGCTGCAGGAGGAGCCGGGGAGGAGGACAAGTGGAGGAGGACAAGAGGAGGAATCTTTGGAGAAGGTTCAGTCCCACAGACCGACAGGCCTCCTGCTCGGGTTCAGGTCTCCATGGCAACAAGGGGATGGATTTCAGGGGGAGGAGCATGTGACAGATGGGCTCCTCTCGTCGCTCTGGTCTGTGCCTCCTCGTCTCCTCGTCTCCTCGCCTCCAATTTGTGACCTCAGCTCCATATACAGTACTCCATCTTTACTGTTTAAAGGATTTTATTTACTATTTATAGGATTTTATTTACTGTTTATAGGATTTTATTTACCGTTTAAAGGATTTTATTTACTATTTATAGGATTTTATTTACTATTTATAGGATTTTATTTACTGTTTAAGGGATTTTATTTACTATTTATAGGATTTTATTTACTGTTTATAGGATTTTATTTACTATTTATAGGATTTTATTTATTATTTATAGGATTTTATTTACCGTTTAAAGGATTTTATTGACTATTTATAGGAGTTTATTTACTCTTTATAGGATTTTATTTACTGTTTATAGGATTTTATTTACTGTTTAAAGGATTTTATTTACTGTTTAAAGGATTTTATTTACTGTTTAAAGGATTTTATTTACTGTTTATAGGATTTTATTTACTGTTTTAAGGATTTTATTAACTGTTTACATGACTTTATCTTGTTCAGATCTTAAGTTCTGGATGATAATTACTTTTTTTCTGAAGCACTTTGTGACTTTGTTATGAAAGGTACTATATAAAAGGTTATTATTATTATTATTACTACTATTATATGTACAGTAGGTGAGACTACATTTCCCATCAGCCCTGGCACTCCTGTAACTACAGTAAACAGCACTACACACAAGTACTTCCTGCATTCCCCTAATAAGTACAACTTTACTGCAGTGTAACTGGAGTATTTGTGCAGAGTACACACAGTAGCGCTCTAGCCCCGCCCCTCTCAGAAGTGACGTGATGACGTCAGGCACGTCATCAGTCATCGTGTATTGTGCGCGAGGCTCCCAGAATCCAGACGGGAGTGATCCGCTGCAGCAGCATGAGGTCAGTGCGCTCCTTTACTACCAATAGATCCATAATAATAATAATCTATACCTATACTGTCTGCTTCTGTCGCAGAGAGCAGCTCTTAACTTATTATTATTATTATTATTATTATTATTATTATTATTATATACTGTTGAGTTTGAATAGAAAAAAACAGAATGAATCAATACTGAAAGAATTTATTAGCAGCCAATAATGTTAACAAAGAATATAATAACTATGTAAACAGTATATCTAAAGTATATTTACTGTTTATATATATATATATATATATATATATATATATATATATATATATATATATATATATATATATATATATATATATTGTATGTATGTGTGTGTGTGTGTGTGTGTGCGCACTGGCCACATAAAGCACTTCTGAAGACAAAAGGGGTCCAACCTTATACTAGCAAGGTGTACTTGCAAGTACAACCTTATACTAGCAAGTACACCTTGCTAGTATAAGGTTGGACCCCTTTTGTCTTCAGAAGTGCTTTAGTTCTTGGTGTCATACTTTCAACAAGGCGTTGGAAACGTTCCTCAGAGGTTCTGGTCCATATTAACATGAGTTGATCTGCTGGACTGAGATCTGGAGACTGTGGAGGCCGTTGGAGGACAGTGAACTCATCGTCATAGAAACCAGTATGAGATGATCTGAGCTTTGTGACCTGGAGCATCATCCTGCTGGCAATAGCAGCCTGAACCGCTGATACCAGGCAGGATGGATCAGGATGGATCAGGATGGATCCAGGATGGATCAGGATGGATCCATGCTCTCATGATGTTAAGGCCACATTCTGACCCTGCCATCTGAACGTCTCAGCTGAAATCCAGACTCGTCAGACCAGGCGACGCGTCTCCGATCGTCTGTTGTCCAGTCTTGGTGATCCTGTGTGAACTGTAGTCTCAGTTTCCTGTTCTCAGCTGACAGCAGTGGGACCGTGTGGTCTCCTGCTGCTGTAGCCCGTCTTCTTCAAGGTTCCAGTGTTCTGCGTTCAGAGATGGTGTTCTGCGTTCAGAGATGGTGTTCTGCATTCAGAGATGTTCTGCGTTCAGAGATGGTGTTCTCTGTTCAGAGATGGTGTTCTGCGTTCAGAGATGGTGTTCTCTGTTCAGAGATGGTGTTCTCTGTTCAGAGATGGTGTTCTGCGTTCAGAGATGGTGTTCTGCGTTCAGAGATGATGTTCTGCGTTCAGAGATGGTGTTCTGCGTTCAGAGATGGTGTTCTCTGTTCAGAGTTGGTGTTCTGCGTTCAGAGATGGTGTTCTGCGTTCAGAGATGGTGTTCTGCGTTCAGAGATGGTGTTCTCTGTTCAGAGATGGTGTTCTCTGTTCAGAGTTGGTGTTCTGCGTTCAGAGTTGGTGTTCTGCGTTCAGAGATGGTGTTCTCTGTTCAGAGTTGGTGTTCTGCGTTCAGAGATGGTGTTCTGCGTTCAGAGTTGGTGTTCTGCGTTCAGAGTTGGTGTTCTGCGTTCAGAGATGGTGTTCTGCATTCAGAGTTGGTGTTCTGCGTTCAGAGATGGTGTTCTGCGTTCAGAGTTGGTGTTCTGCGTTCAGAGATGGTGTTCTGTGTTCTTTCTATCATCTCCAACCAGTCTGCCCATTCTCCTCACTCACTGGATATTTCCTCTTTGTCGGACCGTCCTCTGTGAACCCAGAGGTGGTTGTGGGTTAAAATCCCAGTAGATCAGCAGTCTGTGAAACACTCCGACCAGCCCGTCTGGAACCGACAACCAGGCCACGTTCAGAGTCTCTTAAATCCCCGTTCTTCCCCGTTCTGATGCTCGGTTTGAACTTCAGCGAGTTGTCTCGACCACGTCTAGATACCAAAACGTGCTGAGTTGGGGCCATGTGATTGGCTGATTAGCTGTTTGTGTTAACAAGCAATAAAACAGGTGTACCTAATTATGTGGCTATACACACACACACACACACAACACAGTATAGTCAAAATTCAGGATTAGGTTCATATCACGGTTTGGGGTCACGGTTTCATATTGATGTTGATAAAGTAATATGTAATGAAAAAATCCATGTTAAATATAACCCTAACCCTCATTGTACAGTACATATGTCAGCATTGAAGAAAAGTGCTGTTTGTTTCATACATTTTATTATTGAATGAATGAATGATTGATATTGATGATTGATTGATAATAAATTATTATTATTATTATTATTATTATTATTATTATGTGTCAGTGTGCTGTTGGTACTGGTTGTGTCCCTGGTTGTGGACGCCCAGCCTCCCTCCCAGGTGGCACAGATGTACGGCAGCCTGCAGTCTCCAGACTTCCCAGAGCCGTATCCCCGGGAGACGCAGCTCCGCTGGAACATCAGCGTTCCTGCAGGCTTCCGGGTCAGACTCTACTTTAGCCACTTTGACCTTGAGCCGTCCTACCTGTGTGAGTACGACTACGTCAAGGTGAGACCCCATGGCATTCTGGGACATTTTTAATAATCAATAAATAATCAGTCACACACACCTCAAACATGACCCATGATAGAGTATGTTATATTAATATAATATGATGTCAGTGGGCACTGCAGCAACCTGCAACACAGGAGGATAGAGGAGGTCTATAGTGGGGACAGGAGGTCTATAGGAGGGTAGAGGGGTCTATAGGAGGGTAGAGGAGGTCTATAGGAGGGTAGAGGAGGTCTATAGTGAGTACAGGAGGTCTATAGGAGGGTAGAGGAGGTCTATAGGGGGTACAGGAGGTCTATAGGAGGGTAGAGGAGGTCTATAGGAGGGTAGAGGAGGTCTATAGGAGGGTAGAGGAGGTCTATAGGGGGTACAGGAGGTCTATGGGAGGGTAGAGGAGGTCTATAGGAGGGTAGAGGAGGTCTATAAGGGGTACAGGGGGTGTTTAAGGGGGTTTATAACAATATATTAGTATCTGATGCTCTATTATTATGTCTCATCAGTCATTTTTGGGTTGATACCATTTGTTCCACAGATTTGGTGCTAAATTGAACCCTTTTTACCACTGGAGAATTGATCAAAATGATCAATAATCCTCCTAAATACCACATTAACACACCAAGACCTGGAGGAACACCATAACCTCTGAAATCCAGTGAAGTCAGTCTGACAGGAGTCTTAGTTGTTTATTAACAGTATTAATAACTCAACTGTCAGCCACTGCTGATCAAACTGATCAAACCAGTTAAACTGATCAATATTCTGTTTCTCTCCTCACATCACAAACATGTTTCAGTGTTGAATGTTTTCTCTGACCGCAGGCCACTGCTTGGTTCTGGTTCTGGCTCTGGTTCTGGTTAAGCTGTTTTCAACATGGCAGCCAGGTCACAAACCTCTTCTTTTCACAGCTAGTACTTGCACTGCAGTACCGATTGGTAGTACTGCTGTTGTAGCTGTGTGTTGTTTTCCTGTCCTTGGTCTCTTTTTTGTGTTGTATACTTGCACTGCAGTACCGATTGGTAGTACTGCTGTTGTAGCTGTGTGTTGTATACTTGCACTGCAGTACCGGTTGGTAGTACTGCTGTTGTAGCTGTGTGTTGTATACTTGCACTGCAGTACCGGTTGGTAGTACTGCTGTTGTACCTGTGTCCTGTTGTGCCCAGGTGGAGGCGGATGGCAAGGTGCTGGCGTTGTTCTGTGGGCGGGAAGAGACGGACACAGAGGCGGTACCGGCCCGGCAGTTCATCACCTCCCCCAGAACCTCCCTGAGTCTCCTGTTCTACTCCGACTTCTCCAACGAGGAACGTTATTCTGGCTTCCAGGCTCACTACAGCGCTGAGGGTGAGGAGCGCCGAACGGCCTCTAGGGCTGCTGGGAGCAGCGTCTCAGCTCGCTACAGGACGCCTCTGTGGCACAGCTAACCGGCGCTAAGCCTCCTTAAACCGGGCCACCAGCAGATGGCAGCAGCGTCAAAAACGGTCCGTAGGAGTTTGACATCAGAACTGTGTCCATAGCAACGGCCTGTTATTTGTACTCAGCGACGGTCTGTTATATAAAGAAATAACAGACAGTAGAACACTGTGATTGACCAATCAGAATCAAGCATTCAACAGCGCCGTTCAGTAAATTGAAATCAAAGTGAACTTTAGGGCAACAGCAGGCGTCCAGCTGGTTTGTGTTGTCAGCTCAGTGTTTATAATAGCAGACATTTGTCCAGATGATAAGAGCCAGTGACCTCAGCATGACCTCTGCAGCTGTGCTGAAGGTCACAGGGTCACGGTTTAATCAACCTCCCTCTCTCCGTCTCTCCAGATGTGGACGAGTGCAGTGATGAAGACCTCCTCTGTGATCATCACTGTCACAACTTCATTGGAGGATACTACTGCTCCTGTCGCTATGGTTACCTGCTGCACTCTGACAACCACACCTGTAGAGGTGAGGCAGCTGATTGGTCATCACCTGGTTTATGTCACAGTCTCTGAACAGGACCAGCATCATCCTCATCTCGGATCCTACATTCAAAATAAAACCCCAACTACACCGGAGAACACTCCAACATTTACTGTCAGATTTTATATGGTAGAACAAGCGTGTCAACCACAGACCTGATTTCAGGCATCGAGCTGAGAGCACAGGGACCTCCAGGCCAGGGACAGGAAGTGATTGATGTCAGGGATGTCGGACTGGGTACCCTGATCCTGGTTCCTGCAGTGACGAGTGTTTCTAAGTGGTGAGTTGACCTCCTCTCCGACTGTGTTACAGCTGTTCACACCTAATGAGCTGAAACTCATTTCTATGTGAACTGTGAATTCCAGCAGCTGATCGGATTACAAGAAGTCAAACAACACGTTTCAGCTCCTCTGATACACAAATACAAATACCTCTTAAGACCAGGTTCTACCTCCAGGATACCAGAACCACCTCTAAAGACCAGTTCTAGACGTTTCTAGATCTCCTCACAGTGTTCATGATAATCAGCGTTGGTTTCTCAGCGGTGTGTTACTGACTAGTTGGTGGTGAGACAAACAACGTATATTGAGAAGAAGTCAAAGTCAGTAGTTGGTTCTATAGAACATGTGTCAAATCCGGCCCACCACCTCATTTTATGTGGTCCACGAGGGCTTGCAAAAAAATACATTATGCTTATCATGCAATTCTATGGCATTTTACAGAAGACTGTGTCCTTAAACTACATATCCCACAATACATCTTGATTTTGTGACATGCGCACTGTAGCGTCTCAGTATCAGCGATGTCCAGCAGCGGCGCTGTGTCGCCAACTCAGCGACTGCGTCGCTATATTCAGCCAGTTTTCAGGCCCTCTAGCGAGTCTTTCAAAAAAGAATTTAGCGACGAATCTAACGAGTTTTTCAGGTGTTATTGGAGACTCGTGGAGACTCCGGTGTGAAAGCAGGTATCGGTCTTCCTCTCCTCAACGAGCGACCGGTACTGCCGTGGACCCTCCCCGGTCCCAGAGCTCTCACAGGGGCCCGGTCCTCGTCAGCGGTCCCTCCTAGCTGCAGTCAGACCTGTTCACCCCTCCACCTCCAGACTGAAGCAATCCCGCCGGCACAAAGCCGCCGCCGGCTGATGGAAACGTAAAAAGCAACTCCGCCACAGTGTCGGTTCTGGGTCCCTGTTGCTGGTCCCAGGCCCGGATAGAGGAGGAGGGCTGGATAGTGGCTTTACAAACAAACAGGACTGATGGAGGAAAGTTCATTTGTAGTTCTAAACATATTTAGTGTGTTTTTTTTACTCTTTTTGTCCTCAGAGCTAGTTATTAAATATATTATTACTAAAACTAATAATAATCAAATTCAGGGGCAATTTTGTAAAATGAGCTAGAGTAGATTTATTGATATAGTCTTACAGTTACAACCGGCCCTTTGAGGGGAACCTTGATGCTGATGTGGCCCAGGATGAAAATGGGTTTGACCCCCTGTGTTAGAACATCAGCATCTAGCAGCAGAGCTACACTGCTGCCATTTTGGACTGAAAGCTGCTAGACGGGAGTAAAAGTAGAGTCCAGACCACGGATGTAGAAGAGGGTCCGGTAGAGTCCAGACCACGGATGTAGAAGAGGGTCCGGTAGAGTCCAGACCACGGATGTAGAAGAGGGTCCGGTAGAGTCCAGACCACGGATGTAGAAGAGGGTCCGGTAGAGTAGCTAGCTACTAGCTCTGCTAGCTACTGGCCGATAGCCGGCTGTTTGTGAACAGAGATGTTAATCAAGGCTGACAGCAGACAGCCCATGGGGGGATTATTAGATAATAACAGTGATCAATTACAGCCAATAGATCATTATTCCAGCCTCATCCAGCCAGCAGGAAGCTGGTAGAAGCAGATATGAGCGAGCAGGGCGGAGCAGTCTGACGGTCTGATGATCAATATGGAGGACAAGAACTCTGGACTCAGCTGGTGGTTCATTAAACATGTTCAGTATTTGTGATGGGATGTCCTGTTGTGTGGGGAACCCAGAGGATGACGCAGTCATCTAACCAATAGACTGCTTCAGGAAGGAGTCCTAAAACCCCAAAATGAGTGTTAGGACTTCCTTTTCCTGGTCTGCAAGTCAGTGGGATTTTATTTCTATGTCTGAAATCAGGTTTGTGGTAACAGAAGCTGAAGAGATTTTAATATTTAGTTCTACAATATGAAATATGCCAGTAAATACCCCACAAGTGAATGTTGGAGCCTTTAGCTGTCCTTCAAAGTTGGTTGCTAACTAGCGTCTAAATGAGACGACTAAACGTCATCACACCGACTCATCTTCCTTTACAGACTCATTGTGTTTATACTCACTCACTGACCGTTTATAGCCTAGCGTTAGCTCTTACTGCTGCCGATTGTTTCACACTTCATAAATCACAAAGAATTTCAGCTTCCCACTGGTTGCTGGCTCGGACCGTGCAGTGTGATCACTCATGATATACAGTAGGAGTTACACAACAACATTTCTAAAATTGTACAATGTACGTCCAGCTCTAGCGTTTGGTGTGCTGTTTATCTGCACCCTGTGGGAACTACACTCTCAGAGAGCTGTTAGCGTGGGCTGTTAGCGTGGGCTGTTAGCGTGGGCTGTTAGCGTGGGCTGTTAGCGTGGGCTGTTAGCGTGGGCTGTTAGCGTGGGCTGTTAGCGCTGACGACAGCTACCGTTAGCAGAACTGTGGGACTAGAGAGAAAGTGGCTGGAAGAGGCCGAGGGCCAAGGGTCTAGCGGTAATTAATGGAGGATAGTTGAGTGTGTGGACTCTAACCTCTGTCTCACTGATAGCAGCTGCTGATTGGTGGCAAATATTTACATGTTCCTGTGTGTAGGATGTCCACATATGAAGTTGTTTGTTTGAGTGTTCATTGATTGAAATCTTCTGCAGTCAAACAGAAAAACTGCAGCTGGTTATTTTCACATTCAGTCTGTCAGCTCACAGCTAATGAGGATGATTATGAACACATGACTTCACCTTATTTCACAGAGACATTAAAGATTTAGATTATTTAAACTAAATATAATCAACTGATAAATACTGCTGTATTATTATAGATTAAACTAGCAGCAGTATAAATGATAATAAGAAATGATGATGTATGGTTATGATGCCTGTGTGCCAGTGGAGTGCAGTGGTGGTGTGTTCAGGGAACGCTCTGGTGTTCTGAGCAGCATAGATTTCCCGTCTCCGTACCCGAAGAGCTCAGAGTGTTTGTACCGGATCGAAGTGGAGCCGGGCTTCAGGCTCCGCTTCCAGTTCGACCCCGGCTTCGACGTTGAGGACCACCCCGACACCAGCTGCCCCTACGACTACATCAAGGTGAGGACGTCACAGAGCCACCTTCACCAGGTCCATCTGGGATACTGATCTCTGGTCTCAGGTCTTTGGTCTCTAGGCTGTGGTCTCTGGTCTCTAGTCTCTGATCTGTGGTCTCTGGTCTCTGTTCTCTGATCTGTGATCTCTAGTCTCTGGTCTCAAGTCTCTGATCTGTGATCTCTGGTCTCTGATCTCTGGTCTCTTGTCTCTGATCTGTGAGCTTTGGTCTCTGGTCTTTGGTCTCTGATGTCTGATATCTGGTCTCTGATCTCTGATTTCTGGTCTCTGATCAGTGGTCTCTGATCTCTGGTCTCTGATCTCTAGTCTCTGATTTCTGGTCTCTGATCTCTAGTCTCTGATCTTTGATTTCTGGTCTCTGATCTTTGGTCTCTGACCTCTGGTCTCAGGTCTGTGATCTCTAGTTTCTTGTCTTTGGTCTCTGATCTTTGGTCTCTGATCTCTGATTTCTGGTCTCTGGTCTCTGATCTTTGGTCTCTGATCTCTGATTTCTGGTCTCTGATCTCTAGTCTTTGTTCTCTGATTTCTGGTCTCTGGTCTCTGATCTCTGGTCTCTTGTCTCTGATCTGTGAGCTTTGGTCTCTGGTCTTTGGTCTCTGATGTCTGATATCTGGTCTCTGATTTCTGGTCTCTGATCAGTGGTCTCTGATCTCTGGTCTCTGATCTCTAGTCTCTGATTTCTGGTCTCTGATCTCTAGTCTCTGATCTTTGATTTCTGGTCTCTGATCTTTGGTCTCTGACCTCTGGTCTCAGGTCTGTGATCTCTAGTTTCTTGTCTTTGGTCTCTGATCTTTGGTCTCTGATCTCTGATTTCTGGTCTCTGATCTTTGGTCTCTGATCTCTGATTTCTGGTCTCTGATCTCTAGTCTTTGTTCTCTGATTTCTGGTCTCTGATCTCTGATTTCTGGTCTCTGATCTCTAGTCTCTGATTTCTGGTCTCAAGTCTCTGATCTTTGGTCTCTGATCTCTGATTTCTGGTCTGTGGTCTATGATCTCTGGTCTCTGATCTCTGGTCTCTAGTCTCTGGTCTCTAGTCTCTGATCTGTGATCTCTGATCTCTGGTCTCTTGTCTCTGATCTGTGAGCTCTGGTCTCTGGTCTTTGGTCTCTAATGACTGGTCTCTGATCTCTGATTTCTGGTGTCTGATTTCTGGTCATTGATTTCTGGTCATTGATTTCTGGTCTCTGGTCTATGATCTCTGGTCTCTTGTCTCTGATCTGTGAGCTCTGGTCTCTGGTCTTTGGTCTCTAGACTCTGGTCTCTGATCTGTGATCTCTGGTCTTAGGTCTCTAGTCACTGGTCTCTGCTCTGTCATCTCTGGTCTCTGATTTCTGGTCTCTAGTCTCTGATCTATGATCTCTGGTCTCTGGTCTCTGATCTGTGGTCTCTAGTCTCTGATCTGTGATCTATAGTCTCTGGTCTCTAGACTCTGGTCTCTGATCTGTGATCTCTGGTCTTTGGTCTCTAGTCACTGGTCTCTGCTCTGTCATCTCTGCTCTCTGATTTCTGGTCTCTAGTCTCTGATCGATGATCTCTGGTCTCAAGTCTCTGATCTGTGATCTCTGGTCTCAAGTCTGTGATCTCTGGTCTCACGTCTCTGATCTGTGATCTCTAGTCTCTGGTCTCAAGTCTCTGATCTGTGATCTCTGGTCTCTTGTCTCTGATCTGTGAGCTCTGGTCTCTGGTCTCTAGTCACTGATCTCTGCTCTGTCATCTCTGGTCTCTGATTTCTGGTCTCTAGTCTCTGATCTATGAACTCTGGTCTCTGATCTCTAGTCTCTGATCTCTAGTGTCTGATCTCTAGTCTCTGATCTTTGGTCTCTGATCTCTGATTTCTGGTCTCCGGTCTCTGATCTTTGGTCTCTAGTCTCTGATCTGTGATCTATAGTCTCTGGTCTCAAGTCTCTGATATGTGATCTCTGGTCTCAAGTCTCTGATCACTGGTCTCTGATCTCTGATTTCTGGTCTCTAGTCTCTGATCTATGATCTCTGGTCTCTAGTCTCTGATCTGTGATCTGTAGTCTCTGATCTGTGATCTCTCGTCTCTAGTCTCTGATCTGTGATCTCTGGTTTCTTGTCTCTGATCTGTGAACTCTGGTCTTTGGTCTCTAATCACTGGTCTCTGATCTCTGATTTCTGGCCTCTAGTCTCTGATCTATGATCTCTGGTCTCTAGTCTCTGATCTGTGATCTGTAGTCTCTGATCTGTGATCTCTCGTCTCTAGTCTCTGATCTGTGATCTCTGGTCTCCAGTCTCTGATCTGTGATCTCTAGTTTCTTGTCTCTGGTCCAGATCACAGCAGGCAGCAGTGAGTTTGGTCCGTTCTGTGGTGACCAACCTCCAGCAGACATTCAGACCGACGGCAACGTGGCCTCGGTGGTCTTCCACAGCGACGAGTCTGGAGAGAACCGGGGCTGGAGGATCACATACACATCTATAGGTAGGTACACAACTCCTACTACTACTACTACTACACGCTAATACACACACAGCAGTGAGCAGACATTTTCCTTAAAGGCTTTTAATTGTTGTTACAGGAAATAGGTGTCGGACACCTGAAACCCCGCCCAATGCCCTGCTGATGCCTGTCCAATCAGAATACCTCTTCAAAGACCACATCCTGTTCACCTGTTCACCTGGATATACTCTGCTGAAGGTACAACACACCTCCTCTCACCAGCAGGTGGCACCGCAGCGCAGAGCCACTTCCTGTTGTGAAGCCGCAGCGCGGGGCCACTTCCTGTTGTGACGCCGCAGCGCGGGGCCACTTCCTGTTGTGAAGCCACAGCGCGGGGCCACTTCCTGTTGTGACGCCGCAGCGCGGGGCCACTTCCTGTTGTGACGCCGCAGCGCGGGGCCACTTCCTGTTGTGAAGCCACAGCGCGGGGCCACTTCCTGTTCACCAAAGTCACTTCCTAACACTTAATCGCAACAAAATATGAAATGAATGAAAATGATTTAATCTGCAGTTTTTGTGTTGATGTCTTTGTGAACGTTACTGCAAACACTAATAGCTGTGTTATTACTGAAGTACTACTACTGTTACTGATGCAGGCCAGTGGTGGAAAGTAGTTCAGTATATTGTTGTATTGGTACTTAACAGTGGTGAGTACTGCCTCCTGTACTGCTGCTGGTCCTCTATTGCCCTCTGCTGGTTCAGCAGCTGGTCAAATGTTTGAGTGGTTGATGCTGGTGATGGAAAGTTTACAGGATGTCTCTCTCTCTCTCTCTCTCTCTCGCTCTCTCTCTCTCTCTCTCTCTCTCTCTCCTCTCCCCCCCTCCCTCCCTCCCTCCGTGGAGGATGGAGAGATCCTGGATCATTTTCAGATGGACTGTCAGTCTGATGGTTCGTGGAGCAGCAGCCCTCCTCACTGTCAGAGTAAGAGAAGCATCTGATCAATCATGTACTATGTCCATGAATGTACACAGTAACTGTAGCACTGGTAGATAGTAAATTTACAGAGTATGTGTTGTACTGTTAGAAAGTAAATGTACAGAGTATCTGTAGTATTGTTAGTAAATCTGACTGGTCCTCTCTCTTACAGTGGTGGATTGTGGAAGTCCAAAGGTGGTTGCAATGGCTGACGTGGTGTTTGGTAGTCATGACAACAGCACACTGTTTGGATCAACGGTTCACTACGTCTGCAGGGATGACAACATTCAGCTCAACACCAGCAACAGTAAGAGTATTATTACTGTATTATTCAAAGTATTTAGTATGCTCATTAAGTCATGAGAAAGTCAGGCTACAATTTCAAAGTATGGTGTCATAAAAACTTCTAGTACAACTAACATGTTGTGGTATATCATGAAAAAAATGTCATGAAATATTTTATGAAAAAAGTCACAATATAGTATGTAGAAAAATTTTGTAAAAAAAATTAAATAGTATAGTATGTATACAAATTTCACAAAAAAGTCATAGTATAGCATGTCGAAAAATTTCATGAGAAACGACATAGTATAAGATGTCGAAATATTTCGAGAAAAAATGCCATAGTATACTATGTCGAAAAATTTTGTGACAGTCATAGTATAGTATGTCAAAATTTCCTTTAAAAAAAGTCAAGTATCAAATTTTGTTATCATATAGTATGTTAATTTATTTAAAAGTCAGTATAGTTTGTCGAAATTTTTTTCTAAAAGTGATAATATAGTAAGTCAGTGATTTTTGTTAACAAAGGCATAATATGTTAAAAAATTGTATGAAAAACATCATAGTATAGTACATTGAAAAATTTTGTAAATAAAAAAGTCATGTCGTTATGTAGTATGTCAATAAATGTGTTGATACATTTTGTAAAAATGTGATAGTATAGTATGTTCATAAAGGTTTTAAGAAAAGTGATATATGATGTTGATAAATTTTGTAAAAACAAATCATAGTATAGTATGTTGAAAAAAATAGTAAAAAGCGTCATATTATAGTATGTCAAAAATTTTGTGAAAAAAATGTCATAGTATGCATTAAAAAAAATGAATGAAATAAGTCAGAGTATAGCATGTCAATAAGATAAGATAAGATATTCCTTTATTTGTCCCACAAGGAGAAATTTCCAAACATTCATAAACAAGTGATAGTATAGTATATTGAAATATTTCTTTCAAAAAGTCATAGTATAGTGTATGTTGCTAAATTCTGGAAAAATAAATCATAGTATAATATGTTGACAAAGGCCCATTATAGCATGTTGATAAATTTCAAAAAGAAAAGTCATAGTGTAGTTGTCGAAAAAAATTCATTATTAAAACGTTACATTTTAGTATGTAATACATTTTTGTAAAAAAAAGTCATAGTATAGTACGTCGAAATATTTCATGAAAAAAGTCATAATATAGTATGTTGAAATATTTTGTGAAAATATAGCATAGAATATTATGTCGAAAAATTTCGTGACAGTCATAGTATAGTATGTTGAAATATATCATGGAAAAAACGTCACAGTACAGTATGTTGAAAATTTTTGTAAAAAATGTCAGAGTATAGTATAGAATAAAGCGATATAGTATAGTATGTCGAAAAAATTTAATGAAAAAAAAATTTCATGAAAAATATAGTATAGTATGTCGAAAACCTTTGTGAAAAAGTCATAATATAGCATGTCGATAAATTTTGATGAGTCATAGTATAGTATGTCGAAATATTTCGTGAAAAAAGTCATAGTATAGTATGTCGAAATTTTTTTTGAAAAAATGCCATAGAATAGTATTTCGAAAAATTTCGTGACAGTCATAGTATAGTAAGTCGAAAATTTCATGAAAAGACGTCGTAGTTTAGGATGTCAAAATTTAAAAAAAAAGTCATAGTATAGTATGTCGAAATATTTAATTAAAAAACAATGTAGTATACAATATCGAAATATTTTGTGAAAAAAATGTCATAGTATAGAATGTCGAAATATTTAGTGAAAAAGTCATAATATAGCATGTTCATAAATTTTGATGAGTCATAGTATAGTATGTAAAAATTTTTTGTAAAAAATGTCAAAGTATAGTATGTCAAAATATGTCACGAAAAACATCATTGTATAGTATGTCGAAAATTTCATGAAAAAATGCGACAGTATAGTATGTCGAATATTTTATGAATAAACGTCACAGTATAGTATGTCGAAATATTTTGTGAAAAAATGGCATAGTATAGTACGTTGAAAAATTTCATGAAAAAACGACATTTTATGTTAAAAAATTTTGTAAAAAAAGTCATAGTATAGTATGTCGCAATTTTTTTTGAAAAAATGTCATTGTATGGTATGTCGACATATTTCGTGGAAAAATAGCATAGAATACTATGTCGAAAAATTTCATGAAAAAAGTCATAGTATAGTATGTCAAAATATTTTATGAAAAAAATGCCATTGAATAGTATTTCTAAAAATTTTGTGACAGTCATAGTATAGTAAGTCGAAAATTTCATGAAAGAACGTCGTAGTATAGTATGTTGACATTTTTTTCGAAAAAATGTCTCAGTATCGTATGTCGAAAAGTTTTGTAAAAAATGTCATAGTATAGTATGTCGAAATTTTTCGATGAAAACGTCAAATTTTTTAGATGTTGAAAAAAATCATGAAAACTGTCGTATTATAGCATGTACAATAATTTTATTGTGAAAAACAGTAATTTCTTGAAATGTTGGAAAATATTACAAAAAAAAGTCATAGTATAGTATGTCTAAATTTTTCGATGAAAACGCCAAATTTTTTTGATGTTGAAAAAAATCATGAAAACGGTCGTATTATAGCATGTAAAATGATTCTATGGCGATAAAAAGTCATTTCATGAAATGTTGGAAAATTTTACAAAAAAAAACCCATCATAGTATATGTCAAAATTTGGAAACTGTCGTATTGTAGCATGTAAAATGATTCTATTGTGAAAAAATTACATTTCGTGAAATGTTTAATAATTTTACAGAAAAAGTCAAAGTATAGTATGTTGAAATTTTTCGATGAAAACGTCAAATTTTTTTGATGTTGAAAAAAATAATGAAAACGGTCGTATTATAGCATGTAAAATGATTCTATGGCGATAAAAAGTCATTTCGTGAAATGTTTAATAATTTTACAAAAAAAGTCAAAGTATAGTATGTCGAAATTTTTTTGATGTGAAATAAATCATGAATACGGTCGTATTATAGCATGTAAAATGATTCTACTGTGAAAAAAAGTCATTTTGTGAAATGTTTAAAAATTTTAAAAAAAGCATCATAGTATAGTATGTCGAAAGTTTTCGTTGAAAACATCAAATTTTTTTGATGTTGAAAAAAATCATGAAAGCGGTCGTATTATAGCATGTAAAATGATTCTATTGTGAAAAAAAAGTCATTTCATGAAATGTTGGAAAATTTTACAAAAAAAGTCAAGTAAATTATTTTGAAATTTTTCGATGAAAACGTCTAATTTTTTTTGATTTTGAAAAAAATCCCGAAAACGGTCGTATTATAGCATGTAAAATGATTCTTTGGTGAAAAAAAAGTCATTTCGTGAAATGTTTAAAAATTTTACAAAAAAGCGTCATAGTATAGTATGTCGAAATTTTTCGATGAAAACATCAAATTTTTTAGATGTTGAAAAAAATCATGGAAACGGTCGTATTATAGCTTGTAAAATCATTCTATGGTGAAAAACAGTAATTTCTTGAAATGTTGGAAAATTCTACAAAAAAACGGCTTAGTATAGTATGTTGAAATTTTTCGATGAAAACGTCAAATTTTTTAGATGTTGAAAAAAATCATGAAAACTGTCGTATTATAGCATGTAAAATTATTCTATGTTGAAAAAAAGTCATTTCGTGAAATGTAAAATTTTACAAAAAAACCTATCATAGTATAGTATGTCGAAATTTTTCGATGAAAGCTTAAAATTTTTTTGATGTTGAAAAATATGAAAACGGTCATATTATAGCATATAAAATGATTCTATGGCGATAAAAAGTCATTTCGTGAAATGTTTAATAATTTTACAAAAAAAGTCAAAGTATAGTATGTCGAAATTTTTTGATGTAAACGTCAAATTTTTTAGATGTTGAAAAAAATCATGAAAACTGTTATATTAGAGCATGTAAACTTATTCTATGGTGAAAAGTCATTTTGTGAAATGTTGGAAATTTTTACAAAAAAAAAGGCGTCATAGTATAGTATGTCAAAATTTTTCGATGAAAACATCAAATTTTTTTGATGTTGAAAAAAATCATGGAAATAGTCATATTATAGCATGTAAAATTATTCTATGGTGAAAAAAAGTCATTTCGTGAAATGTTGGAAAATTTTACAAAAAAAGCGTCATAGTATAGTATGTCGAAATTTTTCGATGAAAACAACAAATTTTTTTGATGTTGAAAAAAGTCATGAAAACGGTCGTATTATAGCATGTAAAATGATTCTATGGTGAAAAAAAGTCATTTTGTGAAATGTTGGAAAATTCTACAAAAAAGAGTCATAGTATAGTATGTCGAAATTTTTTGGTGTAAACGTAAATTTTTTTTGATGTTGAAAAAAACATGAAAACGTATCATAGCATGTAAAATGATTCTACGGTGAAAAAAAGTCATTTCGTGAAATGTTTAAAAATTTTACAAAAAAAAGTCATAGTATACTATGTCGAAATTTTTCAATGAAAACGCAAAATTTTTTTGATGTTGAAAAAAATCATGGAAACGGTTGTATTATAGCATGTAAAATGATTCTATGGTGAAAACAGTAATTTCTTGAAATGTTGGAAAATTTTACAAAAAAAAGTCATAGTATAGTATGTGGAAATTTTTCGATGAAAACGTCAGATTTTTTAGACGTTGAAAAAAATCATGAAAACTGTCGTATTTTAGCATGTAAAATTATTCTATGGTGAAAAAAGTCATTTCGTGAAATGTTGGAAAATTTTACGAAAAAAACAACGTCATAGTATAGTATGTCGAAATTTTTTGATGAAAACATCAATTTTTTTTTATGTTGAAAAAAGTCATGAAAACGGTCGTATTATAGCATGTAAAATGATGCTATTATGAAAAAAAAGTCATTTCGTGAAATGTTTAAAAATTTTACAAAAAAAAAGTCATAGTATAGTATGTCGAAATTTTTCGATGAAAACGCCAAATTTTTTGGATGTTGAAGAAAATCACGAAAACGGTCATATTATAGCATGTACAATAAATCTATGGTGATAAAAAGTCATTTCGTGAAATGTTTAATAATTTTACAAAAAAAGTCAAAGTATAGTATGTCGAAATTTTTTGATGTAAACGTCAAATTTTTTAGATGTTGAAAAAAATCATGAAAACTGTTATATTAGAGCATGTAAACTTATTCTATGGTGAAAAGTCATTTTGTGAAATGTTGGAAATTTTTACAAAAAAAAAGGCGTCATAGTATAGTATGTCAAAATTTTTCGATGAAAACATCAAATTTTTTTGATGTTGAAAAAAATCATGGAAACAGTCATATTATAGCATGTAAAATTATTCTATGGTGAAAAAAAGTCATTTCGTGAAATGTTGGAAAATTTTACAAAAAAAGCGTCATAGTATAGTATGTTGAAATTTTTCGATGAAAACAACAAATTTTTTTGATGTTGAAAAAAGTCATGAAAACGGTCGTATTATAGCATGTAAAATGATGCTATTGTGAAAAAAAGTCATTTCGTGAAATTTTTAAAAATTTTATAAAAAAAAGGCATAGTATCGTATGTTGAAATTTTTCGATGAAAACGCCAAATTTTTTTGATGTTGAAAAAAATCAGGAAAACGGTCGTATTATAGCATGTACAATAATTCTATGGTGAAAAAAAGTCATTTTGTGAAATGTTGGAAAATTCTACAAAAAAAACCCGTCATAGTATAGTATGTCGAAATTTTTTGATGTAAACGTCAAATTTTTTTGATGTTGAAAAAAACATGAAAACGTATCATAGCATGTAAAAATGATTCTACGGTGAAAAAAAGTCATTTTGTGAAATGTTGGAAAATTTTACAAAAAAAAGGCATGGTAAAGTATGTTGAAATTTCTAGATGAAAAGGTCAAATTTTTTTGATTTTGAAAAAAAAAACACGAAAACGGTCGTATTATAGCATGTAAAATGATTCTATGGTGAAAAAAAGTCATTTCGTGAAATGTTTAAAAATTTTGCAAAAAAGCGTCATAGTATAGTATGTCGAAATTTTTTATGTAAACGTCAAATTTGTTTGATGTTGAAAAAAACATGAAAACGTATCATAGCATGTAAAAATGATTCTACGGTGAAAAAAAGTCATTTCGTGAAATGTTTAAAAATTTTACAAAAAAAAGTCATAGTATACTATGTCGAAATTTTTCAATGAAAACGCAAAATTTTTTTGATGTTGAAAAAAATCATGGAAACGGTTGTATTATAGCATGTAAAATGATTCTATGGTGAAAACAGTAATTTCTTGAAATGTTGGAAAATTTTACAAAAAAAAGTCATAGTATAGTATGTGGAAATTTTTCGATGAAAACGTCAGATTTTTTAGACGTTGAAAAAAATCATGAAAACTGTCGTATTTTAGCATGTAAAATTATTCTATGGTGAAAAAAGTCATTTCGTGAAATGTTGGAAAATTTTACGAAAAAAAAAACGTCATAGTATAGTATGTCGAAATTTTTCGATGAAAACATCAATTTTTTTTGATGTTGAAAAAAGTCATGAAAACGGTCGTATTATAGCATGCACAATAAATCTATGGTGATAAAAAGTCATTTCGTGAAATGTTTAATAATTTTACAAAAAAAGTCAAAGTATAGTATGTCGAAATTTTTTGATGTAAACGTCAAATTTTTTAGATGTTGAAAAAAATCATGAGAACTGTTATATTAGAGCATGTAAACTTATTCTATGGTGAAAAGTCATTTTGTGAAATGTTGGAAATTTTTACAAAAAAAAAGGCGTCATAGTATAGTATGTCAAAATTTTTCGATGAAAACATCAAATTTTTTTGATGTTGAAAAAAATCATGGAAATAGTCATATTATAGCATGTAAAATTATTCTATGGTGAAAAAAAGTCATTTCGTGAAATGTTGGAAAATTTTACAAAAAAAGCGTCATAGTATAGTATGTCGAAATTTTTCGATGAAAACAACAAATTTTTTTGATGTTGAAAAAAGTCATGAAAACGGTCGTATTATAGCATGTAAAATGATGCTATTGTGAAAAAAAGTCATTTCGTGAAATTTTTAAAAATTTTATAAAAAAAAGGCATAGTATAGTATGTCGAAATTTTTCGATGAAAACGCCAAATTTTTTTGATGTTGAAAATAATCATGAAAACAGTCGTATGTAAAATTATTCTATGGTGAAAAAAGATGTTGAAAAAAATCATGAAAACTGTCGTATTATAGCATGTAAAATTATTCTATGGTGAAAAGTCATTTCGTGAAATGTTGGAAAATTTTACAAAAAAAAAACGTCATAGTATAAGTATGTTGAAATTTTTGATGAAAAAATCAAATTTTTTTGATGTTGAAAAAAATCATGGAAACAGTGGTATTATAGCATGTAAAAGGACTCTATGGTAAAAAAAAGTCATTTCGTGAAATGTTTAAAAATTTTACAAAAAAAAGTCATAGTATAGTATGTAAATTAGTCATAGTATAGTATGTCAAAATTTTTCGATGAAAACGTCAAATTTTTTTTGATGTTGAAAAAAGTCATGAAAACGGTCGTATTATAGCATGTAAAATGATGCTATTGTGAAAAAAAAAGTCATTTCGTGAAATGTTTAAAAATTTTACAAAAAAAACGGCATAGTATAGTATGTTGAAATTTTTCGATGAAAACGCCAAATTTTTTTGATGTTGAAAATAATCACAAAAACGGTCGTATTATAGCATGTACAATAATTCTATGGTGAAAAAAAGTCATTTTGTGAAATGTTGGAAAATTCTACAAAAAAAAGTCATAGTATAGTATGTCGAAATTTTTCGATGAAAACGTCAAATTTTTTTGATGTTGAAAAAAGTCATGAAAACGGTCGTATTATAGCATGTAAAATGATTCTATGGTGAAAAAAAGTCATTTCGTGAAATGTTGGAAAATTCTACAAAAAAGCGTCATAGTATAGTATGTCGAAATTTTTTGGTGTAAACGTAAAATTTTTTTGATGTTGAAAAAAACATGAAAACGTATCATAGCATGTAAAATGATTCTACGGTGAAAAAAAGTCATTTCGTGAAATGTTGGAAAATTTTACAAAAAAAGTCATGGTAAAGTATGTTGAAATTTCTCGATGATAAGGTCAAATTTTTTTGATTTTGAAAAAAAAAACACGAAAACGGTCGTATTATAGCATGTAAAATGATTCTATGGTGAAAAAAGTCATTTCGTGAAATGTTTAAAAATTTTACAAAAAAAGTGTCATAGTATAGTATGTTGAAAATTTCCGATGAAAACGTAATTTTTTTGATGTTGAAAAAAACCATGGAAACGGTTGTATTATAGCATGTAAAATTATTCTATGGTGAAAAAAGTAATTTCGTGAAATGTTGGAAAATTTTGCAAAAAAAAAAAACGTCATAGTATAGAATGTCGAAATTTTTGATGAAAAAATCTAATTTTTTTGATGTTGAAAAAAATCATGGAAACAGTCGTATTATAGCATGTAAAAGGTTATGATGAAAAGGTTATAAGGCTATGGTGAAAAAAAGTCATTTCGTGAAATGTTTAAAAATTTTACACAAAAAAGTCATAGTATAGTATGTTGAAATTTTTCGATGAAAACGCCAAATTTTTTTGATGTTGAAAATAATCACGAAAACTGTCGTATTATAGCATGTAAAATGATTCTATGGTGAAAACAGTAATTTCTTGAAATGTTGGAAAATTTTACAAAAAAAAGTCATAGTATAGTATGTCTAAATTTTTCGATGAAAACGCCAAATTTTTTTGATGTTGAAAAAAATCATGAAAACGGTCGTATTATAGCATGTAAAATGATTCTATGGCGATAAAAAGTCATTTCATGAAATGTTGGAAAATTTTACAAAAAAAAACCCATCATAGTATATGTCAAAATTTGGAAACTGTCGTATTGTAGCATGTAAAATGATTCTATTGTGAAAAAATTACATTTCGTGAAATGTTTAATAATTTTACAGAAAAAGTCAAAGTATAGTATGTTGAAATTTTTCGATGAAAACGTCAAATTTTTTTGATGTTGAAAAAAATAATGAAAACGGTCGTATTATAGCATGTAAAATGATTCTATGGCGATAAAAAGTCATTTCGTGAAATGTTTAATAATTTTACAAAAAAAGTCAAAGTATAGTATGTCGAAATTTTTTTGATGTGAAATAAATCATGAATACGGTCGTATTATAGCATGTAAAATGATTCTACTGTGAAAAAAAGTCATTTTGTGAAATGTTTAAAAATTTTAAAAAAAGCATCATAGTATAGTATGTCGAAAGTTTTCGTTGAAAACATCAAATTTTTTTGATGTTGAAAAAAATCATGAAAGCGGTCGTATTATAGCATGTAAAATGATTCTATTGTGAAAAAAAAGTCATTTCATGAAATGTTGGAAAATTTTACAAAAAAAGTCAAGTAAATTATTTTGAAATTTTTCGATGAAAACGTCTAATTTTTTTTGATTTTGAAAAAAATCCCGAAAACGGTCGTATTATAGCATGTAAAATGATTCTTTGGTGAAAAAAAAGTCATTTCGTGAAATGTTTAAAAATTTTACAAAAAAGCGTCATAGTATAGTATGTCGAAATTTTTCGATGAAAACATCAAATTTTTTAGATGTTGAAAAAAATCATGGAAACGGTCGTATTATAGCTTGTAAAATCATTCTATGGTGAAAAACAGTAATTTCTTGAAATGTTGGAAAATTCTACAAAAAAACGGCTTAGTATAGTATGTTGAAATTTTTCGATGAAAACGTCAAATTTTTTAGATGTTGAAAAAAATCATGAAAACTGTCGTATTATAGCATGTAAAATTATTCTATGTTGAAAAAAAGTCATTTCGTGAAATGTAAAATTTTACAAAAAAACCTATCATAGTATAGTATGTCGAAATTTTTCGATGAAAGCTTAAAATTTTTTTGATGTTGAAAAATATGAAAACGGTCATATTATAGCATATAAAATGATTCTATGGCGATAAAAAGTCATTTCGTGAAATGTTTAATAATTTTACAAAAAAAGTCAAAGTATAGTATGTCGAAATTTTTTGATGTAAACGTCAAATTTTTTAGATGTTGAAAAAAATCATGAAAACTGTTATATTAGAGCATGTAAACTTATTCTATGGTGAAAAGTCATTTTGTGAAATGTTGGAAATTTTTACAAAAAAAAAGGCGTCATAGTATAGTATGTTAAAATTTTTCGATGAAAACATCAAATTTTTTTGATGTTGAAAAAAATCATGGAAACAGTCATATTATAGCATGTAAAATTATTCTATGGTGAAAAAAAGTCATTTCGTGAAATGTTGGAAAATTTTACAAAAAAAGCGTCATAGTATAGTATGTCGAAATTTTTCGATGAAAACAACAAATTTTTTTGATGTTGAAAAAAGTCATGAAAACGGTCGTATTATAGCATGTAAAATGATGCTATTGTAAAAAAAGTCATTTCGTGAAAGAAATTTTTAAAAATTTTATAAAAAAAAGGCATAGTATAGTATGTTGAAATTTTTTCGATGAAAACGCCAAATTTTTTTGATTTTTGAAAAAATAAGGAAAACGGTCTTTTTTTACATTTACTATTATTTTTTTGTGAAAAAAAATCCTTTTTTTGAAATGTTGGAAAATTCTAAAAAAATAAAACCCGTTTGTCTTTGTGGTTTTTTGCCTCATAGTATAGTATGTTGAAATTTTTTGATGTAAACGTCAAATTTTTTTGATGTTGAAAAAAACATGAAAACGTATCATAGCATGTAAAAATGATTCTACGGTGAAAAAAAGTCATTTTGTGAAATGTTGGAAAATTTTACAAAAAAAAAGGCATGGTAAAGTATGTTGAAATTTCTAGATGAAAAGGAAAATTTTTTTTTTTTTTAAAAAAAAAACACGAAAACGGTCGTATTATAGCATGTAAAATGATTCTATGGTGAAAAAAAGTCATTTCGTGAAATGTTTAAAAATTTTACAAAAAAACGTCATAGTATAGTATGTCGAAATTTTTTATGTAAACGTCAAATTTGTTTGATGTTGAAAAAAATCATGAAACCACTTGTACGATAGCATGTAAAATTATGCTATTGTGAAAAAAAAGTAATTTCGTGAAATGTTTAAAAATTTTACAAAAAAAAAAAACGTCATAGTATAGTATGTCGAAATTTTTTGATAAAAACATCAAATTTTTTTGATGTTGAAAAAAGTAGCATGTAAAATGATGCTATTATGAAAAAAAAGTCATTTCGTGAAATGTTTAAAAATTTTACAAAAAAAAAGTCATAGTATAGTATGTCGAAATTTTTCGATGAAAACGCCAAATTTTTTTGATGTTGAAAATAATCATGAAAACAGTCGTATGTAAAATTATTCTATGGTGAAAAAAGATGTTGAAAAAAATCATGAAAACTGTCGTATTATAGCATGTAAAATTATTCTATGGTGAAAAGTCATTTCGTGAAATGTTGGAAAATTTTACAAAAAAAAAACGTCATAGTATAGTATGTTGAAATTTTTGATGAAAAAATCAAATTTTTTTGATGTTGAAAAAAATCATGGAAACAGTGGTATTATAGCATGTAAAAGGACTCTATGGTAAAAAAAAGTCATTTCGTGAAATGTTTAAAAATTTTACAAAAAAAAAGTCATAGTATAGTATGTCAAAATTTTTCGATGTAAACGTCAAATTTTTTTGATGTTGAAAAAAGTCATGAAAACGGTCGTATTATAGCATGTAAAATGATGCTATTGTGAAAAAAAAAGTCATTTCGTGAAATGTTTAAAAATTTTACAAAAAAAACGGCATAGTATAGTATGTTGAAATTTTTCGATGAAAACGCCAAATTTTTTTGATGTTGAAAATAATCACAAAAACGGTCGTATTATAGCATGTACAATAATTCTATGGTGAAAAAAAGTCATTTTGTGAAATGTTGGAAAATTCTACAAAAAAGAGTCATAGTATAGTATGTCGAAATTTTTTGGTGTAAACGTAAATTTTTTTTGATGTTGAAAAAAACATGAAAACGTATCATAGCATGTAAAATGATTCTACGGTGAAAAAAAGTCATTTCGTGAAATGTTTAAAAATTTTACAAAAAAAAGTCATAGTATACTATGTCGAAATTTTTCAATGAAAACGCAAAATTTTTTTGATGTTGAAAAAAATCATGGAAACGGTTGTATTATAGCATGTAAAATGATTCTATGGTGAAAACAGTAATTTCTTGAAATGTTGGAAAATTTTACAAAAAAAAGTCATAGTATAGTATGTGGAAATTTTTCGATGAAAACGTCAGATTTTTTAGACGTTGAAAAAAATCATGAAAACTGTCGTATTTTAGCATGTAAAATTATTCTATGGTGAAAAAAAGTCATTTCGTGAAATGTTGGAAAATTTTACGAAAAAAACAACGTCATAGTATAGTATGTCGAAATTTTTTGATGAAAACATCAATTTTTTTTGATGTTGAAAAAAGTCATGAAAACGGTCGTATTATAGCATGTAAAATGATGCTATTATGAAAAAAAAAGTCATTTCGTGAAATGTTTAAAAATTTTACAAAAAAAAAAGTCATAGTATAGTATGTCGAAATTTTTCGATGAAAACGCCAAATTTTTTGGATGTTGAAGAAAATCACGAAAACGGTCATATTATAGCATGTACAATAAATCTATGGTGATAAAAAGTCATTTCGTGAAATGTTTAATAATTTTACAAAAAAAGTCAAAGTATAGTATGTCGAAATTTTTTGATGTAAACGTCAAATTTTTTAGATGTTGAAAAAAAATCATGAAAACTGTTATATTAGAGCATGTAAACTTATTCTATGGTGAAAAGTCATTTTGTGAAATGTTGGAAATTTTTACAAAAAAAAAAGGCGTCATAGTATAGTATGTCAAAATTTTTCGATGAAAACATCAAATTTTTTTGATGTTGAAAAAAATCATGGAAACAGTCATATTATAGCATGTAAAATTATTCTATGGTGAAAAAAAGTCATTTCGTGAAATGTTTAAAAATTTTACAAAAAAAAAGTCATAGTATAGTATGTCGAAATTTTTCGATGAAAACGCCAAATTTTTTTGATGTTGAAAATAATCATGAAAACAGTCGTATGTAAAATTATTCTATGGTGAAAAAAGATGTTGAAAAAAATCATGAAAACTGTCATATTATAGCATGTAAAATTATTCTATGGTGAAAAGTCATTTCGTGAAATGTTGGAAAATTTTACAAAAAAAAAAAACGTCATAGTATAGTATGTTGAAATTTTTGATGAAAAAATCAAATTTTTTTGATGTTGAAAAAAATCATGGAAACAGTGGTATTATAGCATGTAAAAGGACTCTATGGTAAAAAAAGTCATTTCGTGAAATGTTTAAAAATTTTACAAAAAAAACGGCATAGTATAGTATGTTGAAATTTTTCGATGAAAACGTCAAATTTTTTTGATGTTGAAAAAAGTCATGAAAACGGTCGTATTATAGCATGTAAAATGATGCTATTGTGAAAAAAAAGTCATTTCATGAAATGTTTAAAAATTTTACAAAAAAAACGGCATAGTATAGTATGTCGAAATTTTTTGATGAAAACATCAATTTTTTTTTATGTTGAAAAAAGTCATGAAAACGGTCGTATTATAGCATGTAAAATGATGCTATTATGAAAAAAAAAGTCATTTCGTGAAATGTTTAAAAATTTTACAAAAAAAAAAGTCATAGTATAGTATGTCGAAATTTTTCGATGAAAACGCCAAATTTTTTGGATGTTGAAGAAAATCACGAAAACGGTCGTATTATAGCATGTACAATAAATCTATGGTGATAAAAAGTCATTTCGTGAAATGTTTAATAATTTTACAAAAAAAGTCAAAGTATAGTATGTCGAAATTTTTTGATGTAAACGTCAAATTTTTTAGATGTTGAAAAAAATCATGAAAACGGTCGTATTATAGCATGTAAAATGATTCTATGGTGAAAAAAAGTCATTTTGTGAAATGTTGGAAAATTCTACAAAAAAGAGTCATAGTATAGTATGTCGAAATTTTTTGGTGTAAACGTAAATTTTTTTTGATGTTGAAAAAAACATGAAAACGTATCATAGCATGTAAAATGATTCTACGGTGAAAAAAAGTCATTTCGTGAAATGTTTAAAAATTTTACAAAAAAAAAGTCATAGTATACTATGTCGAAATTTTTCAATGAAAACGCAAAATTTTTTTGATGTTGAAAAAAATCATGGAAACGGTTGTATTATAGCATGTAAAATGATTCTATGGTGAAAACAGTAATTTCTTGAAATGTTGGAAAATTTTACAAAAAAAAGTCATAGTATAGTATGTGGAAATTTTTCGATGAAAACGTCAGATTTTTTAGACGTTGAAAAAAATCATGAAAACTGTCGTATTTTAGCATGTAAAATTATTCTATGGTGAAAAAAGTCATTTCGTGAAATGTTGGAAAATTTTACGAAAAAAACAACGTCATAGTATAGTATGTCGAAATTTTTTGATGAAAACATCAATTTTTTTTGATGTTGAAAAAAGTCATGAAAACGGTCGTATTATAGCATGTAAAATGATGCTATTATGAAAAAAAAAGTCATTTCGTGAAATGTTTAAAAATTTTACAAAAAAAAAAGTCATAGTATAGTATGTCGAAATTTTTCGATGAAAACGCCAAATTTTTTGGATGTTGAAGAAAATCACGAAAACGGTCATATTATAGCATGTACAATAAATCTATGGTGATAAAAAGTCATTTCGTGAAATGTTTAATAATTTTACAAAAAAAGTCAAAGTATAGTATGTCGAAATTTTTTGATGTAAACGTCAAATTTTTTAGATGTTGAAAAAAATCATGAAAACTGTTATATTAGAGCATGTAAACTTATTCTATGGTGAAAAGTCATTTTGTGAAATGTTGGAAATTTTTACAAAAAAAAAGGCGTCATAGTATAGTATGTCAAAATTTTTCGATGAAAACATCAAATTTTTTTGATGTTGAAAAAAATCATGGAAACAGTCATATTATAGCATGTAAAATTATTCTATGGTGAAAAAAAGTCATTTCGTGAAATGTTGGAAAATTTTACAAAAAAAGCGTCATAGTATAGTATGTCGAAATTTTTCGATGAAAACAAATTTTTTTGATGTTGAAAAAAGTCATGAAAACGGTCGTATTATAGCATGTAAAATGATGCTATTGTGAAAAAAAAGTCATTTCGTGAAATTTTTAAAAATTTTATAAAAAAAAGTCATAGTATAGTATGTTGAAATTTTTCGATGAAAACGCCAAATTTTTTTGATGTTGAAAAAAATCAGGAAAACGGTCGTATTATAGCATGTACAATAATTCTATGGTGAAAAAAAGTCATTTTGTGAAATGTTGGAAAATTCTACAAAAAAAACCCGTCATAGTATAGTATGTCGAAATTTTTTGATGTAAACGTCAAATTTTTTTGATGTTGAAAAAAACATGAAAACGTATCATAGCATGTAAAAATGATTCTACGGTGAAAAAAAGTCATTTTGTGAAATGTTGGAAAATTTTACAAAAAAAGGCATGGTAAAGTATGTTGAAATTTCTAGATGAAAAGGTCAAATTTTTTTGATTTTGAAAAAAAAAACAGAAAACGGTCGTATTATAGCATGTAAAATGATTCTATGGTGAAAAAAAGTCATTTCGTGAAATGTTTAAAAATTTTGCAAAAAAGCGCAAGTATAGTATGTCGAAATTTTTTATGTAAACGTCAAATTTGTTTGATGTTGAAAAAAATCATGAAACCACTTTTACGATAGCATGTAAAATTATGCTATTTGAAAAAAAGAATTTCGTGAAATGTTTAAAAATTTTACAAAAAAAAAAGCAAGTATAGTATGTCGAAATTTTTTGATAAAAACATCAAATTTTTTTATGTTGAAAAAAGTAGCATGTAAAATGATGCTATTATGAAAAAAAGTCATTTCGTGAAATGTTTAAAAATTTTACAAAAAAAATCATAGTATAGTATGTCGAAATTTTTCGATGAAAACGCCAAATTTTTTTGATGTTGAAAATAATCATGAAAACAGTCGTATGTAAAATTATTCTATGGTGAAAAAAGATGTTGAAAAAATCATGAAAACTGTCATATTATAGCATGTAAAATTATTCTATGGTGAAAAGTCATTTCGTGAAATGTTGGAAAATTTTACAAAAAAAAAAACGTCATAGTATAGTATGTTGAAATTTTTGATGAAAAAATCAAATTTTTTTTGATGTTGAAAAAAATCATGGAAACAGTGGTATTATAGCATGTAAAAGGACTCTATGGTAAAAAAAGTCATTTCGTGAAATGTTTAAAAATTTTACAAAAAAAAACGGCATAGTATAGTATGTTGAAATTTTTCGATGAAAACGTCAAATTTTTTTGATGTTGAAAAAAGTCATGAAAACGGTCGTATTATAGCATGTAAAATGATGCTATTGTGAAAAAAAAAGTCATTTCATGAAATGTTTAAAAATTTTACAAAAAAAAACGGCATAGTATAGTATGTTGAAATTTTTCGATGAAAACGCCAAATTTTTTTGATGTTGAAAATAATCACAAAAACGGTCGTATTATAGCATGTACAATAATTCTATTGTGAAAAAAAGTCATTTTGTGAAATGTTGGAAAATTCTACAAAAAAAAGTCATAGTATAGTATGTCGAAATTTTTTGGTGTAAACGTAAATTTTTTTTGATGTTGAAAAAAACATGAAAACGTATCATAGCATGTAAAATGATTCTACGGTGAAAAAAAGTCATTTCGTGAAATGTTTAAAAATTTTACAAAAAAAAAGTCATAGTATACTATGTCGAAATTTTTCAATGAAAACGCAAAATTTTTTTGATGTTGAAAAAAATCATGGAAACGGTTGTATTATAGCATGTAAAATGATTCTATGGTGAAAACAGTAATTTCTTGAAATGTTGGAAAATTTTACAAAAAAAAAGTCATAGTATAGTATGTGGAAATTTTTCGATGAAAACGTCAGATTTTTTAGACGTTGAAAAAAATCATGAAAACTGTCGTATTTTAGCATGTAAAATTATTCTATGGTGAAAAAAGTCATTTCGTGAAATGTTGGAAAATTTTACGAAAAAAAAAACGTCATAGTATAGTATGTCGAAATTTTTTGATGAAAACATCAATTTTTTTTTATGTTGAAAAAAGTCATGAAAACGGTCGTATTATAGCATGTAAAATGATGCTATTATGAAAAAAAAAGTCATTTCGTGAAATGTTTAAAAATTTTACAAAAAAAAAAGTCATGGTATAGTATGTCGAAATTTTTCGATGAAAACGCCAAATTTTTTGGATGTTGAAGAAAATCACGAAAACGGTCGTATTATAGCATGTACAATAAATCTATGGTGATAAAAAGTCATTTCGTGAAATGTTTAATAATTTTACAAAAAAAGTCAAAGTATAGTATGTCGAAATTTTTTGATGTAAACGTCAAATTTTTTAGATGTTGAAAAAAATCATGAAAACTGTTATATTAGAGCATGTAAACTTATTCTATGGTGAAAAGTCATTTTGTGAAATGTTGGAAATTTTTACAAAAAAAAAGGCGTCATAGTATAAGTATGTCAAAATTTTTCGATGAAAACATCAAATTTTTTTGATGTTGAAAAAAGTCATGAAAACGGTCGTATTATAGCATGTAAAATGATGCTATTGTGAAAAAAAAGTCATTTCGTGAAATTTTTAAAAATTTTATAAAAAAAAAGGCATAGTATAGTATGTTGAAATTTTTCGATGAAAACGCCAAATTTTTTTGATGTTGAAAAAAATCAGGAAAACGGTCGTATTATAGCATGTACAATAATTCTATGGTGAAAAAAAGTCATTTTGTGAAATGTTGGAAAATTCTACAAAAAAAACCCGTCATAGTATAGTATGTCGAAATTTTTTGATGTAAACGTCAAATTTTTTTGATGTTGAAAAAAACATGAAAACGTATCATAGCATGTAAAAATGATTCTACGGTGAAAAAAAGTCATTTTGTGAAATGTTGGAAAATTTTACAAAAAAAAAGGCATGGTAAAGTATGTTGAAATTTCTAGATGAAAAGGTCAAATTTTTTTGATTTTGAAAAAAAAAACACGAAAACGGTCGTATTATAGCATGTAAAATGATTCTATGGTGAAAAAAAGTCATTTCGTGAAATGTTTAAAAATTTTGCAAAAAAGCGTCATAGTATAGTATGTCGAAATTTTTTATGTAAACGTCAAATTTGTTTGATGTTGAAAAAAACATGAAAACGTATCATAGCATGTAAAAATGATTCTACGGTGAAAAAAAAGTCATTTCGTGAAATGTTTAAAAATTTTACAAAAAAAAGTCATAGTATACTATGTCGAAATTTTTCAATGAAAACGCAAAATTTTTTTGATGTTGAAAAAAATCATGGAAACGGTTGTATTATAGCATGTAAAATGATTCTATGGTGAAAACAGTAATTTCTTGAAATGTTGGAAAATTTTACAAAAAAAAAGTCATAGTATAGTATGTGGAAATTTTTCGATGAAAACGTCAGATTTTTTAGACGTTGAAAAAAAATCATGAAAACTGTCGTATTTTAGCATGTAAAATTATTCTATGGTGAAAAAAGTCATTTCGTGAAATGTTGGAAAATTTTACGAAAAAAAAAACGTCATAGTATAGTATGTCGAAATTTTTCGATGAAAACATCAATTTTTTTTGATGTTGAAAAAAGTCATGAAAACGGTCGTATTATAGCATGTACAATAAATCTATGGTGATAAAAAGTCATTTCGTGAAATGTTTAATAATTTTACAAAAAAAAGTCAAAGTATAGTATGTCGAAATTTTTTGATGTAAACGTCAAATTTTTTAGATGTTGAAAAAAATCATGAGAACTGTTATATTAGAGCATGTAAACTTATTCTATGGTGAAAAGTCATTTTGTGAAATGTTGGAAATTTTTACAAAAAAAAAAGGCGTCATAGTATAGTATGTCAAAATTTTTCGATGAAAACATCAAATTTTTTTGATGTTGAAAAAAATCATGGAAATAGTCATATTATAGCATGTAAAATTATTCTATGGTGAAAAAAAAGTCATTTCGTGAAATGTTGGAAAATTTTACAAAAAAAGCGTCATAGTATAGTATGTCGAAATTTTTCGATGAAAACAACAAATTTTTTTGATGTTGAAAAAAGTCATGAAAACGGTCGTATTATAGCATGTAAAATGATGCTATTGTGAAAAAAAGTCATTTCGTGAAATTTTTAAAAATTTTATAAAAAAAAGGCATAGTATAGTATGTCGAAATTTTTCGATGAAAACGCCAAATTTTTTTGATGTTGAAAATAATCATGAAAACAGTCGTATGTAAAATTATTCTATGGTGAAAAAAGATGTTGAAAAAAATCATGAAAACTGTCGTATTATAGCATGTAAAATTATTCTATGGTGAAAAGTCATTTCGTGAAATGTTGGAAAATTTTACAAAAAAAAAACGTCATAGTATAAGTATGTTGAAATTTTTGATGAAAAAATCAAATTTTTTTGATGTTGAAAAAAATCATGGAAACAGTGGTATTATAGCATGTAAAAGGACTCTATGGTAAAAAAAGTCATTTCGTGAAATGTTTAAAAATTTTACAAAAAAAAGTCATAGTATAGTATGTCAAAATTTTTCGATGAAAACGTCAAATTTTTTTGATGTTGAAAAAAGTCATGAAAACGGTCGTATTATAGCATGTAAAATGATGCTATTGTGAAAAAAAAAGTCATTTCGTGAAATGTTTAAAAATTTTACAAAAAAAACGGCATAGTATAGTATGTTGAAATTTTTCGATGAAAACGCCAAATTTTTTTGATGTTGAAAATAATCACAAAAACGGTCGTATTATAGCATGTACAATAATTCTATGGTGAAAAAAAGTCATTTTGTGAAATGTTGGAAAATTCTACAAAAAAAAGTCATAGTATAGTATGTCGAAATTTTTCGATGAAAACGTCAAATTTTTTTGATGTTGAAAAAAGTCATGAAAACGGTCGTATTATAGCATGTAAAATGATTCTATGGTGAAAAAAAGTCATTTTGTGAAATGTTGGAAAATTCTACAAAAAAGCGTCATAGTATAGTATGTCGAAATTTTTTGGTGTAAACGTAAAATTTTTTTGATGTTGAAAAAAACATGAAAACGTATCATAGCATGTAAAATGATTCTACGGTGAAAAAAAGTCATTTTGTGAAATGTTGGAAAATTTTACAAAAAAAGTCATGGTAAAGTATGTTGAAATTTCTCGATGATAAGGTCAAATTTTTTTGATTTTGAAAAAAAAAAACACGAAAACGGTCGTATTATAGCATGTAAAATGATTCTATGGTGAAAAAAGTCATTTCGTGAAATGTTTAAAAATTTTACAAAAAAAGTGTCATAGTATAGTATGTTGAAAATTTCCGATGAAAACGTAATTTTTTTGATGTTGAAAAAAACCATGGAAACGGTTGTATTATAGCATGTAAAATTATTCTATGGTGAAAAAAGTAATTTCGTGAAATGTTGGAAAATTTTGCAAAAAAAAAAAAACGTCATAGTATAGAATGTCGAAATTTTTGATGAAAAAATCTAATTTTTTTGATGTTGAAAAAAATCATGGAAACAGTCGTATTATAGCATGTAAAAGGTTATGATGAAAAGGTTATAAGGCTATGGTGAAAAAAAGTCATTTCGTGAAATGTTTAAAAATTTTACACAAAAAAGTCATAGTATAGTATGTTGAAATTTTTCGATGAAAACGCCAAATTTTTTTGATGTTGAAAATAATCACGAAAACTGTCGTATTATAGCATGTAAAATGATTCTATGGTGAAAACAGTAATTTCTTGAAATGTTGGAAAATTTTACAAAAAAAAGTCATAGTATAGTATGTCTAAATTTTTCGATGAAAACGCCAAATTTTTTTGATGTTGAAAAAAATCATGAAAACGGTCGTATTATAGCATGTAAAATGATTCTATGGCGATAAAAAGTCATTTCATGAAATGTTGGAAAATTTTACAAAAAAAAAACCCATCATAGTATATGTCAAAATTTGGAAACTGTCGTATTGTAGCATGTAAAATGATTCTATTGTGAAAAAATTACATTTCGTGAAATGTTTAATAATTTTACAGAAAAAGTCAAAGTATAGTATGTCGAAATTTTTTTGATGTGAAATAAATCATGAATACGGTCGTATTATAGCATGTAAAATGATTCTACTGTGAAAAAAAGTCATTTTGTGAAATGTTTAAAAATTTTAAAAAAAGCATCATAGTATAGTATGTCGAAAGTTTTCGTTGAAAACATCAAATTTTTTTGATGTTGAAAAAAATCATGAAAGCGGTCGTATTATAGCATGTAAAATGATTCTATTGTGAAAAAAAAGTCATTTCATGAAATGTTGGAAAATTTTACAAAAAAAGTCAAGTAAATTATTTTGAAATTTTTCGATGAAAACGTCTAATTTTTTTTGATTTTGAAAAAAATCCCGAAAACGGTCGTATTATAGCATGTAAAATGATTCTTTGGTGAAAAAAAAGTCATTTCGTGAAATGTTTAAAAATTTTACAAAAAAGCGTCATAGTATAGTATGTCGAAATTTTTCGATGAAAACATCAAATTTTTTAGATGTTGAAAAAAATCATGGAAACGGTCGTATTATAGCTTGTAAAATCATTCTATGGTGAAAAACAGTAATTTCTTGAAATGTTGGAAAATTCTACAAAAAAACGGCTTAGTATAGTATGTTGAAATTTTTCGATGAAAACGTCAAATTTTTTAGATGTTGAAAAAAATCATGAAAACTGTCGTATTATAGCATGTAAAATTATTCTATGTTGAAAAAAAGTCATTTCGTGAAATGTAAAATTTTACAAAAAAACCTATCATAGTATAGTATGTCGAAATTTTTCGATGAAAGCTTAAAATTTTTTTGATGTTGAAAAATATGAAAACGGTCATATTATAGCATATAAAATGATTCTATGGCGATAAAAAGTCATTTCGTGAAATGTTTAATAATTTTACAAAAAAAGTCAAAGTATAGTATGTCGAAATTTTTTGATGTAAACGTCAAATTTTTTAGATGTTGAAAAAAATCATGAAAACTGTTATATTAGAGCATGTAAACTTATTCTATGGTGAAAAGTCATTTTGTGAAATGTTGGAAATTTTTACAAAAAAAAAGGCGTCATAGTATAGTATGTTAAAATTTTTCGATGAAAACATCAAATTTTTTTGATGTTGAAAAAAATCATGGAAACAGTCATATTATAGCATGTAAAATTATTCTATGGTGAAAAAAAGTCATTTCGTGAAATGTTGGAAAATTTTACAAAAAAAGCGTCATAGTATAGTATGTCGAAATTTTTCGATGAAAACAACAAATTTTTTTGATGTTGAAAAAAGTCATGAAAACGGTCGTATTATAGCATGTAAAATGATGCTATTGTGAAAAAAAGTCATTTCGTGAAATTTTTAAAAATTTTATAAAAAAAAGGCATAGTATAGTATGTTGAAATTTTTCGATGAAAACGCCAAATTTTTTTGATGTTGAAAAAAATCAGGAAAACGGTCGTATTATAGCATGTACAATAATTCTGTGGTGAAAAAAAGTCATTTTGTGAAATGTTGGAAAATTCTACAAAAAAAACCCGTCATAGTATAGTATGTTGAAATTTTTTGATGTAAACGTCAAATTTTTTTGATGTTGAAAAAAACATGAAAACGTATCATAGCATGTAAAAATGATTCTACGGTGAAAAAAAGTCATTTTGTGAAATGTTGGAAAATTTTACAAAAAAAAGGCATGGTAAAGTATGTTGAAATTTCTAGATGAAAAGGTCAAATTTTTTTGATTTTGAAAAAAAAAACACGAAAACGGTCGTATTATAGCATGTAAAATGATTCTATGGTGAAAAAAAGTCATTTCGTGAAATGTTTAAAAATTTTGCAAAAAAGCGTCATAGTATAGTATGTCGAAATTTTTTATGTAAACGTCAAATTTGTTTGATGTTGAAAAAAATCATGAAACCACTTGTACGATAGCATGTAAAATTATGCTATTGTGAAAAAAAAGTAATTTCGTGAAATGTTTAAAAATTTTACAAAAAAAAAAACGTCATAGTATAGTATGTCGAAATTTTTTGATAAAAACATCAAATTTTTTTGATGTTGAAAAAAGTAGCATGTAAAATGATGCTATTATGAAAAAAAGTCATTTCGTGAAATGTTTAAAAATTTTACAAAAAAAAAGTCATAGTATAGTATGTCGAAATTTTTCGATGAAAACGCCAAATTTTTTTGATGTTGAAAATAATCATGAAAACAGTCGTATGTAAAATTATTCTATGGTGAAAAAAGATGTTGAAAAAAATCATGAAAACTGTCATATTATAGCATGTAAAATTATTCTATGGTGAAAAGTCATTTCGTGAAATGTTGGAAAATTTTACAAAAAAAAACGTCATAGTATAGTATGTTGAAATTTTTGATGAAAAAATCAAATTTTTTTGATGTTGAAAAAAATCATGGAAACAGTGGTATTATAGCATGTAAAAGGACTCTATGGTAAAAAAAGTCATTTCGTGAAATGTTTAAAAATTTTACAAAAAAAAGTCATAGTATAGTATGTCAAAATTTTTCGATGAAAACGTCAAATTTTTTTGATGTTGAAAAAAGTCATGAAAACGGTCGTATTATAGCATGTAAAATGATGCTATTGTGAAAAAAAAAAGTCATTTCGTGAAATGTTTAAAAATTTTACAAAAAAAACGGCATAGTATAGTATGTTGAAATTTTTCGATGAAAACGCCAAATTTTTTTGATGTTGAAAATAATCACAAAAACGGTCGTATTATAGCATGTACAATAATTCTATGGTGAAAAAAAGTCATTTTGTGAAATGTTGGAAAATTCTACAAAAAAGAGTCATAGTATAGTATGTCGAAATTTTTTGGTGTAAACGTAAATTTTTTTTGATGTTGAAAAAAACATGAAAACGTATCATAGCATGTAAAATGATTCTACGGTGAAAAAAAGTCATTTCGTGAAATGTTTAAAAATTTTACAAAAAAAAGTCATAGTATACTATGTCGAAATTTTTCAATGAAAACGCAAAATTTTTTTGATGTTGAAAAAAATCATGGAAACGGTTGTATTATAGCATGTAAAATGATTCTATGGTGAAAACAGTAATTTCTTGAAATGTTGGAAAATTTTACAAAAAAAAGTCATAGTATAGTATGTGGAAATTTTTCGATGAAAACGTCAGATTTTTTAGACGTTGAAAAAAATCATGAAAACTGTCGTATTTTAGCATGTAAAATTATTCTATGGTGAAAAAAGTCATTTCGTGAAATGTTGGAAAATTTTACGAAAAAAACAACGTCATAGTATAGTATGTCGAAATTTTTTGATGAAAACATCAATTTTTTTTGATGTTGAAAAAAGTCATGAAAACGGTCGTATTATAGCATGTAAAATGATGCTATTATGAAAAAAAAAGTCATTTCGTGAAATGTTTAAAAATTTTACAAAAAAAAAGTCATAGTATAGTATGTCGAAATTTTTTGATGAAAACGCCAAATTTTTTGGATGTTGAAGAAAATCACGAAAACGGTCATATTATAGCATGTACAATAAATCTATGGTGATAAAAAGTCATTTCGTGAAATGTTTAATAATTTTACAAAAAAAGTCAAAGTATAGTATGTCGAAATTTTTTGATGTAAACGTCAAATTTTTTAGATGTTGAAAAAAATCATGAAAACTGTTATATTAGAGCATGTAAACTTATTCTATGGTGAAAAGTCATTTTGTGAAATGTTGGAAATTTTTACAAAAAAAAAGGCGTCATAGTATAGTATGTCAAAATTTTTCGATGAAAACATCAAATTTTTTTGATGTTGAAAAAAATCATGGAAACAGTCATATTATAGCATGTAAAATTATTCTATGGTGAAAAAAAGTCATTTCGTGAAATGTTTAAAAATTTTACAAAAAAAAAGTCATAGTATAGTATGTCGAAATTTTTCGATGAAAACGCCAAATTTTTTTGATGTTGAAAATAATCATGAAAACAGTCGTATGTAAAATTATTCTATGGTGAAAAAAGATGTTGAAAAAAATCATGAAAACTGTCATATTATAGCATGTAAAATTATTCTATGGTGAAAAGTCATTTCGTGAAATGTTGGAAAATTTTACAAAAAAAAAAACGTCATAGTATAGTATGTTGAAATTTTTGATGAAAAAATCAAATTTTTTTGATGTTGAAAAAAATCATGGAAACAGTGGTATTATAGCATGTAAAAGGACTCTATGGTAAAAAAAGTCATTTCGTGAAATGTTTAAAAATTTTACAAAAAAAACGGCATAGTATAGTATGTTGAAATTTTTCGATGAAAACGTCAAATTTTTTTGATGTTGAAAAAAGTCATGAAAACGGTCGTATTATAGCATGTAAAATGATGCTATTGTGAAAAAAAAGTCATTTCATGAAATGTTTAAAAATTTTACAAAAAAAACGGCATAGTATAGTATGTCGAAATTTTTTGATGAAAACATCAATTTTTTTTTATGTTGAAAAAAGTCATGAAAACGGTCGTATTATAGCATGTAAAATGATGCTATTATGAAAAAAAAGTCATTTCGTGAAATGTTTAAAAATTTTACAAAAAAAAAAGTCATAGTATAGTATGTCGAAATTTTTCGATGAAAACGCCAAATTTTTTGGATGTTGAAGAAAATCACGAAAACGGTCGTATTATAGCATGTACAATAAATCTATGGTGATAAAAAGTCATTTCGTGAAATGTTTAATAATTTTACAAAAAAAGTCAAAGTATAGTATGTCGAAATTTTTTGATGTAAACGTCAAATTTTTTAGATGTTGAAAAAAATCATGAAAACGGTCGTATTATAGCATGTAAAATGATTCTATGGTGAAAAAAAGTCATTTTGTGAAATGTTGGAAAATTCTACAAAAAAGAGTCATAGTATAGTATGTCGAAATTTTTTGGTGTAAACGTAAATTTTTTTTGATGTTGAAAAAAACATGAAAACGTATCATAGCATGTAAAATGATTCTACGGTGAAAAAAAGTCATTTCGTGAAATGTTTAAAAATTTTACAAAAAAAAGTCATAGTATACTATGTCGAAATTTTTCAATGAAAACGCAAAATTTTTTTGATGTTGAAAAAAATCATGGAAACGGTTGTATTATAGCATGTAAAATGATTCTATGGTGAAAACAGTAATTTCTTGAAATGTTGGAAAATTTTACAAAAAAAAAGTCATAGTATAGTATGTGGAAATTTTTCGATGAAAACGTCAGATTTTTTAGACGTTGAAAAAAATCATGAAAACTGTCGTATTTTAGCATGTAAAATTATTCTATGGTGAAAAAAGTCATTTCGTGAAATGTTGGAAAATTTTACGAAAAAAACAACGTCATAGTATAGTATGTCGAAATTTTTTGATGTAAACGTCAATTTTTTTTGATGTTGAAAAAAGTCATGAAAACGGTCGTATTATAGCATGTAAAATGATGCTATTATGAAAAAAAAGTCATTTCGTGAAATGTTTAAAAATTTTACAAAAAAAAAGTCATAGTATAGTATGTCGAAATTTTTCGATGAAAACGCCAAATTTTTTGGATGTTGAAGAAAATCACGAAAACGGTCGTATTATAGCATGTACAATAAATCTATGGTGATAAAAAGTCATTTCGTGAAATGTTTAATAATTTTACAAAAAAAGTCAAAGTATAGTATGTCGAAATTTTTTGATGTAAACGTCAAATTTTTTAGATGTTGAAAAAAATCATGAAAACTGTTATATTAGAGCATGTAAACTTATTCTATGGTGAAAAGTCATTTTGTGAAATGTTGGAAATTTTTACAAAAAAAAAGGCGTCATAGTATAGTATGTCAAAATTTTTCGATGAAAACATCAAATTTTTTTGATGTTGAAAAAAATCATGGAAATAGTCATATTATAGCATGTAAAATTATTCTATGGTGAAAAAAAGTCATTTCGTGAAATGTTGGAAAATTTTACAAAAAAAGCGTCATAGTATAGTATGTCGAAATTTTTCGATGAAAACAAATTTTTTTGATGTTGAAAAAAGTCATGAAAACGGTCGTATTATAGCATGTAAAATGATGCTATTGTGAAAAAAAGTCATTTCGTGAAATTTTTAAAAATTTTATAAAAAAAAAGTCATAGTATAGTATGTTGAAATTTTTCGATGAAAACGCCAAATTTTTTTGATGTTGAAAAAAATCAGGAAAACGGTCGTATTATAGCATGTACAATAATTCTATGGTGAAAAAAAGTCATTTTGTGAAATGTTGGAAAATTCTACAAAAAAAACCCGTCATAGTATAGTATGTCGAAATTTTTTGATGTAAACGTCAAATTTTTTTGATGTTGAAAAAAACATGAAAACGTATCATAGCATGTAAAAATGATTCTACGGTGAAAAAAAGTCATTTTGTGAAATGTTGGAAAATTTTACAAAAAAAAGGCATGGTAAAGTATGTTGAAATTTCTAGATGAAAAGGTCAAATTTTTTTGATTTTGAAAAAAAAAAACACGAAAACGGTCGTATTATAGCATGTAAAATGATTCTATGGTGAAAAAAAGTCATTTCGTGAAATGTTTAAAAATTTTGCAAAAAAGCGTCATAGTATAGTATGTCGAAATTTTTTATGTAAACGTCAAATTTGTTTGATGTTGAAAAAAATCATGAAACCACGGTTGTACGATAGCATGTAAAATTATGCTATTGTGAAAAAAAAGTAATTTCGTGAAATGTTTAAAAATTTTACAAAAAAAAAAACGTCATAGTATAGTATGTCGAAATTTTTTGATAAAAACATCAAATTTTTTTGATGTTGAAAAAAGTAAATTATAGCATGTAAAATGATGCTATTATGAAAAAAAAGTCATTTCGTGAAATGTTTAAAAATTTTACAAAAAAAAAAGTCATAGTATAGTATGTCGAAATTTTTCGATGAAAACGCCAAATTTTTTTGATGTTGAAAATAATCATGAAAACAGTCGTATGTAAAATTATTCTATGGTGAAAAAAGATGTTGAAAAAAATCATGAAAACTGTCATATTATAGCATGTAAAATTATTCTATGGTGAAAAGTCATTTCGTGAAATGTTGGAAAATTTTACAAAAAAAAAAACGTCATAGTATAGTATGTTGAAATTTTTGATGAAAAAAATCAAATTTTTTTGATGTTGAAAAAAATCATGGAAACAGTGGTATTATAGCATGTAAAAGGACTCTATGGTAAAAAAAGTCATTTCGTGAAATGTTTAAAAATTTTACAAAAAAAACGGCATAGTATAGTATGTTGAAATTTTTCGATGAAAACGTCAAATTTTTTTGATGTTGAAAAAAGTCATGAAAACGGTCGTATTATAGCATGTAAAATGATGCTATTGTGAAAAAAAAGTCATTTCATGAAATGTTTAAAAATTTTACAAAAAAAACGGCATAGTATAGTATGTTGAAATTTTTCGATGAAAACGCCAAATTTTTTTGATGTTGAAAATAATCACAAAAACGGTCGTATTATAGCATGTACAATAATTCTATTGTGAAAAAAAGTCATTTTGTGAAATGTTGGAAAATTCTACAAAAAAAAGTCATAGTATAGTATGTCGAAATTTTTTGGTGTAAACGTAAATTTTTTTTGATGTTGAAAAAAACATGAAAACGTATCATAGCATGTAAAATGATTCTACGGTGAAAAAAAGTCATTTCGTGAAATGTTTAAAAATTTTACAAAAAAAAGTCATAGTATACTATGTCGAAATTTTTCAATGAAAACGCAAAATTTTTTTGATGTTGAAAAAAATCATGGAAACGGTTGTATTATAGCATGTAAAATGATTCTATGGTGAAAACAGTAATTTCTTGAAATGTTGGAAAATTTTACAAAAAAAAGTCATAGTATAGTATGTGGAAATTTTTCGATGAAAACGTCAGATTTTTTAGACGTTGAAAAAAATCATGAAAACTGTCGTATTTTAGCATGTAAAATTATTCTATGGTGAAAAAAGTCATTTCGTGAAATGTTGGAAAATTTTACGAAAAAAAAAACGTCATAGTATAGTATGTCGAAATTTTTTGATGAAAACATCAATTTTTTTTTATGTTGAAAAAAGTCATGAAAACGGTCGTATTATAGCATGTAAAATGATGCTATTATGAAAAAAAAAGTCATTTCGTGAAATGTTTAAAAATTTTACAAAAAAAAAGTCATAGTATAGTATGTCGAAATTTTTCGATGAAAACGCCAAATTTTTTGGATGTTGAAGAAAATCACGAAAACGGTCGTATTATAGCATGTACAATAAATCTATGGTGATAAAAAGTCATTTCGTGAAATGTTTAATAATTTTACAAAAAAAGTCAAAGTATAGTATGTCGAAATTTTTTGATGTAAACGTCAAATTTTTTAGATGTTGAAAAAAATCATGAAAACTGTTATATTAGAGCATGTAAACTTATTCTATGGTGAAAAGTCATTTTGTGAAATGTTGGAAATTTTTACAAAAAAAAAGGCGTCATAGTATAAGTATGTCAAAATTTTTCGATGAAAACATCAAATTTTTTTGATGTTGAAAAAAAGTCATGAAAACGGTCGTATTATAGCATGTAAAATGATGCTATTGTGAAAAAAAGTCATTTCGTGAAATTTTTAAAAATTTTATAAAAAAAAGGCATAGTATAGTATGTTGAAATTTTTCGATGAAAACGCCAAATTTTTTTGATGTTGAAAAAAATCAGGAAAACGGTCGTATTATAGCATGTACAATAATTCTATGGTGAAAAAAAGTCATTTTGTGAAATGTTGGAAAATTCTACAAAAAAAACCCGTCATAGTATAGTATGTCGAAATTTTTTGATGTAAACGTCAAATTTTTTTGATGTTGAAAAAAACATGAAAACGTATCATAGCATGTAAAAATGATTCTACGGTGAAAAAAAGTCATTTTGTGAAATGTTGGAAAATTTTACAAAAAAAAGGCATGGTAAAGTATGTTGAAATTTCTAGATGAAAAGGTCAAATTTTTTTGATTTTGAAAAAAAAAACACGAAAACGGTCGTATTATAGCATGTAAAATGATTCTATGGTGAAAAAAAGTCATTTCGTGAAATGTTTAAAAATTTTGCAAAAAAGCGTCATAGTATAGTATGTCGAAATTTTTTATGTAAACGTCAAATTTGTTTGATGTTGAAAAAAACATGAAAACGTATCATAGCATGTAAAAATGATTCTACGGTGAAAAAAAGTCATTTCGTGAAATGTTTAAAAATTTTACAAAAAAAAGTCATAGTATACTATGTCGAAATTTTTCAATGAAAACGCAAAATTTTTTTGATGTTGAAAAAAATCATGGAAACGGTTGTATTATAGCATGTAAAATGATTCTATGGTGAAAACAGTAATTTCTTGAAATGTTGGAAAATTTTACAAAAAAAAGTCATAGTATAGTATGTGGAAATTTTTCGATGAAAACGTCAGATTTTTTAGACGTTGAAAAAAATCATGAAAACTGTCGTATTTTAGCATGTAAAATTATTCTATGGTGAAAAAAGTCATTTCGTGAAATGTTGGAAAATTTTACGAAAAAAAAACGTCATAGTATAGTATGTCGAAATTTTTCGATGAAAACATCAATTTTTTTTGATGTTGAAAAAAGTCATGAAAACGGTCGTATTATAGCATGCACAATAAATCTATGGTGATAAAAAGTCATTTCGTGAAATGTTTAATAATTTTACAAAAAAAGTCAAAGTATAGTATGTCGAAATTTTTTGATGTAAACGTCAAATTTTTTAGATGTTGAAAAAAATCATGAAAACTGTTATATTAGAGCATGTAAACTTATTCTATGGTGAAAAGTCATTTTGTGAAATGTTGGAAATTTTTACAAAAAAAAAGGCGTCATAGTATAGTATGTCAAAATTTTTCGATGAAAACATCAAATTTTTTTGATGTTGAAAAAAATCATGGAAATAGTCATATTATAGCATGTAAAATTATTCTATGGTGAAAAAAAGTCATTTCGTGAAATGTTGGAAAATTTTACAAAAAAAAGGCGTCATAGTATAGTATGTCAAAATTTTTCGATGAAAACAACAAATTTTTTTGATGTTGAAAAAAGTCATGAAAACGGTCGTATTATAGCATGTAAAATGATGCTATTGTGAAAAAAAGTCATTTCGTGAAATTTTTAAAAATTTTATAAAAAAAAGGCATAGTATAGTATGTCGAAATTTTTCGATGAAAACGCCAAATTTTTTTGATGTTGAAAATAATCATGAAAACAGTCGTATGTAAAATTATTCTATGGTGAAAAAAGATGTTGAAAAAAATCATGAAAACTGTCGTATTATAGCATGTAAAATTATTCTATGGTGAAAAGTCATTTCGTGAAATGTTGGAAAATTTTACAAAAAAAAAAACGTCATAGTATAAGTATGTTGAAATTTTTGATGAAAAAATCAAATTTTTTTGATGTTGAAAAAAATCATGGAAACAGTGGTATTATAGCATGTAAAAGGACTCTATGGTAAAAAAAGTCATTTCGTGAAATGTTTAAAAATTTTACAAAAAAAACGGCATAGTATAGTATGTTGAAATTTTTCGATGAAAACGTCAAATTTTTTTGATGTTGAAAAAAGTCATGAAAACGGTCGTATTATAGCATGTAAAATGATGCTATTGTGAAAAAAAAGTCATTTCATGAAATGTTTAAAAATTTTACAAAAAAAACGGCATAGTATAGTATGTTGAAATTTTTCGATGAAAACGCCAAATTTTTTTGATGTTGAAAATAATCACAAAAACGGTCGTATTATAGCATGTACAATAATTCTATTGTGAAAAAAAGTCATTTTGTGAAATGTTGGAAAATTCTACAAAAAAAAGTCATAGTATAGTATGTCGAAATTTTTTGGTGTAAACGTAAATTTTTTTTGATGTTGAAAAAAACATGAAAACGTATCATAGCATGTAAAATGATTCTACGGTGAAAAAAAGTCATTTTGTGAAATGTTGGAAAATTCTACAAAAAAGCTTCATAGTATAGTATGTCGAAATTTTTTGATGTAAACGTCAAATTTTTTTGATGTTGAAAAAAACATGAAAACGTATCATAGCATGTAAAATGATTCTATGGTGAAAAAACGTCATTTCATGAAATGTTGGAAAATTTTACAAAAAAAAAAACGTCATAGTATAGTATGTCGAAATTTTTTGGTAAAAACATCAAATTTTTTTGATGTTGAAAAAAGTAGCATGTAAAATGATGCTATTATGAAAAAAAGTCATTTCGTGAAATGTTTAAAAATTTTACAAGAAAAAAGTCATAGTATAGTATGTCGAAATTTTCGATGAAAAAATCTAATTTTTTTGATGTTGAAAAAAATCATGGAAACAGTCGTATTATAGCATGTAAAAGGTTATGATGAATAGGTTATAAGGCTATGGTGAAAAAAGTCATTTCGTGAAATGTTTAAAAATTTTACAAAAAAAAGTCATAGTATAGTATGTTGAAATTTTTCGATGAAAACGCCAAATTTTTTTGATGTTGAAAATAATCACGAAAACGGTCGTATTATAGCATGTACAATAATTCTATGGTGAAAAAAAGTCATTTTGTGAAATGTTGGAAAATTCTACAAAAAAGCGTCATAGTATAGTATGTCGAAATTTTTTGGTGTAAATGTAAAATTTTTTTGATGTTGAAAAAAACATGAAAACGTATCATAGCATGTAAAATGATTCTACGGTGAAAAAACATCATTTCATGAAATGTTGGAAAATTTCACAAAAAAAAGCGTCATAGTGTAGGATGTCGAAATCTTTCGATGAAAACGTCTAATTTTTTTGATGTTGAAAAAAGTCATGAAAACGGTCGTATTATAGCATGTAAAATGATTCTATTGTGAAAAACAGTCATTTCGTGAAATGTTGGAAAATTTTACAAAAAAAGTGTCATAGTATAGTATGTTGAAATTTTTCGATGAAAACGTAATTTTTTTGATGTTGAAAAAAACCATGGAAACGGTTGTATTATAGCATGTAAAATTATTCTATGGTGAAAAAAGTCATTTCATGAAATGTTGGAAAATTTTACAAAAAAAGGCATGGTAAAGTATGTGGAAATTTTTCGATGAAAAGGTCAAATTTTTTTGATGTTGAAAAAAGTCATGAAAACGGTCGTATTATAGCATGTAAAATGATTATATTGTGAAAAACAGTCATTTCGTGAAATGTTTAAAAATTTTACAAAAAAAACGGCATAGTATAGTATGTTGAAATTTTTCGATGAAAACGCCAAATTTTTTTGATGTTGAAAATAATCATGAAAACAGTCGTATGTAAAATTATTCTATGGTGAAAAAAGATGTTGAAAAAAATCATGAAAACTGTCGTATTATAGCATGTAAAATTATTCTATGGTGAAAAGTCATTTCGTGAAATGTTGGAAAATTTTACAAAAAAAAACGTCATAGTATAGTATGTCGAAATTTTTGAAGAAAAAAATCAAATTTTTTTGATGTTGAAAAAAATCATGGAAACAGTGGTATTATAGCATGTAAAAGGACTCTATGGTGAAAAAAGTCATTTCGTGAAATGTTTAAAAATTTTACAAAAAAAAGTCATAGTATAGTATGTTGAAATTTTTCGATGAAAACGCCAAATTTTTTTGATGTTGAAAATAATCACGAAAACGGTCGTATTATAGCATGTACAATAATTCTATGGTGAAAAAAAGTCATTTTGTGAAATGTTGGAAAATTCTACAAAAAAAGTCATAGTATAGTATGTCGAAATTTTTTGGTGTAAAGGTCAAATTTTTTTGATGTTGAAAAAAGTCATGAAAACGGTCGTATTATAGCATGTAAAATTATTCTATGGTGAAAACAGTCATTTCGTGAAATGTTGGAAAATTTTACAAAAAACGGCAAGTATAGTATGTTGAAATTTTCCGATGAAAACATGTAATTTTTTTGATTTTGAAAAAAATCATGAAAACGGTCGTATTATAGCATGTAAAATTATTCTATGGTGAAAAAAGTCATTTCGTGAAATGTTGGAAAATTTTACAAAAAAAGCGTCATAGTATAGTATGTCGAAATTTTTTGGTGTAAACATCAAATTTTTTAGATGTTGAAAAAAATCATGAAAACAGTTGTACGATAGCTTGTAAAATCATTCTATGGTGAAAAACAGTAATTTCTTAAATGTTGGAAAATTCTACAAAAAAAGGCAAACTGTTACATGTTGATGTTGAAAAAAACATGAAAACGTATCATAGCATGTAAAATGATTCTACGGTGAAAAAAAGTCATTTTGTGAAATGTTGGAAAATTCTACAAAAAAGCTTCATAGTATAGTATGTCGAAATTTTTTGATGTAAACGTCAAATTTTTTTGATGTTGAAAAAAACATGAAAAGTATCATAGCATGTAAAATGATTCTATGGTGAAAAAACGTCATTTCATGAAATGTTGGAAAATTTTACAAAAAAAAAACGTCATAGTATAGTATGTCGAAATTTTTGATGAAAAAATCTAATTTTTTTGATGTTGAAAAAAATCATGGAAACAGTGATATAGCATGTAAAAGGTTATGATGAATAGGTTATAAGCTATGGTGAAAAAAGTCATTTCGTGAAATGTTGGAAAATTTTACAAAAAAAGTGTCATAGTATAGTATGTTGAAATTTTTCGATGAAAACGCCAAATTATGTATATGCTGAAAAAAATCATGGAAACGGTTGTATTATAGCATGAAAATGATTCTATGATGAAAAAAGTCATTTTGTGAAATGTTTAAAAATTTTACAAAAAAGGCAAGTATAGTATGTTGAAATTTTTCGATGAAAACGCCAAATTTTTTTGATGTTGAAAATAATCATGAAAACAGTCGTATGTAAAATTATGCTATGGTGAAAAAAGATGTTGAAAAAAATCATGAAAACTGTCGTATTATAGCATGTAAAATTATTCTATGGTGAAAAGTCATTTCGTGAAATGTTGGAAAATTTTACAAAAAAAAAAAGTCATAGTATAGTATGTCGAAATTTTTGATGAAAAAAATCAAATTTTTTTGATGTTGAAAAAAATCATGGAAACAGTGGTATAGCATGTAAAAGGACTCTATGGTGAAAAAAAGTCATTTCGTGAAATGTTTAAAAATTTTACAAAAAAAAGTCATAGTATAGTATGTCGAAATTTTTTGGTGTAAAGGTAAAATTTTTTTGATGTTGAAAAAAACATGAAAACGTATCATAGCATGTAAAATGATTCTACGGTGAAAAAAAGTCATTTCGTGAAATGTTGGAAAGTTTTACAAAAAAAAAGTCATGGTAAAGTTGGTTGAAATTTCTCGATGATAAGGTCAAATTTTTTTGATTTTGAAAAAAAACCACGAAAACGGTCGTATTATAGCATGTAAAATGATTCTATGGTGAAAAAAGTCATTTCGTGAAATGTTTAAAAATTTTACAAAAAAAGTGTCATAGTATAGTATGTTGAAAATTTCCGATGAAAACGTAATTTTTTTGATGTTGAAAAAAACCATGGAAACGGTTGTATTATAGCATATAAAATTATTCTATGGTGAAAAAAGTAATTTCGTGAAATGTTGGAAAATTTTGCAAAAAAAAAAAACGTCATAGTATAGTATGTCGAAATTTTTGATGAAAAAAATCTAATTTTTTTGATGTTGAAAAAAATCATGGAAACAGTCGTATTATAGCATGTAAAAGGTTATGATGAATAGGTTATAAGGCTATGGTGAAAAAAGTCATTTCGTGAAATGTTTAAAAATTTTACAAAAAAAAGTCATAGTATAGTATGTTGAAATTTTTCGATGAAAACGCCAAATTTTTTTGATGTTGAAAATAATCACGAAAACGGTCGTATAATAGCATGTACAATAATTCTATGGTAAAAAAAAAATCATTTTGTGAAATGTTGGAAAATTCTACAAAAAAAAGTCATAGTATAGTATGTCGAAATTTTTCGATGAAAACGGTAAATCATTTATATGTTGAAAAAAATCATGGAAACGGTTGTATTATAGCATGTAAAATTATTCTATGGTGAAAAAAGTCATTTCGTGAAATGTTTAAAAATTTTACAAAAAAAAGGCATAGTATAGTATGTTGAAATTTTTCGATGAAAACACCAAATTTTTTAGATGTTGAAAAAAATAACGAAAACGGTCGTATTATAGCATGTACAATAATTCTATGGTGAAAAAAAGTCATTTCGTGAAATGTTGGAAAATTCTACAAAAAAAAGTCATAGTATAGTATGTGGAAATTTTTCGATGAAAACGTCTAATTTTTTTGATTTTGACAATAATCATGAAAACGGTCGTATGTAAAATTATTCTATGGTGGAAAAAAGTCATTTCGTGAAATGTTGGAAAATTTTACAAACAAAGTCAAAGTATAGTATGTCGAAATTTTTCGATGAAAGCATCAAATTTTTTTGATGTTGAAAAAAATCATGAAAACTGTCGTATTATAGCATGTAAAATTATTCTACATTGTGAAAAAAGTCATTTCGTGAAATGTTGGAAAATTTTACAAAAAAAAAACGTCATAGTATAGTATGTCGAAATTTTTGATAAAAAAATCTAATTTTTTTGATGTTGAAAAAAATCCTGGAAACAGTGGTATTATAGCATGTAAAAGGATTCTATGGTGAAAAAAGTCATTTCGTGAAATGTTGGAAAATTTTACAAAAAAAAGTCATAGTATTGTATGTCGAAATTTTTCGATGAAAATGCCAAATTTTTTGGATGTTGAAAAAAATCACCAAAACGGTCGTATTATAGCATGTACAATAATTCTATGGTGAAAAAAAGTCATTTTGTGAAATGTTGGAAAATTCTACAAAAAAGCGTCATAGTATAGTATGTCGAAATTTTTTGATGTAAACGTCAAATTTTTTTGATGTTGAAAATAATCATGAAAACAATCGTATTATAGCATGTAAAATGATTCTATGGTGAAAAAAAACATTTCGTGAAATGTTGGAAAATTTTACAAAAAAAAGTCATAGTATAGTATGTCGAAATTTTTTTGATGAAAAAAAATGATGAAAACGTCGTATTATAGCATGTAAAATGATTCTATGGTGAAAAAAGTAAATTTGTGAAATGTTGGAAAATTTTACAAAAAAAACGTCACAGCATAGTATGTAGAAATTTTTCGATAAAAACGTCAAATTTTTTTGATGTTGAAAAAAAATCATGAAAACGGTCGCAATATAGCATGTCGTAAAATTTTTGAAACGCCATCGTATACTATGTTGAAAAATTTTGTGACAGTCATAGTATAGTAAGTCGAAAGATTTCATGAAAAAAACGACATAGTATATGTCCAAAAAAATTTGAAAAATCATCATAGTACAGCATGTCGAAAATTTTTGTATAAAATGTCATAGTTTAGTATGTCGACATTTTTAATGAAAAATATAGTATAGTATGTCGAAGAAATTTCATGAAAAGACGTTATAGTATAGTATGTTGAAAACTTCTGTGAAAAAGTCATAATATAGCATGTCGATAAATTTTGATGAGTCATAGTTCAATTTTTTTGAAAAAAGTCATAGTATAATATGTCGAAATATTTTGTGAAAGAAATGCCATAGAATACTGGCAAAAGTTGAATCGAAGGCAACTGGACTTAGATTTGTCCCTGAAGACGTTTCGCCCCTTATCCAAGTGGCTTCATCAGTTCGAACGCTGCAGTCTGACTAGTCCCTCCTAGTCTGACTAGTCCCTCCTAGTCTGACTAGTCCCTCCTAGTCTGACTAGTCCCCACTAGTCTGACTGCAGCGTTCGAACTGATGAAGCCACTTGGATAAGGGGCGAAACGTCTTCAGGGACAAATCTAAGTCCAGTTGCCTTCGATTCAGTTGTTGCCAGAATGAATCTGACCTGGATGGATGAGGACATTCACAGACTCGTAGTATACAGACGTATGCAATTAAATACAAAGAAAAAGGTCAGGGGTCATGAAAATGTTCAATAACTATGTCGTTACAATAAGTCTTTTCTAATTGTGACAGTAACTTGGAGGTCATGTGGTTTTTGTCTGCATGGATCCAAACAGAATTTCCAACAAACTATGTTTGATGTATGTCATAAATAAAAGTCACAATAAAAGTAATTTAGTATACTGTGTATGTGTGTATTGTACTACACACATACTGTGCTTCTTTTAGTATTCCGCAATGAAGTTAAAGTTCCCAATAAGAACACAGTACAGTATAATGAAATAATTATGTTGTCACTATAAATTTATTATAAAAATCATGATATACTACGCTGATGTATACAGTTTTAGATGTTTTGATGTATTTTTGCAACTTGTATGAAATATGAAGTAATACCATTATTATATGGTATGTTCATGTAGTAAAAACTTAACTATGATGTAATGTTATTGTATTATTACATAACTAACGTTGAGTTTTAAATTCAGATTTAGACAGACAGTCCTCACAAGCATACAAGTCCAAACAGCATGTGTGTGTGTTTTATGTTGTAGATTCCTACAGCTGTGGGCCGACTGGAGAATGGGTCAACTCCGAGTCAGGGACCAGACCGCCCCGCTGCCTGCTGGGTAGGGTCTTCCAGTACACACAAATACTACTACTAATACTACTACTGTGACTACAGACCGCCCCGCTGCCTGCTGGGTAGGGTCTTCCAGTACACACAAATACTACTACTAATACTACTGTGACTACAGATCGCCCCGCTGCCTGCTGGGTAGGGTCATCCAGTACACACAAATACTACTACTACTAATACTACTGTGACTACAGACCGCCCCGCTGCCTGCTGGGTAGGGTCATCCAGTACACACAAATACTACTACTACTACTACTAATGTTACTACAGACCGCCCCACTGCCTGCTGGGTAGGGTCATCCAGTACACACAAAGACTACTACTACTACTACTACTACTGTTACTACAGACTGCCCCGCTGCCTGCTGGGTAGGGTCATCCAGTACACACAAATACTACTACTACTACTACTACTACTACTGTGACTACAGACCGCCCCGCTGCCTGCTGGGTAGGGTCTTCCAGTACACACAAATACTACTACTACTACTACTACTACTGTGACTACAGACCGCCCCGCTGCCTGCTGGGTAGGGTCTTCCAGTACACACAAATACTACTACTACTACTACTGTGACTACAGACCGCCCCGCTGCCTGCTGGGTAGGGTCTTCCAGTACACACAAATACTACTACTACTACTACTGTGACTACAGACCGCCCCGCTGCCTGCTGGGTAGGGTCTTCCAGTACACACAAATACTACTACTACTGTGACTACAAACCGCCCCGCTGCCTGCTGGGTAGGGTCATGCAGTACACACAAATACTACTACTACTACTACTGTGACTACAGACCGCCCCGCTGCCTGCTGGGTAGGGTCATCCAGTACACACAAATACTACTACTACTAATACTACTGTGACTACAGATCGCCCCGCTGCCTGCTGGGTAGGGTCATCCAGTACACACAAATACTACTACTACTACTACTACTGTGACTACAGACCGCCCCGCTGCCTGCTGGGTAGGGTCATCCAGTACACACAAATACTACTACTACTACTACTGTGACTACAGACCGCCCCGCTGCCTGCCAGATAGAGTCATACAGTACACACAAATACTACTACTGTTACTACAGACCGCCCCGCTGCCTGCTGGGTAGGGCCATCCAGTACACACAAATACTACTACTACTACTACTAATGTTACTACAGACCGCCCCACTGCCTGCTGGGTAGGGTCATCCAGTACACACAAAGACTACTACTACTACTACTGTGACTACAAACCGCCCCGCTGCCTGCTGGGTAGGGTCATGCAGTACACACAAATACTACTACTACTACTACTGTGACTACAGACCGCCCCGCTGCCTGCTGGGTAGGGTCATCCGGTACACACAAATACTACTACTACTACTGTGACTACAGACCGCCCCACTGCCTGCTGGGTAGGGTCATCCAGTACACACAAATACTACTACTACTACTACTGTGACTACAGACCGCCCCGCTGCCTGCCAGATAGAGTCATACAGTACACACAAATACTACTACTGTTACTACAGACCGCCCCGCTGCCTGCTGGGTAGGGCCATCCAGTACACACAAATACTACTACTACTACTACTAATGTTACTACAGACCGCCCCACTGCCTGCTGGGTAGGGTCATCCAGTACACACAAATACTACTACTACTACTACTACTACTACTACTGTTACTACAGACTGCCCCGCTGCCTGCTGGGTAGGGTCATCCAGTACACACAAATACTACTACTACTACTACTACTACTGTGACTACAGACCGCCCCGCTGCCTGCTGGGTAGGGTCTTCCAGTACACACAAATACTACTACTACTACTACTACTACTGTGACTACAGACCGCCCCGCTGCCTGCTGGGTAGGGTCTTCCAGTACACACAAATACTACTACTACTACTACTGTGACTACAGACTGCCCCGCTGCCTGCTGGGTAGGGTCTTCCAGTACACACAAATACTACTACTACTACTACTACTGTGACTACAGACCGCCCCGCTGCCTGCTGGGTAGGGTCTTCCAGTACACACAAATACTACTACTACTACTACTACTGTGACTACAGACCGCCCCGCTGCCTGCTGGGTAGGGTCTTCCAGTACACACAAATACTACTACTACTACTACTGTGACTACAGACCGCCCCGCTGCCTGCCAGATAGAGTCATACAGTACACACAAATACTACTACTACTACTACTGTGACTACAGACCGCCCCGCTGCCTGCCGGGTAGGGTCTTCCAGTACACACAAATACTACTACTACTACTACTGTGACTACAGACCGCCCCGCTGCCTGCTGGGTAGGGTCATGCAGTACACACAAATACTACTACTACTACTACTGTGACTACAGACCGCCCCGCTGCCTGCTGGGTAGGGTCATCCAGTACACACAAATACTACTACTACTAATACTACTGTGACTACAGACCGCCCCGCTGCCTGCTGGGTAGGGTCATCCAGTACACACAAATACTACTACTACTACTACTACTACTGTGACTACAGACCGCCCCACTGCCTGCTGGGTAGGGTCATCCAGTACACACAAATACTACTACTACTACTACTGTGACTACAGACCGCCCCGCTGCCTGCCAGATAGAGTCATACAGTACACACAAATACTACTACTGTTACTACAGACCGCCCCGCTGCCTGCTGGGTAGGGCCATCCAGTACACACAAATACTACTACTACTACTACTAATGTTACTACAGACCGCCCCACTGCCTGCTGGGTAGGGTCATCCAGTACACACAAATACTACTACTACTACTACTACTGTTACTACAGACCGCCCTGCTGCCTGCTGGGTAGGGCCATCCAGTACACACAAATACTACTACTACTACTACTACTACTACTACTGTTACTACAGACCGCCCTGCTGCCTGCTGGGTAGGGTCTTCCAGTACACACAAATACTACTACTACTACTACTACTGTGACTACAGACCGCCCCGCTGCCTGCTGGGTAGGGTCTTCCAGTACACACAAATACTACTACTACTACTACTGTGACTACAGACCGCCCCGCTGCCTGCTGGGTAGTGTCATCCAGTACACACAAATACTACTACTACTAATACTACTGTGACTACAGACCGCCCCGCGGCCTGCTGGGTAGGGTCATCCAGTACACACAAATACTACTACTACTACTACTACTACTGTGACTACAGACCGCCCCACTGCCTGCTGGGTAGGGTCATCCAGTACACACAAATACTACTACTACTACTACTGTGACTACAGACCGCCCCGCTGCCTGCCAGATAGAGTCATACAGTACACACAAATACTACTACTGTTACTACAGACCGCCCCGCTGCCTGCTGGGTAGGGCCATCCAGTACACACAAATACTACTACTACTACTACTACTGTTACTACAGACCGCCCCACTGCCTGCTGGGTAGGGTCATCCAGTACACACAAATACTACTACTACTACTACTACTGTTACTACAGACCGCCCTGCTGCCTGCTGGGTAGGGCCATCCAGTACACACAAATACTACTACTACTACTACTACTACTGTTACTACAGACTGCCCCACTGCCTGCTGGGTAGGGTCATCCAGTACACACAAATACTGCTATTACTGTTACTACAGATTATTACTACTACTACTACTTCTTAGACATATCTGTCTCCACGTGTCCCCCAGCCTGCGGCCGGCCGTCCCGCTCCCTCCCCCCTCAGGTGAAGCGGATTGTGGGTGGTCGTGGTGCCGAGCCCGGCCTGTTCCCCTGGCAGGTTCTGCTCAGTGTTGAGGATCTGTCCCGGGTCCCCGAGGACCACTGGTTTGGCTCCGGGGCCCTGCTGTCCCAGTCCTGGGTCCTGACTGCGGCCCACGTCCTGAGGTCCCAAAGGAGGGACACTAGTGTTGTCCCTGTGGCCCCCGAACACGTCAAGGTCGGAGCTTCTTCATTAAATATTGTTTTAGAATCTGGTCATATCTGAACATAGAGATTCATCTGACTGATGCTTTGTTAACGGCTGCCCGCCTTCTACAAACATCTGACCAATCAGGAGGCGGTCATGTGATTTCTGTCACATGATGTGTTGCTGTGGGCACACTGCTGCAGAGAAACCAGTACAACCAGTATAACCAGTATAACCACTATAACCAGTATAACCACTACTACCAATATAACCAGTATAATCACTACAACCAAACCAGTACAACCAGTATAACCAGTATAACAATTACAACCAGTATAACCAGTACAACCAGTATAACCAGTATAACCACTACTACCAGTATAACCAGTATAATCGCTACAACCAAACCAGTACAACCAGTATAACCAGTACAACCAGTATAACCACTACAACCAGTATAACCACTACAACCAGTATAAACAGTATAGCACACAACCAGTATAGACAGTATAACCACTACAACCAGTATAACCACTACAACCAGTATAACCACTACAACCAGTATAACCAGTATAACGTACAACCAGTATAGACAGTATATTCAGTGTAACCAGTATAACCAGTATAATGTACAACCAGTATAGACAGTATACCCACTATAACCTGTACAGCCAGTATAATGTATAACCAGTACAACCAGTATAACATATAACCAGTATAACCAGTATAACCAGTACAACTAGTATAACGTACAACCAGTATAAACAGTATATTCAGTGTAACCAGTATAACCAGTATAATGTACAACCAGTATAATGTACAACCAGTATAGACAGTATACCCACTATAACCTGTACAACCAGTATAATGTATAACCAGTATAACCAGTATAACCAGTACAACTAGTATAACGTACAACCAGTATAGACAGTATAATCACTACAACAAGTACAACCAGTATAACCACCACAGACAGTATAACCAGTATAACCAGTATAACCAGTGTGTGTTTCAGGTGTTCTTGGGTCTCCATGACGCTGGAGACCGACGTCTGGCCACCAACCGCTCGGTGGAGGAGATTTTCCTTCACCCAAACTTCCAACCCAACAACTACAACAACGACATCGCCCTGCTGAGGCTGACGGAGAGGGTGGAGTTCACTGAGCTCATCGGCCCAGTCTGCCTGCCGCCACCCCACCATCAGGTAGTACTACTACCTCTACTATTACATGATACTACTACATAATACTACGCCCTGCTGAGGCTGACGCAGAGGGTGGAGTTCACGGAGCTCATCGGCCCGGTCTACCTCGCGCCAGCCCACCACCAGGTAGCCTGCCATAAGCGTTCTCCAAGTCCACAGGACACACAGACTGGATGGGAAACCATAACCCTTCCAGCAGGTGAGGGTAAAGAGCTGGTCCACTGTTCAACGGCCAGAACGGAATCCACATTGTTGGCCCACTCAGATTCGAGTCCCTCACGGATGGCTGAGCTTCTCACCTTATCTCTAAGGGAGACGCCAGCCCCCCTCCTGAGAAAATCCATTTCAGCTGCTTGTACCCTGATCTAGTTCTTTGGGTCCTGACCCAGCCCTCAGGACAGAGGTGAGAGTAGGAACGAAGACTGACCGGTAGATCCAGAGCTTTGCCTTCTGGCTCAGCTTTCTTTGTCACAATGGTGCGGTAAAGCGACTGTAAAACCGCCCGCTGCTCTGATTCTCGGGCCAATCTCATGTTCCATTGTCCCTTCACTTGCAAACAAGACTCCGAGTTACCTGAACTCCTTCATTTGGGGTAAAGACTTGGGGGTGAACATGGTGTTGTTATGGCCAATCCATGACTAGCACAGAAGCCCAACAACCACCAATCTTTCCAGGACGCCACCCAGAGACTACAAGAAGGCAGGGTACTCCAAGCTGCTGTTACGCGCAAACCACAGTCGGACTTCCTCTCAGTGATTCTCAGTCGCGTAGAGGCGACGTTCTTGTTCTTCAGGGAGAACTCCAACATGGCATCAGTCAGCTGGGGGCCGGTGAGTATCCACACACCTGCCTGCTACCTCGCACCCTAGGCAACTCTTAAAAAGCAGAGTCCAACCTCTCTCTAGAGGTTTGGTTCCAGAACCAGAGCTATGTGTGGAGGTGAGCCAAACTATATCTATTTGATAGCGCTCCATCCCCCGCAGCAACTCCTGTCCCTTCCCAAACCAAAAGCCATTTTGTGATGTCAGGGATCAGTGCACCTAGATTACCGCCTTTGCCTACCGCCAATGCCTGTCCCTTCAGCTCCACAGGGTGGCAGCTCCATGTTGATCTTTGAGGTTGTGCACCGTCGGGCCACCAGGCACACATTGCCAAACTCCCTGTGCCCTAGTTTCCCTTTTCTGGGCAAGGTTCCACAACTCTTTTCAGCCTGATTCAACCAATATATGTAATTATTAATACTACTGAATACTACTATGAATGCAGCTGAAGGTTCTGTCCGCTGAATCAGCGCTGCTCTCGTCAAGGGGGATACTGCCTGGACCACATGCAACCCGTTCTCATCCAAGAAACCTGGTCACTTTGATTCAGAAGCCAAGGGCAGTGACAAAATGCTGCAGTTTGATGACCTCAATGGACTGTGTGCTAGTATTGGCTGCTGGGGGTTACACCCTCCAGGTGGGACCAAAAGGCTGTTTGCAGGGTCTCTGTAGAAACCAACACACACTGCTAGCGGGTCACAGTGAGGATTGAGAGGGGTGGTTTTATATCAGTCTATACATTGTTGTTTAGTTAATTCAAACTTTTAGCTCTATTTAAAGCTTTAATGTTAATGGTAGTCATGACCTCCCCTCTCTTTTCTTCAGGATGACCCTCCGTCACCTCTCCCCAACTCTCTGGGTGTAGTTGCTGGCTGGGGAATCTCCAACCTCAACACCTCCTCCTCCAGCGACACCACCACGGTGACCTCTGACCCCGGGATGACTTCTGACCCCACACTAACCTCTGACCTCCTGCAGTATGTGAAGCTGCCAGTGGTTTCTCAGGACGAGTGTGAGGCGAGCTATGCCTCGCGCTCCGTCAGCTACAACATCACCGACAACATGTTCTGCGCCGGTTTCTTCGAGGGTGGGCGGGACACCTGCCTGGGGGACAGCGGAGGGGCGTTTGTGATGGAGGACACAGTCAGCAGGAGGTGGGTGGTGTTCGGGTTGGTATCCTGGGGCGGGCCGGAGGACTGCGGGAGTCAGAGGGTGTATGGCGTCTACACCCGAGTGGCAAAATATGTTGAGTGGATCCAGAAGCAGCTTCAGATGGCACCATGGTGGTGAGGCAGACATCAGACAGCCCCGCCCCCCTCCTACTTCAGTTATCTGCCATTTCAACCTGGACTTCACGTCAGCAGCTCCACCCCTCCCTCACAACGACTCCTTCCTGTCTGCAATAAAATGTCCTCAAACACAACAGGGACAAAAGTCAACTCACATCAGTGCAGGAAGTGCTTTTTCTGGAGGCCTTTTGTCTAACTGCAGTGGACAGGGTAATATATATACATATATATATATATATATATATATATATATGTATATATATATATAGATGGATAATGTTCTTGTAGCTGTATGTTATCTCGTCTATTACGTGGGTACTTCCTGAAAAAAAAAAAAACAATAATTTGCCACAAACGAGTCTGACATCAGAGCTGTGTCCACAGCAATGGTCTGTAATAAACTAAAAACTGACTGTAGAACTCCATGATTGACCAATCAGAATCAAGCATTCAGTAAAACTGTGTCATTAATATTACGACATGTTTAGATGCTCACTCGTCTGCTGTATGAAACGGCAGTTTCCTCACTGTCACGGTGCTGTAGTTTATCAATATTATGATGACAGCTTTTTAAAAGCAGCACAGAATATCAATGCTGACAGCGAATCACTAGAATCTCTGAACTGGTGATAATCTCATCTAGCGTACGCACCGCTGCAATCAGCATCAGTTAATTAGTGGAGAATAAATCAATAGCACTCCAAGTGAATAACAAATGCAGGCACATTATTATATACATGTATTAAAACACTATTGTATGTATCTCGTACATTATGTCCTCTTCACTACTGTTTTATTTTACATTACTATGTATGAATCATATTAGGGCTGCACGATAATGGAAAAAAATGCAATGCAATATGAAAAAAGACAGGAATATCCATCTAAAATGTGTAGCTCCACTGAGTGAGGGCGGCATACAGCTCAGATCTGGGCTGCGAGCCATGTGACCACTGCATGCCGACATCACAGCGTTGGTGCTGAAAGGAAATCTGGTGCAGCCCGAAATCACATGAAAAGTTTCAGTAATGAACTGAAATAAACACTTTTTTACAGTTTCTGAAAATCTTTGTTTCTGTATTTTGCATAATTTTACAGACGTCAGTTTTACTTTTAGCTTTAAAAGACCAGTGATTGTGTCTCAGTGTCTCAGCTCTCGGTACCGTTAACTTCCAGTGTCTCCATGGTGTCTCTGATCCAGTTCAAGAAGTTCCCCAGGCGGGTATAAACCCCGTACTTCCCCTTGGCAGCACATTTCTCTCCCCAGCTGACCACCCCGGTCAGGAACCAGGTCCCCCTGTAGTTCACCACAAACGGTCCCCCGCTGTCTCCACTGCAGGCGTCCACACTGACGTCCAGGTAACCTGCACAGAACATGTTGTCTGTGATCACCTGCAGGACAGACACACGTCCACATCAAGTTAGAGACGGCTGGAGACACGTATTACACATGATTATGATGGCTACTGGTTTTAGACAAAATAATAATAGAAAGTACTATTTAATATTCTCCAAAAGCTCTGAAACAACTTTTAGACTTTAATATCAGATTTACAAAAATAGAACTGTACAGTTATATCATCATATATACACAGTTAAACAACCTGTACTAACTGTGTACAGCTGTGTTTGTCTGTGTACACAGTGTACAGAGTATTCAGAGTATGCAGTGTGTACTAGAGGTGTAAGAAAGGACTACTGGCTGGTGTTAGTCCGTCCTCTCAGTCTGGACCGGGACTACTGACTGGTGTTACAGAGTCTGTCCTGAAGCTAGAGTGTGTGTGTGTGTGTGTGTGTGCGGATGTGATCACCTGTTCGGTGGAGGCGGTGCAGTCTCGGTAGCTGACCACCGGCAGCGTCACCTTCCTGAGGAAGCGTGAGGACCTGCCCAGGTAGCGAGTAAGCCCCCAACCCGTCACCACACCACGGTTTTCCTCCTGAACACACAAACATCGTCAGCTCTGACCTTACATCTATTTCTTGATATGCACACTACAGACTATCAGTGTTGTGAATAAAGTTACCTGCAGCAGGTATGTGGACAGGTGGGGGTCGGGGAGGCAGGCGGGGACGGCGGTGGGACTCCTGACAACGGGCCGGGCAAGGTACAGCAGAGCGATGTCGCTATCGAAGGTGAAGGAATGGAAGTGAGGGTGGACGAAGACATTTTGAACCTTTATCAGCTGCTCACCTGGATCAGGACGCTGCTTATCGTAATCACCTGTACACACAGACATTAGTCACCTGAGAGTATGAAACTATACGTGATCCAGGAGCACTCACTGAGACATGGTCGCCTACAGTACCATGGTCACCTACAGTAATGTGGTCACGTATAGTAACGTGGTCACCTACAGTAACGTGGTCACCTACGGTACCGTGGTCGCCTACAGTAATGTGGTCGCCTACAGTAATGTGGTCGCCTACAGTAACGTGGTCGCCTACGGTACTGTGGTTGCCTATAGTAACGTGGTCGCCTACAGTAACGTGGTCACCTATAGTACCGTGGTCGCCAACAGTACCGTGGTCACCTACAGTAACGTGGTCGCCGACAGCAACGTGGTCACCTATTGTAACCTATAGTAACGTGGTCACCTATTGTCACCTATAGTAACATGGTCACCTATTGTAACCTATAGTAACGTCACCTATTGTAACCTATAGTAACATGGTCACCTATTGTAACCTATAGTAACATGGTCACCTACTGTAACCTATAGTAACGTCACCTATTGTAACCTATAGTAACGTGGTCACCTATTGTCACCTATAGTAACATGGTCACCTATTGTCACCTATAGTAACATGGTCACCTATTGTAACCTATAGTAACATGGTCACCTATTGTAACCTATAGTAACGTCACCTATTGTAACCTATAGTAACATGGTCACCTATTGTAACCTATAGTAACGTGGTCACCTATAGTAACCTATAGTAACATGGTCACCTACTGTAACCTATAGTAACATCGTCACCTATTGTAACCTATAGTAACATCTTCACCTGTTGTAACCTATAGTAACGTTGTCACCTATTGTAACCTATAGTAACGTGGTCACCTATAGTAACCTATAGTAACATGGTCACCTACTGTAACCTATAGTAACATCGTCACATATTGTAACCTATAGTAACATCTTCACCTGTTGTAACCTATAGTAACGTTGTCACCTCTAGTAACCTATAGTAACATGGTCACCTACTGTAACCTATAGTAACATCGTCACCTATTGTAACCTATAGTAACATGGTCACCTATAGTAACCTATAGTAACATGGTCACCTACTGTAACCTATAGTAACATGGTCACCTACTGTAACCTATAGTAACATCGTCACATATTGTAACCTACAGTAACATCTTCACCTGTTGTAACCTATAGTAACATTGTAACCTATTGTAACCAATAGTAATGTGGTCACCTATAGTAACCTATAGTAACATCTTCACCTGTTGTAACCTATAGTAACGTTGTCACCTATTGTAACCTATAATAAAGTCGTCACCTATTGTAACCTATAGTAACGTGGTCACCTATAGTAACCTATAGTAACATGGTCACCTATTGTAACCTATAGTAACATCGTCACATATTGTAACCTATAGTAACATCTTCACCTGTTGTAACCTATAGTAACATTGTAACCTATTGTAACCTATAGTAACGTGGTCACCTATAGTAACCTATAGTAACATGGTCACCTATTGTAACCTATAGTAACGCTGTCACCTATTGTCACCTATAGTAAAGTCGTCACCTATTGTAACCTATAGTAATGTCGTCACCTATTGTAACCTATAGTAACATGGTCACCTATTGTAACCTATAGTAATGTTGTCACCTATTGTAACCTATAGTAACGTTGTCACCTATTGTAACCTATAGTAAAGTCGTCACCTATTGTAATCTATAGTAACGTCGTCACCTATTGTAACCTATTGTAAAGTCATAACCTATTGTAACCTATTCTAACCTATAGTAACGTCGTCACCTATTGTAACCTATAGTAAAGTCGTCACCTATTGTAACCTATAGTAAAGTCGTCACCTATTGTAACCTATAGTAAAGTCGTCACCTATTGTAACCTATAGTAAAGTCGTCACCTATTGTAACCTATAGTAAAGTCGTCACCTATTGTAACCTATAGTAACATGGTCACCTATTGTATCCTATAGTAACATGGTCACCTACTGTAACCTATAGTAACATGGTCACCTATTGTAACCTATAGTAAAGTCGTCACCTATTGTAACCTATAGTAAAGTCATCACCCATTGTAACCTATAGTAAAGTTGTCACCTATTGTAACCTATAGGAAAGTCGTCACCTATTGTAACCTATAGTAACATGGTCACCTATTGTAATCTATAGTAAAGTCGTCACCTATTGTAACCTATAGTAAAGTTGTCACCTATTGTAACCTATAGTAAAGTCGTCACCTATTGTAACCTATGGTAAAGTCGTCACCTATTGTAATCTATAGTAAAGTCGTCACCTATTGTAACCTATAGTAAAGTCGTCACCTATTGTAACCTATAGTAAAGTCGTCACCTATTGTAATCTATAGTAACATGGTCACCTACTGTAACCTATAGTAAAGTTGTCACCTATTGTAACCTATAGTAACATGGTCACCTATTGTAACCTATAGTAACGTTGTCACCTATTGTAACCTATAGTAACGTTGTCACCTATTGTAACCTATAGTAACGTGGTCACCTATTGTAACCTATAGTAACGTTGTCACCTATTGTCACCTATTGTAACCTATAGTTACATGGTCACCTACTGTAACCTATAGTAACGCCTTCACCTATTGTCACCTATAGTAAAGTCATCACCTATTGTAACCTATTGTAATGTGGTCACCTATTGTAACCTATAGTAAAGTCGTCACCTATTGTAACCTATTGTAACCTATCGTAAAGTCGTCACCTATTGTAACCTATATTAAAGTTGTCACCTATTGTAACCTATAGTAAAGTCGTCACCTATTGTAACCTATAGTAAAGTCGTCACCTATTGTAACCTATAGTAACGTTGTCACCTATTGTAACCTATTGTAACCTATAGTAAAGTCGTCACCTATTGTAATCTATAGTAACGTCGTCACCTATTGTAACCTATTGTAAAGTCATCACCTATTGTAACCTATTGTAACCTATAGTAACGTCGTCACCTATTGTAACCTATTGTAACCTATAGTAAAGTCGTCGCCTATTGTAATCTATAGTAACGTCGTCACCTATTGTAACCTATAGTAACATGGTCACCTATTGTAACCTATTGTAACCTATAGTAAAGTCGTCACCTATTGTAACCTATAGTAACGTCGTCACCTATTGTAACCTATTGTAACCTATAGTAAAGTCGTCACCTATTGTAACCTATAGTAACGTCGTCACCTATTGTAACCTATTGTAACCTATAGTAAAGTCGTCACCTATTGTAATCTATAGTAACGTCGTCACCTATTGTAACCTATAGTAACATGGTCACCTACTGTAACCTATAGTAAAGTCGTCACCTATTGTAATCTAAAGTAACGTCGTCACCTATTGTAACCTATAGTAACATGGTCACCTACTGTAACCTATAGTAAAGTCGTCACCTATTGTAATCTATAGTAACGTCGTCACCTATTGTAACCTATAGTAACATGGTCACCTATTGTAACCTATAGTAAAGTCGTCACCTATTGTAATCTATAGTAAAGTCGTCACCTATTGTAACCTATAGTAACATGGTCACCTATTGTAACCTATAGTAAAGTCGTCACCTATTGTAATCTATAGTAACGTCGTCACCTATTATAACCTATTGTAATGTGGTCGCCTATAGTAACATGGTCACCTATTGTAATCTATAGTAAAGTCGTCACCTATTGTAATCTATAGTAAAGTCGTCACCTATTGTAACCTATAGTAACATGGTCACCTATTGTAACCTATAGTAAAGTCGTCACCTATTGTAATCTATAGTAACGTCGTCACCTATTGTAACCTATAGTAACATGGTCACCTACTGTAACCTATAGTAAAGTCGTCACCTATTGTAACCTATTGTAATGTGGTCACCTATAGTAACGTGATCTGCAGTCTCATCCAGGCAGTGAGCAGCAGAGACCACCCACCGATCAGCAACCAGAGTCCCTCCACAGAACCCATACCCATCGGACCTGCGCACCAGAACCTGAACACACACAGAGTCCACAATGTTCAGAGATTTAGCTGATCAGACACCACAAACACACTGGTACTATATTATTATTAGGGCTGTCAGTTTAACGCGTTAATTAGATTAATTAATTATGCTGCAAATTAACGCGCTATAAAAATTAACGCAATTAATCATGAGTGGCAAGTCAGTCATTTTAAATTTGGCCCATTGAGTGACCCGTAGGCTGCAGTGGCGTCACTTCGTACCTGGGCCACTAGTCAAAAGCAGGGTGACTGACAACAGAGATGGACGCGACACAGGAGAGCGAGGCGAGCCCACTCGGACCTGTCACTCGGACTCTGACTCGGACTAGGAGCAGCGGGGGCCTCTAGCCCGCTACAAAGCTGAGCCGTGCATTGAATGCATGAGTGTCCACTGGAGTGGTGGCAGCTCACCAGGAGCTGATGAACAGCTGTCCTCTCCTCCTACCTGGCTACCGCTGCCACGTCTGGGCCAGGTGAGACTCTTTTCACTGCAGGTAACATCATTGAAAAGAAGAGAGCAGCCTCACACTCACACAATGTAAACAAGCTTGTTTGTCTGAGCAACTGGCTCAAGGACACATAGAGTTGTCTGTTGTCAGTTCCTGTAACGTTAGCTGACCCTTTTAAAGGAAATGCCTGCTGGCATCTTGCTATTGATGTTGCCTTATTTAGAGGCATGTTGTACTATTCATTTTGAATTGCTGTATTGAGTCAGCTTCAGTATTCATTTTGATTGAGAGTCTGCTTATGTGCCTATTTGAGACTCAGCCTTATTTTATTTCTGAATTTTATTTATTTTATTTAACTGTATTTGTATTGCATTTTTGAGAAATGCACCTGGCCTAATTGGTTTGCTGATGTGCTTGACCTTTTTTCTTTTGAATTTCATTTATAAAGCACACTTAACCAATAAAAATGTGGATTTCAAATCTTCTCTTCTTGGTGTATTCTATTGATTAGTTATGCACTACAATTTTGTAATGTCCTAGAATTCAAATTCTTTATTTGGGGGCCTTTAGCAGGGATGAGATTAAAATGCGATTAATTAGATTAATTAATTACAAATACTGTAATTAATTAGATTAATTTTTTTAATCGCCTGACAGCACTAATTATTATTCAAATATACATTCTAGCTGTTTCAAATGGGTCTAAGATGAGGTCTCCAAACCTAAGATATTCCTTTATTCCTTTATTAGTCCCACAGTGGGGAAATTTACAAACGTTTACAAACGTTTTACAAAATTTACAAAAAGTTTACAAACCTGCCAGGGACTCCGTCCTGGTTTCTCCAGGTCTCCGCCCACGATACGACCAGTCACCTCCACCTCTGTCTCATTAACCCCTCTCTGTCCAGATGTGGCGTTCACTGTCATCAGCTCCTCTTCCGTCTCTGTGACGTTCATGTTAGCCTCCAAGCTGTCTGTGCTGTTGTCATCCAACATGGCGTTCGTCTCCATGGTGACGTTGAGCTGCTCGGAGTGACGCCACAGAGAGCGACTTCGGTACCACGACAGCTCTTTGTCGTGGCGACCACACGGGAACGACGCTGGACACGAACAAACACCATAGTGTCAAGACATAGTACTATTATGTGTAGTAGTAGTATCAGCAGTAGTAGTATCAGTAGTAGTACTGTTCGACATTGACCGATTATTCGGGCCGATTATTTGGCTTTTTCATAATGAGAATCGGCCGATGTCTGAGCATATTAAGCCAATTATCAAGCAGGTGCATAAATGCTGCCAAGTGCACTAAAACTTTATTTTTTCATCCAAAAGTTTATTTGACAAAGTTTAGTTTTGTGATTACCTGTTTCATGTATTTAATATTTAGTTTATACATTAATTTTATTTAAAATATATCAGTGCACTGCAGTGCAGACAGAAAATGTAGACTGCAGAGACAGACCATAGCTGCTGTTCAATAAATGTTTACTGAAGTTGAGAAATTCTGTGTATCATTGGTTATTATTAGGCTGTTATATTTCATCAGATGGCCATCAGCTATCCTGATGCTCCAATAAATCGGTATCGGCCATAAAAAACCCACACTGGTCGACCTCTAGTTACTGTAGTAACCTGAGTTCTGTCACAAGTCTGGGAGCAGTAGTAGTAGTATCAGTATCAGTAGTAGTACCAGTATCAGTAGTATCAGTAGTTACTGTAGTCAGTACTCTCACCAGTCTGGGAGCAGTAGTAGTAGTATCAGTAGGTACTGTAGTCAGTACTCTCACCGGTCTGGGAGCAGTAGTAGGTACTGTAGGCAGTACTCTCACCGGTCTGGGAGCAGTAGTAGTAGTAGTATCAGAAGGTACTGTAGGCAGTAATCTCACCGGTCTGGGAGCAGTAGTAGTAGTAGTATCAGTAGGTACTGTAGGCAGTACTCTCACCGGTCTGGGAGCAGTAGTAGTAGTACTATCAGTAGGTACTGTAGGCAGTACTCTCACCGGTCTGGGAGCAGTAGTAGTAGTACTATCAGTAGGTACTGTAGGCAGTACTCACACCAGTCTGGGAGCTGTAGTAGTAGTACTATCAGTAGGTACTGTAGGCAGTACTCTCACCGGTCTGGGAACAGTAGTAGTTGTAGTATCAGTAGGTACTGTAGGCAGTACTCTCACCGGTCTGGGAGCTGTAGTAGTAGTACTATCAGTAGGTACTGTAGGCAGTACTCACACCGGTCTGGGAGCTGTAGTAGTAGTACTATCAGTAGGTACTGTAGGCAGTACTCTCACCGGTCTGGGAACAGTAGTAGTCGTAGTATCAGTAGGTACTGTAGGCAGTACTCTCACCGGTCTGGGAGCAGCTGCGATCGTCCGTCTCCAGTCTGAATCCGTCGGCGCAGCCACACTGAACCCCGGCGCCCCCCGGCAGGTCTCTGCAGTACTGCATACAGCCGCCGTTTCTATAGCGACACTCCAACACCACTGCAAACACCGTATATTGATAAGAAGTGAAAATCGATAGTTGTTGCCACATCAACAGCAGCTCCAACAGCAGAGCTACACCTCCACCACTTTCCGCCTCAGCCTGGTTACCTGAGTCGCAGGTCCGGCCACGGTACCGAGGCGAACAGAGACACAGGAAGTCCCCCCGGTCCAGAGCGCACAGCCCCCCATTCAGACAGGGGTTGGTCTGACACGGGTTCAGATCTACGACACAGGAGAGGCTGCTAACAGCTGCTGGACCTGGTGGTTCTTCAGGTCCAGATGTGTCCAGCAAGGTCGCATCTGGATCCAGATCAGTGTGTTTCATCATGTTGATGGTGAAAAATACTCACTTGTGTATTTGTACCAGAACTCCAGCTGTGGAACAACAAACACAGTAAGTACAGGCAGTAGTGAGAGTACATGTACATGCAGCCAGGGTGCTGCGACCGTCGGACGTCTCACCGTCTTCTCTCTGGTCTGAAAGATCTCCGCCGCCTCCTCCTGCGAGCACACCTCCTCCTGACACTCCCTCTCCAGGTCGCCAGGTAACATCTCCTCCAGGAAGAACGAGTTGGCTCGCCGCCGCCGCCAGGACGCGCTGAGGATCTGAGCCGCCACCGGACGCTCCAGGAACACTGAGAGTGGACAAAAAAACACATACAAGAGTGTGGCAGTAGTACAAGAGTATACACTACTGATACTACTTCTATGATGCTTGGGTTCAATCATTAAACAAATAGAAATACCTTAATAAATCACATAAATGAATATAGACAGAAATAGCTGAGTACTGATGATACAAATACTGTGAACTGTACTGCAGTAGTGATACTAGCACCACAGAGACGTCAGCAGGTCCATCAGTCCATCTCACCTGAACATTCAATCAGTGCTGAACAGCAGACGAGATAGCAGAGAGTCCACATCAGCAGCATGTCTGTCCACCTGTCCTCAGACCGAAACCTCCTGTCCCTTAATGTCTCCTGCTGTCCCTTAATGTCTCCTGATGTCCCTTAATGTCTCCTGTTGTCTCTTAATGTCTCCTGCTGTCTCTCAATGTCTCCTGTTGTCGCTTAATGTCTCCTGCTGTCTCTCAATGTCTCCTGTTGTCTCTCAATGTCTCCTGCTGTCTCTCAATGTCTCCTGTTGTCTCTCAATGTCTCCTGTTGTCTCTTAATGTCTCCTGTTGTCTCTCAATGTCTCCTGTTGTCTCTTAATGTCTCCTGTTGTCCCTTAATGTCTCCTGCTGTCTCTTAATATCTCCTGATGTCCCTTAATGTCTCCTGTTGTCTCTTAATGTCTCCTGCTGTCTCTTAATATCTCCTGATGTCCCTTAATGTCTCCTCTTGTCTCTTAATGTCTCCTGCTGTCTCTCAATGTCTCCTGCTGTCTCTAAATGTCTCCTGTTGTCTCTTAATGTCTCCGGTGAGGACAGACGGTTGGTGTCGGAGGTAAAATGGACGAATCGATTGATCGTTAACCACAGTTCAAATATTGAATTAAGAGACGTCACATCAGCAGCACAGATAGGACACAAGAGACAACAGAGTCTGACCGTCCACATCGCAGTAACATCATAACATGTTGTACTAGTAGTAGAAATATATTTTACATTAAAAAGTGATTTACTTTTATAATGAAATGATTTAATTTAAATCAAATAACAAATACGTGACAAATATGTGAATAATAATTTAAAGTCAGCAGCTAAACATGACGTTCTCCTTAGAACCACTTTAATCTCAACATAACTTGTAAACATTTAATTAAAGGAAATGTGACACATATGATACTTTATTTATTAATTAGTGATGTTAATATGAAAAGAAAACAATTTAATGTTTTTATCTTTTCACATTTATGGAGAATTGAACTCTGAACACTGACTTACATCACAGTGATTTTTATGACTTAAGGAGGAACGGTGTACCTGGGCAGGTAGTGAACGGTGTACCTGGGCAGGTAGTGAACGGTGTACCTGGGCAGGTAGTGAACGGTGTACCTGGGCAGGTAGTGAACGGTGTACCTGGGCAGGTAGTGAACGGTGTACCTGGGCAGGTAGTGAACGGTGTACCTGGGCAGGTAGTGAATGGTGTACCTGGGCAGGTAGTGAACGGTGTACCTGGGCAGGTAGTGAACGGTGTACCTGGGCAGGTAGTGAACTGTGTACCTGGGCAGGTAGTGAACGGTGTACCTGGGCAGGTAGTGAATGGTGTACCTGGGCAGGTAGTGAACGGTGTACCTGGGCAGGTAGTGAAAGGTAGTGAACGGTGTACCTGGGCAGGTAGTGAACTGTGTACCTGGGCAGGTAGTGAACGGTGTACCTGGGCAGGTAGTGAATGGTGTACCTGGGCAGGTAGTGAACGGTGTACCTGGGCAGGTAGTGAAAGGTAGTGAACGGTGTACCTGGGCAGGTAGTGAAAGGTAGTGAACGGTGTACCTGGACAGGTAGTGAATGGTGTACCTGGACAGGTAGTGTAAAAATGGCTTTATGAGAGATTTATTCTGAAAACAGACTGAACCAGACAGGGAATGTGCTGCAGAACCAAAACTGGAGGCTGAAAGAGGCTAAAACTCTGAAGACTTGGTGAGAGGAAATGAAAAGCTGTTTTTCTACAGCGGCGACGTCAACTTTATTTCTCTATAAACAACAGAATGTATTTACAGCAACAGCCCTGCGGGGGGCGTATGTACAAACAGAGGTATGACAGCGTACAGTATCAGGATAAATGCAGAAATCATCCAGTAAATACAGAGGACGAACCGATGTGGTGATGAACCTCCAACAAGGCACTGGGTCAGTGAAGCAGCTGCTCTGCTCCTTAGCATGATCGCAATTATATATTCATGCACAAGTTGCCTGCAGGATCCCCACTGTCACATCTATGACACATCTATATCACATCTATGACACATCTATATCACATCTATGACACATCTATATCACATGTATGACACATCTGTCACATGTATGTCACATGTATGTCACATCTATATCACATCTATGACACATCTATGTCACATCTGACACATCTATGTCACATCTATATCACATCTATGTCACATCTGACATATCTATGTCACATCTATGACACATCTGTGTCACATCTATGTCAGAATCTGACACATCTATGTCACATCTATATCACATCTATGACACATCTGTCATGTCTATGTCACATCTATGACATATCTATATCATATCTGATACATCTATGTCACATCTATGCCACATCTATGTCACATCTATGACGCATCTATGACACATCTATGCCACATCTATGTCACATGTATGTCACATCTATGTCACGTGTACAACACATCTGTCACATGTATGACACATCTGACACATCTATGACACATCTATGTCACATCTGTCACATCTATGTCACATCTATGACACATCTATATCACATCTATGACACATCTATGTCACATCTGACACATCTATGACATATCTATATCACATATATGACACATCTATGTCACATCTATGAAACATCTGTCACATGTCTATATCACATCTATGACACATCTATGTCACATCTATGACACATCTGACACATCTATGACACATCTATGACACATCTATGTCACATCTGACACATCTATGTCACATCTATGACACATCTGTCACACGTCTATATCACATCTATGACACATCTATGTCACATCTATGACATATCTATATCACATCTATGATACATCTATGTCACATCTATGACGCATCTATGTCACATCTATGACGCATCTATGTCACATTAATGATGCATCTATGACACATCTGTGTCACATCTATGTCACATCTGACACATCTATGTCACATCTATATCACATCTATGACATATCTATATCACATCTATGACACATCTGTCATGTCTATGTCACATCTATGACATATCTATATCATATCTGATACATCTATGTCACATCTATGCCACATCTATGTCACATCTATGACGCATCTATGACACATCTGTCACATGTATGACATGTATTGTAAATTTCCCCACTGTGGGACTAATAAAGGAATATCTTATCTTATCTTATGACACATCTGTCACATGTATGACACATCTGTATCACCTCTATGACACATCTATGACACATCTGACACATCTATGACACATCTATATCACATCTATGACACATCTATGTCACATCTGACACATCTATGACATCTATATCACATCTATGACACATCTATGTCACATCTATGACACATCTGTCACACGTCTATATCACATCTATGACACATCTATGTCACATCTATGACATATCTATATCACATCTATGATACATCTATGTCACATCTATGACGCATCTATGTCACATCTATGACGCATCTATGTCACATTAATGATGCATCTATGACACATCTACGTCAAATCTATGTCACATGTACGACACATCTGTCACATCTATATCACATCTGTCACATGTATGACACATCTATGTCACATCTCTGACACATCTATGACATCTATATCACATCTATGTCACATCTGACACATCTATGTCACATCTATGTCACATCTGACATCTATGTCACATCTATGACACATCTATGTCACATCTGACATCTATCTCACATCTGACACATCAATGTCACATCTATGACACATCTGACATCTATGTCACATCTGACACATCTATGTCACATCTATGTCACATGTATGACACATCTATGACGCATCTATGTCACATCTATGACGCATGTATGTCACATCTATGACACATCTATGTCACATGTATGTCACATCTATGTCACATGTATGACACATCTGTCACATGTACGACACATCTGTCACATGTACGACACATCTATGTCACATGTATGACACATCTGTCACATGTATGACACATCTGTCACATGTATGACACATCTGTCACATGTACGACACATCTGTCACATGTACGACACATCTATGTCACATGTACGACACATCTATGTCACATGTATGACACATCTGTCACATGTATGACACATCTGTCACATGTATGACACATCTATATCACCTCTATGACACATCTATGTCACATCTATGACACATCTATGACACATCTATATCACATCTATGACACATCTATATCACATCTATGACACATCTATATCACATCTATGTCACATCTGACATCCATGTCACATCTGACATCTATATCACATCTGACACATCTATGACACATCTATATCACATCTATGACACATCTGTCACATGTATGACACATCTATATCACATCTATGACATATCTATATCACATCTATGACACATCTGTCACACGTCTATATCACATCTATGACACATCTATGACACATCTGTCAAATCTGACACATTTATATCACATGTATGACACATCTGTCACATGTATGTCACATCTATATCACATGTATGACACATCTATGCCACATGTATGACACATCTATGTCACATCTATGTCACATCTATGACACATCTGTCAAATCTGACACATCTATGACACATTTATATCACATGTATGACACATCTGTCACATGTCTGTCACATGTATGTCACATCTATATCACATGTATGACACATCTATGTCACATCTATGACACATCTGTCACATCTATGACGCATCTATGTCACATCTATGACACGTAAATCAGCAATCATGTTTTCTGCCTACAAACTTCATATTTCTAGAACTACGGCCGATAGATGTGATATTATCTTGTGTGTACACGATAATGACATAATATCTTCCTCCAGCTACTTGTGTATAAAATATGGATCTTCTGCTAATGAGATAACTTGAGTGGGTAATTATCACTGGACAAGATAACAAACTTCGGCCCTCCTGTGATATGACTTGGACACTGAATGTCTTGGTGTGTGCTGAGGTTATTTTGTGTAAACATAAAGATGATAACTTGTGAGAACAGTATATGGATCAAGATATTAACATTTTAGTCTTCATCTATATGATGTGTGCAAAACATGTCAATCCTCTGAGAGCAAGAAAACTGGTATTTATCACACGTAGAAGATAATAATGGTTGCACCAGTAAATACTGTCATCCAAACATAATACCAATCAACATAACCTGTACAGTTCAAAAGTAATCTGTTGGACTTTGAGATATTTCCTTTATCAGATGAAGTTATGATCATAATAGCTTTACTTCTGTCTGTAGAGACTCATTAAGGACTGTGTCTGAAAGTTTATTAATTACAGATGCTGCAGTGAAGGCAGGTTGAACTCAGACGACCAACTGAATATTTGACGACTGACAGCAGAAGAACGACAGACGAACACAGAAAGCAGCTGAAAGGCAGCAAACAGGAACCGCGATGAACCCCAGCTGGAAACATCACGAATACATCAGCAGCGTCGTCAATACCGACCACCGACTGCAGCGCTGAGTCAGCGTCACATCTGACGAATCATCAGTTAGTCTCGTTTTCTGTGCTGAGTTCTCATGAGAACCTGATCAGAGACCACCTCCTCTCAGAGACCACCTGCTCTCAGAGACCACCTGCTCTCAGAGTCCACCTCTTCTCAGAGTCCACCTCTGGTCAGAGACCACCTCCTCTCAGAGTCCACCTCCTCTCAGAGTCCACCTCTGGTCAGAGACCACCTCCACTTAGACCACTGACTAACCTGAGAACAGCATGCGGTGCGACTGGATCTGTGAGCTTCAGCGTCTCCATCGTGGGATTGTGACATTTACAGATGACACATAAAGGTATCGTCACTGTTTCAACTTCAATTATTTGGTCGATTAAAATCTGTAAAACAAAAAACAGACTTAAATTTGTGATTTATGATGTGAAACTGATGCAATAAGATTTATTTCATAAAACACTGAAATAATTCATCAGCTGAGTGGTTCAGCTTCAAAGAATATTTAACATGAACATCTGTGTCGTTAAGGCTCCAGATGTTTAGTATGAGGAACCTGTCAGACTTCTGGAGCCCGTTTGCTCCCTGAAACACGTTGACTCAGTTTTAAAGTCAACTGGTGATTTTTCTTGACATGAACCAGCAGACGGACGGATGGACGGACGGACAGGAAACGCAGCTCATCTTCATCGACTGATCCGAATCACGGAGTCTGCGTCAGACCACCTGATTGGTTCAGCTGCATCTCCTCGTCACCATTCACCACTTCCTGTTTCTAAAGGCACTTAAAATATTAACTCATGTCAATACATATGTCTTTTAGTACAAAAGTCTCACAGAAGACCACTCAAAGTGTCAGTCCCATCACAGCGTCCCACTTCAAAGTGTCCATCCCATCACAGTGTCCCACTTCAAAGTGTCCGTCCCATCACAGTGTCCCACTTCAAAGTGTCCGTCCCATCACAGCGTCCCACTTCAAAGTGTCCGTCCCATCACAGCGTCCCACTTCAAAGTGTCCGTCCCATCACAGCGTCCCACTTCAAAGTGTCCGTCCCATCACAGCGTCCCACTTCAAAGTGTCCGTCCCCACTGAGGAGGAAGCAGGTAGATCACAGTGGTCTAAATATGGCAAACATGGTTTCTGGAATTATGCATGTCCATTTGACTGGAGCTAGTTCTCTGAATCAAAAAAAAAAAAAAAAAAAAAAACTACAGACACCCAGAACCTGAGCCATCTACGGGCCAGATCCAGCTCATACGTGGTCCAGAACCCAGCTGAGACTCTGCTGGAGGGTCTGACATCAAGGAGTCTCTGAGTCACAGGAGTCTGGAAAAGGTTTCAGGATCCTCTGATGGACATAAGTCTGGATTCAATCTGCAGTAGAACTGAGTGTAAAACCCAGAGCTTTAAAAACCCCCAACTCAGACTCATGTTGAGGTCTGAGTGGTTGTCAGAGAGTCTCTGTAAAGGTCAGGAGTAAAGGTCACTGACAGTAAAGGTCACACTGACAGTAAAGGTCACACTAACAGTAAAGGTCACTGACAGTAAAGGTCACACTAACAGTAAAGGTCACACTAACAGTAAAGGTCACTGACAGTAAAGGTCACTGACTCTAAAGGTCGCTGACAGTAAAGGTCACACTGACAGTAAAGGTCGCTGACAGTAAAGGTCACTGACTCTAAAGGTCACTGACAGTAAAGGTCACACTGACAGTAAAGGTCGCTGACAGTAAAGGTCACTGACTCTAAAGGTCACTGACAGTAAAGGTCACACTGACAGTAAAGGTCACTGACAGTAAAGGTCACTGACAGTAAAGGTCACACTAACAGTAAAGGTCACTGACAGTTAAGGTCACTGACAGTAAAGGTCACACTAACAGTAAAGGTCACTGACAGTTAAGGTCACACTAACAGTAAAGGTCACTAACAGTAAAGGTCACTGACAGTAAAGGTCACTGACAGTAAAGGTCACACTAACAGTAAAGGTCACTAACAGTAAAGGTCACTGACAGTAAAGGTCACACTAACAGTAAAGGTCACTGACAGTAAAGGTCACTGACAGTAAAGGTCACTGACAGTAAAGGTCACACAGTAAAGGTCAACTAACAGTAAAGGTCACTGACAGTAAAGGTCACACTAACAGTAAAGGTCACTGACAGTAAAGGTCACACTAACAGTAAAGGTCACTAACAGTAAAGGTCACTGACAGTAAAGGTCACACTAACAGTAAAGGTCACTGACAGTAAAGGTCACACTAACAGTAAAGGTCACTGACAGTAAAGGTCACACTAACAGTAAAGGTCACTGACAGTAAAGGTCACACTAACAGTAAAGGTCACTGACAGTAAAGGTCACACTAACAGTAAAGGTCACTGACAGTAAAGGTCACACTAACAGTAAAGGTCACTAACAGTAAAGGTCACTGACAGTAAAGGTCACACTAACAGTAAAGGTCACTGACAGTAAAGGTCACACTAACAGTAAAGGTCACTGACAGTAAAGGTCACACTAACAGTAAAGGTCAAACTAACAGTAAAGGTCACTGACAGTAAAGGTCACACTAACAGTAAAGGTCACTGACAGTAAAGGTCACACTAACAGTAAAGGTCACTGACAGTAAAGGTCACAGAAAGTCAACTAACAGTAAAGGTCACACTGACAGACACTCCAACCCATTGTTTCAACTCAGTGGTTCTGGTGTCTCTGACCCCCCAGATACTGATTGGTTGGTTGGTGAGATGACAAGGCGCTAGTGGATGGGCCTCTGGTCCAGCTCCAATCACAGTGAGCTCCAGATGTGATGTCATAAGCTGGTTCCAGGTCAGAGGTCAGGTCAGGTGGTTGATGGCAGCAAAGGCAGGAGTAGAGCAGACAGCCGTTGCTACAGCAACAACAATAAAAACAATGAGAACAATGATCTCACCAGATTTCATCAACATCAACTTTATTCAACTCTGCTGTGTGTTTGGGGAAGCCATGGAGCCTGCCATGGAGCCCGCCATGGAGCCCGCCATGGAGCCCGCCATGGAGCCCACCACGGAGCCCACCACGGAGCCCGCCATGGAGCCCACCACGGAGCCCGCCTTGGAGCCTGCCATGGAGCCCGCCATGGAGCCCACCACGGAGCCCGCCTTGGAGCCCGCCATGGAGCCTGCCATGGAGCCCGCCACGGAGCCTGCCATGGAGCCTGCCATGGAGCCTGCCATGGAGCCTGCCATGGAGGCTGATGGTCATGCCCACAGCCCAATCACTGCACAACTATGATATCTATATAATATATTCTTATTATATATTATAAATTCTGAAGTGTGTGCTAAATTTTCTGAGTTTTCAAGCATCCCAAGCCCAGAAAATAATAATAATAATATCAATAAATACAAATAATAACAGTAGTAATAATAATTATAATCACCTAGCAGCTGTCAGGCCTCGCTGGCGCTGCTGTTCCTGTTGAGCTCTCTGATGCCCTGAAGGATCCTCTTCATGTGACCGACCTTCGTCACCCCGAGGTCCTGAACACACACAGACATTAGTGGAAATATTCTGTAACCAGTCAGACTAACTATGACCTAACATCCGTCCGTCATGCAGTTACGGGCACAGTTAGCCGTTAGCAGTTAGCCACGAGAGCTAGCGGCGGTACCTTCAGGTCCCTCCTCTCCAGGTGGATGAGCTCAGCTCCGCGGACGTCATGTCTGATAAAGATGTCCTTATACTCAGTGAGACAGAGAAAGTCCAGCCATGCCCCCACCTCCTCCGTCCCCCAGTGGTGAACTGAGACACCGAAAACAAACCGAAAATTTGACAGATCTGGACCAACAAGAACCACCGATCAGAGACAAAGACAAGCAGAGGCAGCTCACATGGCAGAGCCAGAGACAGGTAGAGACAGGTAGAGAAACATACAGGTAGAGACGGAGACAGGTAGAGACAGATACAGGTAGAGACAGACACGTAGAGACAGCTCACCTGGGAGAGACAGAGTTGTGCAGGTCTCTTTATTCTTGTTGTTTTTGTCTTTTTTAAACTTCGGGACGAGACGAAATTTTGCGCTACGACTGCGTTTTGAGAAATCTGTCAGAGGACCCTGAAACACACACAGACAGGTTTTTACAGGCAGAGAGACAGGTGTACCCAGGTACTAACAGGACATGTAGATCAGGTTCTGATGGTGGTCTACCTCGTGGTCTGAGGGGTCGATGATGGGACACAACCAGGGAACATCAGCCAGCCGGCGGAGCTGCTGAGCGACCGAGTTCAGAGCTGCATTCAGCTGGTCCTGCTGAGGAGGATCAAGCTGCTGCACACACACAGACACACACACACACACCCCGAGCATGAGGACTTGGACTAGGACCGGTACCGGGACCAGACCGGGGGCCGGGACTGGGAGCTCATTACAACTGACATGACTAAAACATCTCAACTGCACTTTACAAGAAAGACCAGAGCAGGGTCTATCTGCTCAGGAGACTGAGGTCTTTTGGAGTGCTAGGGGACTCCTGAAGACCCTTTATGACACCATGGTGGCATCAGCCATATTTTAGGAGTGGTCTGCTGGGGCAGCAGCATCTCAGCTGTAGAAAGGAAGAGACTCGGTGATCAGGAAGGCCCTTTCCTGGGATGCCCCCCTGGACCCAGTGGAGGTGGTGGGAGAGATGATGGGGAAGGACCCCCCATAGAGGACACCATCTCAACCCTGGAGAGCTCCGCCAGCGACAGACTGCTCCACCTGAAGACTGTGAAGGAGCGCTCTCACAGGTCAGACTCCACAACCAGCACCAGTAGACCAGTAGACCAGTAGACCAGTGCACCAGCACACCAGTACACCAGCAGACCAGCAGACCAGTACACCAGTGCACCAGTACACCAGCACACCAGTACACCAGCAGACCAGTACACCAGCAGACCAGTACACCAGTAGACCAGTACACCAGCAGACCAGTACACCAGCAGACCAGTGCACCAGTAGACCAGTGCACCAGTACACCAGTAGACCAGTACACCAGCAGACCAGTACACCAGCAGACCAGTGCACCAGTAGACCAGTGCACCAGTACACCAGTAGACCAGTACACCAGCAGACCAGTAGACCAGTACAACAGTAGACCAGTGCACCAGTACACCAGCAGACCAGTACACCAGTAGACCAGCAGACCAGTAGACCAGCACACCAGTACACCAGCAGACCAGTACACCAGCAGACCAGTACACCAGCAGACCAGTACACCAGTAGACCAGTACACCAGTAGACCAGCAGACCAGTACACCAGCAGACCAGTACACCAGTAGACCAGCACACCAGGACACCAGCAGACCAGTAGACCAGCAGACCAGCACACCAGTACACCAGCAGACCAGTGTACTAGCAGACCAGTAGACCAGTACACCAGCAGACCAGTACACCAGTACACCAGCAGACCAGTAGACCAGTACACCAGTAGACCAGCAGACCAGTAGACCAGTACACCAGTAGACCAGCAGACCAGTACACCAGTAGACCAGTGCACCAGTAGACCAGCACACCAGGACACCAGCAGACCAGTAGACCAGCAGACCAGCACACCAGTACACCAGCAGACCAGTGTACTAGCAGACCAGTAGACCAGTACACCAGCAGACCAGTACACCAGTAGACCAGTACACCAGCAGACCAGTAGACCAGTACACCAGTAGACCAGCAGACCAGTAGACCAGTACACCAGTAGACCAGCAGACCAGTACACCAGTAGACCAGTGCACCAGTACACCAGCAGACCAGTACACCAGTAGACCAGCAGACCAGTACACCAGTAGACCAACAGATCGGTAGACCAGTAGATCAGTCAGTGAACCAGTAGACCAGCAGACCAGTAGACCAGCAGATCGGTCGACCAGCAGACCAGTAGATCAGTCAGTGAACCAGTAGACCAGCAGACCAGTACACCAGCAGACCAGTATACAAGTAGACCAGTAGATCAGCACACAAGCAGACCAGCAGACCAGTATACAAGTAGACCAGTAGATCAGCAGTAGACCAGTACACCAGCAGACCAGTAGATCATTAGACCAGTAGATCAGTAGACCAGTACACCTGTAGACCAGTAGACCAGCACACCAGTAGACCAGTACACCAGCAGACCAGTAGACCAGCACACCAGTCGATCATTAGACCAGTACACCAGTACACAAGTAGACCAGCAAACCAGTACACCAGTAGATCATTAGACCAGTAGATCAGTAGACCAGTAGATCAGCAGACCAGTAGACCAGTACACCAGTAGACCACATACACACCAACACTGACAATAACTGCACTGACTGTGTACTACTCAGGAGAAAACTTCAGCTCTACTGTTCGATACTCAGGAGGGTTGACAGTAATAGTCATAGTCACTGTCCTTAATGTGCAGTACACATTGTTTGTATTTGTATATACAGTATTTGTATATAATGTATATATTGGTCTTATTTTTTTAACCTTCGCTGCTGTACACCGTACATTTCCCCACCGTGGGACTAATGACGGAAAATCATATCTTATCTCATCTCATCTTCAGATGATAAAATGTTTATTAGAGACATGCAGAGAGGTGGACAGTTGGAGACAGTTACCATGGACATCTTTCCCACCAGCAGCAGTTCAGTCTCACTGAGTAAAGCTTTGACGTTAATGACCATCTGAAGGACCACACTGCAGCTCAGAGCCTGGAGACAGACAGGGAGAGAGAGACAGGGAGAGAGAGACAGGGAGAAAGAGACAGACATGGAGAGAGAGACAGCGAGAAAGAGACAGACATGGAGAGAGAGACAGGGAGAGACAGACAGGGAGAGAGCGACAGGGAGAGAGAGACAGGGAGAAAGAGACAGACATGGAAAGAGAGACAGACATGGAGAGAGAGACAGACAGGGAGAGAGCGACAGGGAGAGAGAGACAGGGAGAAAGAGACAGACATGGAGAGAGAGACAGACATGGAGAGAGAGACAGACATGGTGAGAGAGACAGGGAGAAAGAGACAGACATGGAGAGAGAGACAGACATGGAGAGAGAGACAGGGAGAAAGAGACAGACATGGAGAGACAGACAGGGAGAGAGCGACAGACAGGGAGAGAGCGACAGACAGGGAGAGAGAGACAGGGAGAAAGAGACAGGGAGAAAGAGACAGACATGGAGAGAGAGACAGGGAGAAAGAGACACAGGGAGAGAGAGACAGGGAGAAAGAGACAGACATGGAGAGAGAGACAGACATGGTGAGAGAGACAGGGAGAAAGAGACAGACATGGAGAGAGAGACAGACATGGAGAGAGAGACAGGGAGAAAGAGACAGACATGGAGAGAGAGACAGACATGGAGAGAGCGACAGGGAGAGACAGACAGGGAGAGAGCGACAGACATGGAGAGAGAGACAGGGAGAGAGCGACAGGGAGAGACAGACATGGAGAGAGAGACAGGGAGAGAGAGACCGACAGGGAGAGAGCGACAGGGAGAGAGAGAGAGACAGACATGGAGAGACAGACATGGAGAAACAGACAGGGAGAGAGAGACAGACATGGAGAGAGAGACAGGGAGAGACAGACAGGGAGAGAGAGACCGACAGGGAGAGAGCGACAGGGAGAGAGAAACAGACATGGAGAGAGAGACAGGGAGAGACAGACAGACATGGAGAGAGAGACAGACAGGGAGAGAGAGACAGGGAGAGACAGACAGGGAGAAAGAGACAGACATGGAGAGAGAGACAGGGAGAGACAGGGAGAGACAGAGAGAGAGACAGGGAGAGAGAGACAAACACAGAGAGAGAGACAGGGAGAGACAGTCAGGGAGAGAGAGACAGACATGGAGAGAGAGACAAACACGGAGAGAGAGACAGGGAGAGTCAGAGAGAGGGGTTCAGAATTTGATTTGACTCACTAAAATCACTATTAATATTATAATTAACATCAAACAAGTCACTTCATACATGTGGACAGGGCAGAGACCAGGACAGAACAGAGACCAAGACAAGACAATAACTAGGACAGACCAGAGACCAGAGGAGGACAGAGACTAGGACAAAGACTAGATCAGGACAAGAAAGACCATGAGAGGACAGAGGGACCAGGACAGGACAAAGGATAGGTCAGGACAGGAGAGACCAGGTCAGGACAGGACCAGGATAGGACAACGACAAGGACAGGACAGTGGAGACCAGGACAGGAGAGACCGGGTCAGAACAGCGACAAGGATAGGACAGTGAAGGCCAGGACAGAACAGAGATCAGGACAGGACAGTAGAGACCAATAACTTGTGTTTAGTACCCCAGAGCTCTTGGAGTTGGCATAGACCACATCCATGGCCTTGAAGCTGGCGTTGACAGCATGGGCAAGTTCCTGTTCCAGACTGTGGTGAGACAGTGCCACTTCACGAATACTGAAACACAAAATAATATAATACAATATTAGTCCATGAGCCTGACCACCTAAATGTGTCTGTGGTGCTACTTTGGAGTGGACTCTAAAGAGCAGAGAAATACTCAATATGACCTTAAAAAGTTAGTTTAAAGTCAAATGTGCAGGATGTGCCGCATGTGTTATTTTTGAGTCAAACACAAAAGATGACAAAAACATCCTGCAGATGTGCTGGGATGCAAGTACAGTGGACCCTGGGGACATCGGGTGTTTCGGGTATTTCAGCATCAGACACCCTTGCCTACGGATCTATTCTCTAGTGGCTTTCTCTGCAGCTCCACTAGCAGATCTGAGGGCCTTCCTCTTTGCCTCCCAGTGATGCCCAGAAGTGTAAATGCTTTGCAGTGAGTGAACGCCCTGCAAATCCTCTGCAGGCCACCTCTATAGTCTCACGGCAAGTTTACCAGCCTTCTCTTCTACAGTCTTCCACGGGTTGCCGTTAGTGTACATCTTCTCATTGGTCGTTTGGTAAACTACGAAATGACGGTCATGTCTGGTTGGAGCCGTGTTGATGTTATCAAGACTAGGAACTTAAGCTTCTTGCCCAGGTCCACTTCCAGTTGCCAGTCGGTGGCAAAGCCCAGACTTTGCTCTTGGTTGTAGGTGCTCTGAGAAAGCATGATGGTCTTTGGTTGGTGGTGGCCTTTGCTGGTGTTGAGGGCTGTGGCTACACTCTCATCAGCTGTGTTAAGCACTTGGTCATGGCAGCAGCGATAGCACCTGCCTCTAAGGGCTTTTGGGCAGCTGCTAAAGCTGGTGCTTCCAAAGACCCTAATCCAGAACAATGAGAGCAGAAAGGTGTCCCAGACCTGAAGGTTTGCTAAACTTGGTAGGATATTGTAGACAGCTTAGACTAAGAACATGATGTGATGGAAGTCTGCTTACCAGATGTTTGACCAGGTGATCATTTATTGTTGTAAACTTTCCCATCTATTTACCCATCCTTGCTGTCCCATCCCTACCATCCTTCTGGCTTGCACGTCTTCCACGCCTGCCTGCACTTCCTTGTGAAGGAAATGTTGTGCTCTTTGCCCTGGACATTGTTGATCCTGGTTGCTGGGAAGTAGCCTATGTCTGCGCACCCTGTAGTTATAGGCCCTGCCAGCAACTTGTGTCTCAGTCGTGACTTGGGCACCTCCAGTGCTTTGTCTATGCTCCATTTCCTGCCTGTTCAAACCCGATACCGGCAGATGCCACTTTTGGATCATTAGATAGTCATCTTTGCAAGCATCTGCTGATCTTCCTTGCAATGATGCTGATGCACAATGGGTACAACGAGAACACATGTCCAAACTGCGCAGGGTGATTTTTGCTAAAGTCTTTTCTTACAGCATCCATCGTATGGAGAAGCATCTTTGTATCGCCCTCTTCATGCATGCAAGGGACAATCTGGTCTCTTTTGTGGACGAGATGATAAAACAAGAACAAGAATGAAGAGACGGATGCTACTCCATACTCATGGCTCTATCAGAGGCTCCAACAATGCTTTAACAATTCACCTCAACGATCGCAACAGCAGACAATTCAACATCGATCAAGCTCATCTTCAGTTGTTGACAAGGTGGCACCAAATACACCAACTCCAACTACCTGAGAACTCAAGCAATTGGAGACGACTGATCAAATCTTCCACAGGGAAGCCCGTCCATCCTTCAACTCTTAACTCTTTTGGAAGGAGAATGTCTGGTTTGGGGACCTCAGAACTGCATCACTGGCTTCATCAGACCGTGACCTTCAGCAAGAACTGGGGTGGTTTGCAGTCTAGAGTGAAGCGGTCGGGATGAAAGTCAGTGCCTCCAAGTCTGAGGCCATGGTTCTCTGCTGGAAAATGGTGGATTGTGTCCTCCAGGTTGGGAGTGGGTCACTGCCCTAAGTGAGAAAGTTCAAGTATCTCTGGGTCTTGTTCACCAATGAGGGTAAAATGGAGCAGGAGATGGACAGGCGGTTCCTTGCACTGTCCTCAGTTATGTGGGCACTGTACCAGACCATTGTGGTTCACAGGAAGATGAGCCAGAAGGTAAATCTCTTGATTTACCAGTCCATCTATGTTCGTACCCTCACCTATGATCATGAGCTTTGGGTAGTAACCAAAGAATGACACTGTGGATACAAGTGGCTGAAATGAGTTTCCTTTGTAGGGTGGCTGGACTCAGCCATAGAGAGAATGAGGAGCTCAGACATCTGGAGGGAGCTTGGAGTATAG
>CAMQGK010000110.1:25000-210000 GCA_947000775.1 Pterois miles | reverse complement strand
TAAAAGTTCAGATGACAGTCTTACATGTTGTCTGGGTCACAGCTGAACGGGTCGGCGTTGACCAACAGTCGACTGATTACAGAATTGCTGGAGAGAGAAGCTGAGATACATCTGAGACCTACAGACAGACAGACAGACAGACAGACAGACAGACAGACAGGTGATCATCAGACTAACGACATCATGATGAAACTACGAACTTCCTGTGGAGCTCAGAGCTTCTTACCTGGATAGAGGATCTTTGTGTTGAGCATGGGCATGTTCTCCCTACATCCTGTCTGGACAGGAAGTGATGCAGAGCTGCTCAGAGACAGGCTACCTTTACTGATCAGCTTCTCACAGGGCGTCCTATTGACTGAAGAGACAGACAGGCAGGCAGACAGGTTAATGACAACTGGCCATCAGCATGGACGAGGACATGGTCCAGCTGCAGTACATAGATTCTGGTTCATGTAGTCCTCTGGATATGGATCAGACCACACTACTGTATAACTAAATACTGATGTTTGTGTCCTCATTAATATAGAATTAAAGAAGCATTAAAACCGACTGTACACTATAAACTACGTTTCTGTAGCTACATTGTAACTGTCCGTGGACAGTTCCCCTCACTGAGCAGTGGAAAGAATTTCATAGTCGCTGAACAGTTTTAGCTTCAGAACCAGAACCAAAACCAGAACCACTGACCTCGCCGTGTGTTGCGGTGCTTGGCGCTGTAGGTCGACTGTAGAGACATTTTGTCGTCGTCGTCGTCGTCCTCCTCCTCTTCCTCCTCCACCAGACCCTCGTCTTCCTCAGGCCGACTGAGAGAGAAGAGCTGCTGCTGAGTCTGAGCGTTCTGCTCGTCCACAGCTGGAAGACACAGAAATACTGCATTAAACTAGTACTACTACTACTGCTACCACTGCTGCTAACACTAATACTGCTACCACTGCTGCTAATACTAATACTGCTGCTAATACTACTACTTCTACTACTACTGCTTATTGCTGCTTATCTTCTCTTCTGGCTCTCAACGAAGGCGGACGCTTTTTCTCTGCTCCCTCCCTTATCTGCCCTGCTTGTTGCTCTTTGTCTTGTGCTGTCTTGGTCTGATCTTTCAGAGCCTCTCTCTGCATTTCTCTCCGAATACCTAAAGTCATGGAATTGATCAGCTGGTCTCTCAATGCAATTGACCAGATTTTCTGGACAAAGAGACCGGGGGAAGGAGAGCCCTCCTGCCCTGACGGAACGTTTCCAGCCGGATGTGTCACTGTTTTTTATGTTCTTGGACGGGATGTAACTGAAAGATAAGTTCCATTGGGATTAATAAAGTTCATCTATCTATTATTCTACTACTGCTGCAAATACTACAAGTACTGCTAATACAACTACTGCTACTACTGCTGCTAATACTCCTACTACTGCTAATACTACTACTGCTACTAGTATTATTGCTAATTCTACTACTGCTGCTAATAGTACAACTACTGCTAATTCAACTACTGCTACTACTGCTGCTAATACTCCTACTACTGCTAATACTACGACTGCTACTACTGCTGCTAATACTACTACTGCTGCTAATACTACTACTGCTACTACTGCTGCTAATACTCCTACTACTGCTAAGACTACGACTGCTACTACTGCTGCTAATACTACTACTGCTGCTAATACTACTACTGTTACTACTAATACTGCTAATTCTACTACTGTTACTACTAATACTGCTAATTCTACTACTGCTGCTAATACTACAAGTACTACTATTACTGCTAATTGAACTACTGCTACGACTGCTGTTACAACCCGGCCTAGGGGAAACCCGGTGCAACACAAATAATGAGGCTCCCCTTTCCCAAACTCCGCAAAAACCAAAACTGCTAATACTACGACTGCTAGTACTGCTGCTAATACTACTACTGCTGCTAATACTACTACTGCTACCACTGCTGCTAATACTACTACTGCTACCACTGCTGCTAATATTACTACTGCTGCTAATACTACTACTGCTGCTAATTCTACTACTGCTATTACTGCTGCTAATACTACTACTGCTGCTAATACTACTACTGCCAATACTACTACTGCTACTACTATTACTGCTAATTCTAACACTGCTAATTCTACTACTGCTGCTAATACTACTACTGCTACCACTGCTGCTAATACTACTACTGCTACCACTGCTGCTAATATTACTACTGCTGCTAATACTACTACTGCTGCTAATTCTACTACTGCTATTACTGCTGCTAATACTACTACTGCTGCTAATACTACTACTGCCAATACTACTACTGCTAATTCTAACACTGCTAATATTACTACTGCTGCTAATACTACTACTGCTAATTCTACTACTGCTATTACTGCTGCTAATACTACTACTGCTGCTAATACTACTACTGCCAATACTACTACTGCTACTACTATTACTGCTAATTCTAACACTGCTAATTATACTACTGCTGCTAATACTACACTTTTTATACTATTGCACTATCCACTTTGCTACTGTAATATGTGAATTTCTCCACTGTGGGACCAATAAAGGAATATCTTATCTTACAAGTACTGCTAATTCAACTACTGCTAGTACTGCTGCTAATAGTCCTACTACTGCTACTACTAATACTACTACTGCTACTAGTGCTGCTAATACTACTACTGCTGCTAACACCACTACTGCTACTACTGCTGCTAACACTACTACTACTGCTACTACTACAGCTAATACTACTACTGCTGCTAACACTACTACTACTGCTACTACTACTACTACTGCTACTACTACAGCTAATACTACTACTGCTACTACTGTTGCTAACACTACTACTACTGCTGCCAATACTACTACTGCTACTACTGCTGCTAACACTACTACTGCTACTACTGCTGCTAACACTACTACTACTGGTACTAATACTACTATTGCTACTACTGCTGCTAACATTACTACTACTGGTACTACTGCTGCTAACACTACTACTGCTGCTAACATTACTACTACTGGTACTACTGCTGCTAACACTACTACTACTGCTGCTAACACTACTACTACTGCTACTAATCCTACTACTGCTGCTAACTCTACTACTACTGCTGCTGCTGCTAACACTACTACTACTGCTACTAATACTACTACTGCTACTACTGCTGCTAACACTACTACTGCTACTACTGCTGCTAACACTACTGTCTACCTGTCTCTAACCTGTCTCTCCACCTGTCTCCTCCACCTGTCTCTCTAACCTGTCTCTCCACCTGTCTCTCTAACCTGTCTCCTCCACCTGTCTCTCTAACCTGTCTCTCCACCTGTCTCTCCACCTGTCGTACCTTTCTCCGTGTGCTCAATGATCTGTCTGATGGCTTTCTTCAGACTGTTGGCTCTCAGCATCAGTTGCTCTCTAGGTTTAAAAATGGCCGCCGCTGCAGATGAGGAGGTGTTGGTCCGTGGGGAGTAGGGAGGGCCATGAGGAGGAGGAGGATGATGATGCTGATGAAGAAGAGGAGGAGGAAGCACGACTCCCTCTGCCTCCTCCTGCTCCTCAGTAATGGTGGGGGGAGGAGCTGGGAGGGCCACAGTGGAGGCCTGAGACTCCTCGTTCAAAGTCTTCAGCAGAGAGTCCAGTTTCTCCTTCAGCACCCCACACTGGAAAACAGACATGACTCAGCACAGACATGACTCAGGACAACTAAGCACAGACATGACTCAGCACAACTCAGCACAGACATGACTCAGCACAACTTACCACAGACATGACTCAGCACAGACATGACTCAGCACAACTTAGCACAGACTTGACTCAGCACAGACTTGACTCAGCACAACTCGGCACAGACATGACTAGGCACAACTCAGCACCGACTTGACTCAGCACAACTTGGCACAGACTTGACTCAGCACAACTCAGCACAGACATGACTCAGCACAACTCAGCACAGCCATGACTCAGCATGACTTCATCTAAGTTACAACAATAAACAAACACAGTCTACTTACACTGATATCGCACAAAAAATGATATGTTTTCATGTTTTTATTGAACACAACATGTAAAGGTTCACCTTTTTCCCTCCACATAGCGTTGTGTGGTCCTTCCTAACAGCTCAGTTCTGGTTTCATCTGTCCACAGAGTATTTAGCCAGTAGTGCTGTGGAGCATCCAGCTGCTCTTTGGCAAACTTCAAACCTGCAGCAGTGGTTTTTGGACAGCAGTGTCTTCCTCCGTGGTGTCCTCCATCAGCTCCATTCTTCTTTAATGTTTCACTGATTGTAGATCAGTCAACTAAAATGTCAGCATGTACCAGAGATCTCTGTTAGTCTTTAGCTGACCCTCTAGGACTCTTCTTCACCTCATTGAGCGTTCGGCGCTGGGCTCTAGCGGCCATCTTTACAGGATGACCACGCCTAGGGAGAGTAGCAGCAGTGCTGAACTGTCTCCATCTGTAGACAGTCTGTCTCACCGTGGACACGTGGACATCAAGACTTTTAGAGAGACTTCTGGAACCCTTTCAGCTTCATATCAGTCAGCAGGTCTTGATCGTAGGTCTTCTGAGAGCTCTTTAGTGCGAGGCATGGTTCCCATCAGGCAATGCTTCTGGAGAACAGCTAACTCCAAACTGCTGTGTTTTTATAGGGCAGGGCAGCTTTAACCAACACCTCCAATCATCACCCTGACTGGACTCCAGGTTGGTCATTAGTCTAGGGGTTCACATACTTTTTCTACCCTGCAATGTCAATGTTTACATGTTGTGTTCAATAAAAACATGAAAACACAACATTTTTTTGTGTGGCTCTAGTTTAAACTGTGTTTGTCTGTTGTTGTGAGTCAGATGAAGATCAGAACACATTTTATGACCAAGTTATGCAGAAATCCCAGTAATCCCAAAGAGTTCAAACACTTATTCTTACAACTATATATACATACATATATACATGCATGTGTATGTATATAAACAAATGTATATGTAAACATACCTTCTTGGCCATGACGTCGGACTCCTCTGAACTTTCTGTGTTCTTCTCGTAGGCTTTACCAACTCGAGCCACAAAGTCCTTCACTGTCTCACACAGAATCCTGGACACACATAAATATATATATATATATATATATATAAATATATATAGTAGTCCCCTTTAAAACTACTGGAACATTGAGGCCAATTCCTTTATTTCTGCTGAACATGAGAATGTCACAGTTTGATGATGTCAGAGGGTCGCAGGCTTGATGCCGTTATTACAACTAAATATGAAGTATTATTGACTGTAATCTATCCGTAGTCTATCTGTGCGGGTTAGGGTTGGGGTTAGGGATGTCAAACCCAAATGTTCTCAGTGTTCAGCAGAAATAAAGGATGGACTCACTGGTCCAGGAGTGTTAGAGGGATGTGGATGCATACTGCATATAGAGACAGACAGACAGACAGACAGACAGACAGACAGACAGACAGACAGACAGACAGACAGACTGTCATACTTGGCAGAGGAGATGACCACAGAGTGCTGGTCTGAGGACAGGATCTTGGACAGGTGAGCAGCCACTGAGTCCTCATAGGTCAAAATCTGTTGAACCTGGATCAGAGGACATTAACTGAAGTTACTAAAGGTGACCACGGGTCAGTACCGGTGAACCTGGTCGGTACAGGTGAACACGATGTGTCACTTGTGTAGTTCTCATTTATTGTTCTTAAAGGTGCAGAAAATTAGGATCAATACAACATAAGATAAGATAAGATGAACCTCTATTAATCCCCGGAGGGAAATTTGGGAATGGTGATATGATGAAACAACAGGAAGTGATGTCATTTCCTGTTACCTCAGAGTCATCACTGCAGTCCTCGGTGACGGTGGAGGCAGAGTGTTGCCGTGGAAACTTGGTCTCATAGACCATGATGCTCCACCTACAACAGGAGAGAGACAGTTACCTGTCTGTCATCAGCCACCTGTCTGGCATCAGCCACCTGTCTGTCATCAACCACCTGTCTGTCATCAGTCACCTGTCTGTCATCAACCACCTGTCTGTCATCAGTCACCTGTCTGTCATCAACCACCTGTCTGTCATCAACCACCTGTCTGTCATCAACCACCTGTCTGTCATCAGCCACCTGTCTGGCATCAGCCACCTGTCTGTCATCAACCACCTGTCTGTCATCAGTCACCTGTCTGTCATCAACCACCTGTCTGTCATCAGTCACCTGTCTGTCATCAGTCACCTGTCTGTCATCAACCACCTGTCTGTCATCAGTCACCTGTCTGTCATCAGTCACCTGTCTGTCATCAGTCACCTGTCTGTCATCAACCACCTGTCTGTCATCAACCACCTGTCTGTCATCAGTCACCTGTCTGTCATCAACCACCTGTCTGTCATCAACCACCTGTCTGTCATCAACCACCTGTCTGTCATCAGTCACCTGTCTGTCATCAGTCACCTGTCTGTCATCAGTCACCTGTCTGTCATCAGTCACCTGTCTGTCATCAACCACCTGTCTGTCATCAACCACCTGTCTGTCATCAGTCACCTGTCTGTCATCAACCACCTGTCTGTCATCAACCACCTGTCTGTCATCAGTCACCTGTCTGTCATCAACCACCTGTCTGTCATCAGTCACCTGTCTGTCATCAACCACCTGTCTAGCATCTTGGTACTGGCTCTCTCCAGTTTCTCCAGTATCTGAGGCAGCTGTGTGTCATCGTCACAGGCTGAACCCCAACCCAGAACCCGGGCCAGATCATTCCCCGTCCCCAGAGGAAGAACTCCCAGCTGACACTGCAACAACACATTTAGATCAGGAGTTTGAACACGATAACGTTCCCAATTTTCACATTAATTCATAGGAATCGTGCCAGATGACACCTAAAAGAACATGTCTACTAACTGACGAGAGAACATTTTTCATCTCCTGTAGAACAACACGATCAACTATGAATGATAAATTAAAATGTACCTGTTTGTGCAGCGTGAGAGTGTCGATCTCAGACAGAACCCAGCCGACGCTGCCATCTCCTCCACACACCAGGATCCTGAAGGTATCAAACTTCTGGAACAAACGCAGACTGACAGACAGATTCTCTGTTTACACATGAACCTCTTGAGATAGAACGTTCATAGAGCGGTGTGTCTCTACGTCTGACTGTCTGTCTCTCTGGCTAACTGTCTCACCCCAGGTGTGGTCCCCCATTCATCAGGTCAAACACCTGTGCCGGGTTCAGCAGCTGTTTGAAGCGTCTCAGAAACTTGACGCCCTGATTGTCTCCACTCTTAGAGTTGACAAATACCAGCAGAGGACTGGTGCAGGATGGAGGACAGGACGCCTTCCAGAAACCTGAAGTTAACAAAGACCAACAGTCAGTTAGACAGTTTTATGTTTGCCGTCTTAAGTCCCATCACAGCATCAGACACAGGGTTCTGTCTGTGTGGCAGGTTTTCACCTGTCCGTGCACAGTATGCGGAGAAAATGGAGAACTTTGAGAATGTCGGTTTGTTGTCACGATTCCACTTCAGCTCGTGGAAAGTATAACCGAAGCTTGATGGTTGATCAGATGCATTGATGAGTCTCACCGTCAGAGTCAATGCTGTTGAGAGCAGTTGGAGGGATGACGGACACTTTACACTGACCCAGAGGACATTTAGAGGACAGCTGGTCTTTACAGCCGGAATGCACCTGGAGGACAAGGGGACACACCTCACCACGCCTGTAGTTCAGTTTACAGGTACACACAAAAACTAAAACACATATATAACTCACTAATGAAGGCCCATCAGGAAGATGAAGAGACAGGTGGACTCACCTGGACTACACCTGGACTGTCAAAAGAACTACACCTGAACTGTCACCTGGACTACACCTCATTCCTTCTGGAAACCAGTCTCAGTCTCACCATAGCTTTACACCAGAGACACCTCCAGTCCTGCAGACGGAGGACGCTGCCACATGTTTTATCACAGACGTTACACTTAGCTGAGACCGGCAGGTTCCCCTCCAACCACTGATGAGGCATTGACACCTGAGGACAGAGGTCAGAGGTCAGCTGGAGACGAGGCGTTTGCTGTCACTGTTAAAGTCCAGGAATATACATGTCTCACCCCGTCCTCGTCCTCAATGATGTCCTTCCCGATAGAAGCCAGCGTCGTCCATTTACAGTTGTTCGTGGCTCTGACTGCACAGCGCTTATGAGCCTTAAACTTACACACTGACACACACACACACACACAGTTGATATACACCCTTCTATAAATGGTGGAGAATATCAGAAATCATGTACAGCAGTACCTCCAACATGTACTGACCTGACCTGGCCTGGCCTGGCCTGGCCTGGCCTGAATTCCCTGTTAAGACTGCTGCCCGCAAAACCCGCATAAGAGGAAGATTATGGATGGATGGATGGATCTGTGTACTATCTGTGTACTGTGTGTACAACAGGCCGTAGGATGTAACCCCTGACAGCGCCTCTCTGTGTATTATCTGGGTGCTAGGGATGGGAACAGTTCTAGTAAAAACTGGAATGGTTCTCTAGTCACGGTTCGGGTCGTGTAGCGTTCGGTTCATCTGAAATAGGTTATGAGGCTGATACTGCACTTTTTGTATTTTGTATTTTTTTTTCATGGCGTTTATTTTCACACTAAAAATCAAGAAAGAGGCTGGGACACGGTAGACACGGTGGACAGGGTAGACACAGTGGACAGGGTGGACAGGGGTATGGGATGAACAGGTGGACAGGGTGCATAGGATAGACAGGGTAGACAGGGGTATGGGGTGGACAGGGTGGATAGGTGGACAGGTGGACAGGGTGGACAGGGGTATGGGGTGGACAGGTGGACAGGGGTATGGGGTGGACAGGGGTATGGGGTGGACAGGGTGGATAGGTGGACAGGGGTATGGGGTGGACAGGTGGACAGGGTGGACAGGGGTATGGGGTGGACAGGTGGACAGGGGTATGGGGTGGACAGGGGTATGGGGTGGACAGGTGGACAGGGGTATGGGGTGAACAGGTGGACAGGGGTATGGGGTGGACAGGGGTATGGGGTAGACAGGGTGGACAGGGGTATGGGGTGGACAGGGTGGACAGGGGTATGGGGTGGACAGGGTGGACAGGGGTATGGGGTGGACAGGAGTATGGGGTGGACAGGTGGACAGGGGTATGGGGTGGACAGGGGTATGGGGTAGACAGGGTGGACAGGGGTATGGGGTGGACAGGGTGGACAGGGGTATGGGGTGGACAGGGTGGACAGGGGTATGGGGTGGACAGGGTGGACAGGGGTATGGGGTATAACATGCGCAGTGCAACTGCAGCTGATGTCCTGTGTTGAGACTGGCAGTATGTATGATAGTACTGAGCGTATTATCTGTGTACTGAGCGTATTATCTGTGTACTGAGCGTATTATCTGTGTACCTTCACAGGACAGGCCATGGGAGGTCACCGCTGACAGAGCCTCTCTGCAGACGTTGCAGTACGTGGGTCTGGCGTGAGAGCAGGCGTACCAGTTGTGCATCCCACTGAAGTGGTCCATGCTGTACTGGGTGGACTGGGAGAGACAGAAGCACAGTCAGCAGCTGGTACTGGGACTGGGACTGGGACTGGTACTGAGACTCACCTGCTGGTCCCATTAGCAACAAGATGGACAGAGACCCACCTCATAGTTCTGTCTGTTCTGGACGCTGCGCAGCGCCGCCATCCACTCCTCCATCTCCTTCCTGTTGTCTGCACACAGGATGAGGCGTCGGCACGGCGTGATCACCTAGTACAAAGAGTACACAGAGTACACAGTTTAATACACACAGGATGAGGCGTCGGCACGGCGTGATCACCTAGTACAAAGAGTACACAGAGTACACCGTTTAATACACACAGGATGAGGCGTCACACGTGTAATGGACGTCTACTTCCTGTTCAGCTGCTTCATAATAAAATGTTCATACGACTCAGAGCCCAGTCCTCCTCCAGGACTCAGAGCCCGGTCCTCCTCCAGGACTCAGAGCCCAGTTCCCTCCAGGACTCACAGGACTCAGAGCCCAGTTCCCTCCAGGACTCAGAGCCCGGTCCTACTCCAGGACTCAGAGCCCAGTTCCCCTCCAATCCAGGACTCAGAGCCCAGTCCCCCTCCAGGACTCAGAGCCCAGTCCCCCTCCAGGACTCAGAGCCCAGTGACTTCAGTGATGTCCAGAGTCAAAATAAAACTGAATAAATCCACTAAAATAATGCAACAGACAGACACAATAGAAGTCAGTTAAATCCAATTCTACAGAAGATAGAACTACAGGACCAACAGCAGCACTGTTCAATACTTTATGATTGTTGATGTTTTATACTTTACTTTATGATATCGTGTCATATTGTGTATCATGTCGCATCATGTCGTATCGTGTATCATGTCGTATCGTGTATCGTGCGTGTATCATGTCGTATCGTGTCGTATCGTGCGTGTATCATGTCGCATCATGTCGTATCGTGTATCATGTCGTATCGTGTATCATGTCGTATCGTGTATCGTGCGTGTATCATGTCGTATCGTGTCGTATCGTGTATCATGTCGCATCATGTCGTATCGTGTATCATGTCGTATCGTGTATCATGTCGTATCGTGTCGTATCGTGCGTGTATCATGTCGCATCATGTCGTATCGTGTATCATGTCGTATCGTGTATCATGTCGTATCGTGTATCGTGCGTGTATCATGTCGCATCATGTCGTATCGTGTATCATGTCGTATCGTGTATCATGTCGTATCGTGTATCGTGCGTGTATCATGTCGTATCGTGTCGTATCGTGCGTGTATCATGTCGCATCATGTCGTATCGTGTCGTGTATCATGTCGCATCATGTCGTATCGTATATCATGTCGTATCGTGTCGTATCGTGCGTGTATCATGTCGCATCATGTCGCATCATGTCGTATCGTGTATCATGTCGTATCGTGTCGTATCGTGCGTGTATCATGTCGCATCATGTCGCATCATGTCGTATCGTGTATCATGTCGCATCATGTCGTATCGTGTCGTATCGTGTATCAAGTCGCATCATGTCGGATCGTGTCATATCTTGTCGCATCGTGTCGTATCGTGCATCATGTCGTATTATGCCGTATCGTACATGTATCATGTCGTATCATGTCGTATCATGTCATATCGTGTATCATGTATCGTGTTGTATCGTGTATCATATCGTATTGTGTCGTATCGTGTATCAAGTCGCATCATGTCGTATCGTGTCATATCTTGTTGCATCGTGACGTATTGTGTCGTATCATGTTGTATCATACGTGTATCGTGTCATATCGTGTCATATCGTGTCGTATCATGTCGTATCTTAGCGTGTCGTAGCGTGTATCATGTCGTATCGTGTCGTAGCGTGTATCATGTCATATCGTGTCATATCGAGTCGTAGCGTGTGACTGAAGACTAATCAGCTTCTTACCCTTTCTTCTTCTGTGGTTATTGGTATTATTATTAAATCCAGTTCAGAGTCCTGGTCCAGGAGGGTTCTGGTCCAGGAGGGTTCTGGTCCTCACTGTGTGTTACAGGCTCTCTCATTCACTACACTAACCCCATCCACTTCCTGCCTGTCGTCATGCCAATGCCCCTCTGGGAGGAGGGGAGACAAACAAACAAATGAAGAAGTGTTCAGACACAAAGCCCCGCCCTCGGGGATCTACAAATTAAAAGCCTTGTTTACAGGAATTGCCAGAATTTACTAAAATAAGAGGACAGTCCAGTTTAGTCCAGTGGGGAACTCAAACAGAGGAGAAGTACTGAGGGGTTCAATCATCACTAAACTACAGAGTAAAGCCTCACTGGGACCAGAACCCTGCAGGGTCCTGGACCAGATATCTCGGTAATGTATATATCTCATTTCAAATGTGCAGCTAACAGCCAGAACATTATGACCACCGGCCTGATACCGAATAGGGCCAGCATATCCCACAGAGACCGGACCGGATCGGACCGTCTGGAGGCCAAGTCAACACCTCCAAGTCCTCGTTGTGTTCGTCAAACCAGTCCCGAAATCATGTTGGCTGGGTAACAAGAATATAATGTGTATATTTGTGCGTATACACACACATACACACACACACACACACACACACACACACAAATATAATTTTATAGTGGACTGTAGACTGTGAATTTCTCCACTGTGAGACTAATAAAGGAATATCTTATCTTATCTTAGATATAGACCAGTAGATCAGGATCCAGTCTGCTGTCTGGGTTTCAATAACAACATGAAGGAGGTCCAGAGACTCACAGTGAAGCTGTTGTTGACGTTCTTGGTGCTGGACTCGGCCACGCTGGCGTCCGTCAGGTCCACCTCGTCAAAGATGATCGACTGGAGACAGAAACCACTCAAACTGAAGACCAGGTTCAGGACCATCACTAGACATTTCATATACAGCATACACCGTATTTTTCGCACAATAAGGCACACCGGATTATAAGACGCACTATCAACCAACGTGTCTATTTTCATACATACGGTGCTCTGGTCATTATCAGAGTCAGTCTGGTTGCTGTTACTTAGCTGTTCAGTGATGATTCCTGCCTTCCTGATCCATTGGCAGATAGTGGAGGAACTGGCCCGGCGTTGCCTCCCTGTCTTGGTGAATGTGTGTTGGCCTTCTGTCATCCAACGCTCCCACGCAGCTCTCAGTTTAACTCTGAACGACCTGTCGACACCGATATCTAGCGGTTGGAGTTCTTTAGTTAATCCACCCAGAATGATGGCGAGCTCCGAAGTAGTTTTCTTCACTTTGGTTCTGACGGTGTCGGTGAGTACCGTAATGCTCCGACAACCCATCCAGCGGTGCAGCTTCGTAGATACCAAAGTCGTAATAAAACATTTTGACAGATTTTTGAGCGCCCTGTACCACATAAAACTGGTTCGAGGTCAGTAAACACAACCAGAACTGATACATAAGGCGCGCTGGATTATAAGGCGCACTGTCGATTTTTGAGAAAATTGAAGGATTTTAAGTGCGCCTTAAAGTGTGAAAAATATAGTATGTGTGTGTCTATACACACACACACACACACACACACACACACACACACACACACACACCCACACACTACTATATATACACATCTCTTTACAGACTGAAGACCAGGTTCACCCGACACTTCATATAGAAGCAACAACTACAGAGACGCTGCTGGATCTCAGGCTGCCTCCTACAACGCCCAGTAAATATGTACAAACACAAACTCATACATATAGTCTACTATATACACTCACTGGCCACATAATTAGGTACACCTGTTTTATTGCTTGTTAACACAAACAGCTAATCAGCCAATCACATGGCCCCAACTCAGCACGTTTTGGTATCTAGACGTGGTCGAGACAACTCGCTGAAGTTCAAACCGAGCATCAGAACGGGGAAGAACGGGGATTTAAGAGACTCTGAACGTGGCCTGGTTGTCGGTTCCAGACGGGCTGGTCGGAGTGTTTCACAGACTGCTGATCTACTGGGATTTTAACCCACAACCACTTCTGGGTTCACAGAGGACGGTCCGACAAAGAGGAAATATCCAGTGAGTGAGGAGAATGGGCAGACTGGTTGGAGATGATAGAAAGAACACAGAACACCATCTCTGAACGCAGAACACCAACTCTGAACGCAGAACACCATCTCTGAACGCAGAACACCAACTCTGAATGCAGAACACCATCTCTGAACGCAGAACACCAACTCTGAATGCAGAACACCAACTCTGAACAGAGAACACCATCTCTGAACGCAGAACACCAACTCTGAATGCAGAACACCATCTCTGAACGCAGAACACCAACTCTGAATGCAGAACACCATCTCTGAACAGAGAACACCATCTCTGAACGCAGAACACCAACTCTGAATGCAGAACACCATCTCTGAACGCAGAACACCAACTCTGAATGCAGAACACCATCTCTGAACAGAGAACACCATCTCTGAACGCAGAACACCAACTCTGAATGCAGAACACCATCTCTGAACAGAGAACACCATCTCTGAACGCAGAACACCAACTCTGAATGCAGAACACCAACTCTGAACGCAGAACACCAACTCTGAACGCAGAACACCATCTCTGAACGCAGAACACCATCTCTGAACGCAGAACACCATCTCTGAACGCAGAACACCAACTCTGAATGCAGAACACCATCTCTGAACAGAGAACACCATCTCTGAACGCAGAACACCATCTCTGAACGCAGAACACCAACTCTGAATGCAGAACACCATCTCTGAACGCAGAACACCATCTCTGAACACAGAACACCATCTCTGAACAGAGAACACCAACTCTGAACGCAGAACACCATCTCTGAACGCAGAACACCAACTCTGAACGCAGAACACCAACTCTGAACGCAGAACATCATCTCTGAACGCAGAACACCAACTCTGAACGCAGAACACCAACTCTGAACGCAGAACATCATCTCTGAACGCAGAACACCAACTCTGAACGCAGAACACCATCTCTGAACAGAGAACACCATCTCTGAACGCAGAACACCATCTCTGAACAGAGAACACCATCTCTGAACAGAGAACACCATCTCTGAATGCAGAACATCTCTGAACGCAGAACACCATCTCTGAACGCAGAACACCATCTCTGAATGCAGAACACCATCTCTGAACGCAGAACACCATCTCTGAACGCAGAACACCATCTCTGAACGCAGAACACCATCTCTGAACGCAGAACACTGGAACCTTGAAGAAGACGGGCTACAGCAGCAGGAGACCACACGGTCCCACTGCTGTCAGCTGAGAACAGGAAACTGAGACTACAGTTCACACAGGATCACCAAGACTGGACAACAGACGATCGGAGACGCGTCGCCTGGTCTGACGAGTCTGGATTTCAGCTGAGACGTTCAGATGGCAGGGTCAGAATGTGGCCTTAACATCATGAGAGCATGGATCCATCCTGATCCATCCTGGATCCATCCTGATCCATCCTGGATCCATCCTGGATCCATCCTGGATCCATCCTGATCCAACCTGGATCCATCCTGATCCAACCTGGATCCATCCTGCCTGGTATCAGCGGTTCAGGCTGCTGCTGCTGGTCTAATGGTGTGGGGGTATTTTCTTGGCCCACTTTGGCCCCTTAGTACCAGCTGAGCCTGGCTGAAATGCTGCAGCCTACCTGAGTATCGGTGCTGACCGTGTCCATCCCTTTATGACCACAGTAGACCATCTTCTGATGGCTGCTTCCAGCAGGATGATGCTCCAGGTCACAAAGGTCAGATTATCTCATACTGGTTTCTATGACGATGAGTTCACTGTCCTCCAACGGCCTCCACAGTCTCCAGATCTCAGTCCAGCAGATCAACTCATGTTAATATGGACCAGAACCTCTGAGGAACGTTTCCAACGCCTTGTTGAAAGTATGACACCAAGAACTAAAGCACTTCTGAAGACAAAAGGGGTCCAACCTTTTACTAGCAAGGTGTACCTAATTATGTGGCCATATACAGTACACTGTATCTACTCTCTCTCTCTCTCTCTCTCTATATTCTCTCTCTCTCTATATATATATATATATATATGTATACACACACACACACACACACACACACACACACACACACTGTATATCGACATCTCTTTACATGCAGCCTGACTGACCTTGGAGGTCTGAGCGTAGTACAGCGTCCTCCCTCTCAGTTTGAAGTATCGTCTCTTCCAGCGCTGGAACGAGTTGGTCTGTTTCATCAGAGTGCCCTCCTTCAGTACTGTCTGAAACACAGTATTCACAGTACTATAACACCATCCAAAACACAGCATTTTAGGCTTTTAGAGAGACTTCTGGAACCCTTTCAGCTCCATATCAGTCAGCAGGTCTGGATCGTAGGTCTTCTGAGAGCTCTTTAGTGCGAGGCATGGTTCCCATCAGGTAATGCTTCTGGAGAACAGCTAACTTCAAACTGCTGTGTTTTTATAGGGCAGGGCAGCTTTAACCAGCACCTCCAATCTCACCACACTGACTGGACTCCAGGTTGGTCATTAGTCTAGGGGTTCACATACTTTTTCTACCCTGCACTGTCAATGTTTACATGTTGTGTTCAATAAAAACATGAAAACATATACTTTTTGTGTGGTATTAGTTTAAACAGACTGTTTGTCTGTTGTTGTGACTTAAATGAAGATTAGAACACACACATATACATATATATGTGTGTGTGTGTGTGTGTATATATATATATGTCTGTGTGTGTGTGTGTGTGTGTGTGTGTGTGTGTGTGTGTGTGTGATATACATATATATATATATATATATATATATATATATATATATATATAGTACAGACCAAAAGTTTGGACACACCTTCTCATTCAAAGAGTTTTCTTTATTTTCATGAGTATGAAAATTGTAGATTCACACTGAAGGCATCAAAACTATGAATTAACACATGTGGAAGTGGAAATATGTATTTAACAAAAAAGTGTAAAACAACTGAAAATATGTCTGATATTGTAGTTTCTTCAAAGTACCACGTTTTGCTCTGATTACTGCTCCACACACTCTGCATCCTCTTGATGAGCTTCAAGAGGTCGTCACCTGAAATGGTCTCCAACAGTCTTGAAGGAGTTCCCAGAGATGCTGAGCACTTGTTGGCCCTTTTGCCTTCACTCTGCGGTCCAGCTCACCCCAAACCATCTGGATCGGGTTCAGGTCCGGTGACTGTGGAGGCCAGGTCATCTGGTCCAGCACCCCATCACTCTCCTTCTTGGTCAAATAGCCCTCACACAGCCTGGAGGTGTGTTTGGGGTCATTGTCCTGTTGAGAAATAAATGATGGTCCAACTAAACGCAGACCGGATGGAATAGCATGCTGCTGCTAGATGCTGTGGTAGCCATGCTGGTTCAGTAGGCCTTCAGTTTTGAATAAATCCCCAACAGTGTCACCAGCAAAGCCCCCCCACACCATCACACCTCCTCCTCCAGGCTTCACGGTGGGAACCAGGCATGTAGAGTCCATCCGTTCACCTTTTCTGGTTCCACAAAGACACGGTGGTTGGAACCAAAGATCTCAGATCTGGACTCATCAGACCAAAGCCCAGATTTCCACTGGTCTAATGTCCATTCCTGGTGGTCTTTAGTCCAAACAAGTCTCTTGTGCTTGTTGCCTGTCCTTAGCAGTGGTTTCCTAGCAGCTATTCTACCATGAAGGCCTGATTCACACAGTCTCCTCTTAACAGTTGTTCTAGAGATGTGTCTGCTGCTAGAACTCTGTGTGGCATTGACCTGGTCTCTAGTCTGAGCTGCTGTTAACCTGCCATTTCTGAGGCCGGTGACTCGGATCAACTGATCCTCCTCAGCAGAGGTGACTCCTGGTCTTCCTTTCCTGGGGCGGTCCTCATGTGAGCCACTTTCTTTGTAGCGCTTGATGGTTTTTGCGACTGCACTTGGGGACTTTCAAAGTTTTCCCAATTTTTCAGACTGACTCACCTTCATTTCTTAAAGTAATGATGGCCACTCGTTTTTCTTACTTAGCTGCTTTTTTCTGCCATAATCCAAATTCTAACAGTCTATTCAGCAGGACTATCAGCTGTGTCTCCACCTGACTTCTGATGGTCCCAACCCCATTTATAAGGCCAGAAATCCCCCTGATTAAACCTGACAGGGCTCACCTGTGAAGTGGAGACCATTTCAGGTGACGACCTCTTGAAGCTCATCAAGAGGATGCAGAGTGTGTGGAGCAGTAATCAGAGCAAAAGGAGGCTACTTTGAAGAAACTACAATATAAAGCATATTTTCAGTTGTTTCACACACATATTTCCACATGTGTTAATTCATAGTTTTGATGCCTTCAGTGTGAATCTACAATTTTCATAGTCATGAAAATAAAGAAAACTGGTGTGTCCAAACTTTTGGTCTGTACTGTATGTATGTATATATATATATATATATATATATATATATATATATATATACCTCATGATGAAACAGTAGCCTTTCACTACCGTGGGGTCTGTCTATAACCTGAATGTTCTCATTGACACCACTATAAAACAGGAAACACTTTTACTGCTGCGGGGTCTGTCTGTCACCTGAATGTTCTCATTGGCACCAAATATGACATAAAGTTAACAAAGCTGCAACTCTGAAGCAGTTGGTCGATAAACGCACCATGCTTCATTTCTTCTGGTTGATTTTCCTGCTGACCCTGAACGCCTCATTGTTTCCCACACACTGACTTTACTGTGAAAGCTTTAAATAGAAACTCACTTCCTGTGACTGGAAGTCTGAACTGAGATGCTTCTGCTGCCTTCAGGGACCGTCGGTTAATTCTGCGCTGTCGCTCAATAAGCAAGAGTCGCACTGTGTTGGGAGAAATGTCATTTTCCTCTGGTACGTTGCGCACTCGTCCCTTGCGCAGTGCGTTTTTTAGACACACATTAAAGTAAACTATTGTCAGCTTTCCAGCGGCTGAGTGGTGGCGCTCGTCAATGTCGGTGGTTTTGGTTTTGGTGTTTTCAACATGGCAGCCGGCTCAGGACCGTTCTCCTGACACAGCTGAACAGTAAAATGTTTCTGACAACCAACAGTACATGGTCATCACAGTAACAGGATACGGACTCATTGTGATCAGCGCTGCCTAGTTCGACAGGTCGGTCAGAGTTTGAAGAGTCGGCGTCAAACAGACCTCATTGACATAAGGTCGAGGTAGAGTCGTCATCACCAAGCAGACTCCCCTTCCCTTCATGCACCATCCACAGGAAACCAACGCGAGCTGGTGTATCTCCAGTCTATTTGAAACAGTCAAAACAAGTCAGTACATAGTGCAGCTGTCTATTCCACTACTATATATTCATGTAATAAATGTACAGTTATAATAATCATCCGCTGATATTAATCAGTCTGACCCAGACAGACCTGATCACTGGGACAGGTTTCCCCTGGATCACCCGACAACGCAATTTAACACAGTGACATCAAGATATCCGAGCTTTTGACACACAACTGAAGGCAGCATAGAGTCGGTAATCTACAGTAATGTTAAATAAAGTTAAACGGAGAAATAAACCGGTAATAAATGATCCGTTATCAGAAATATCTCTAACCGTGAGTCGTGTTGTCTGTGACGAAGGAATCGGCTCACTAATGACCGCCATTCCTGCTGAGGATACCGGATAAATGACCGTTATTATCCGTCATAAGACACCTGGCCGATCACTGGGGACCGTTATGTCTCCTACCGCTAACACAGATCACAGACCGAGCTCACTGCTTCTTCCGCCGACCTGTAGTCAACCGTCACCCCGGGGTGCAGCCCACCTCTCACGGTGGGCAGCAGTGGGAGACGACGGTGCTTTCCACCGGGCCTGAAACCCTTCGGCTAGCCGGCGGTAGCCTAATTAGCCTAGCCTTCAACTACCGGTTTGTGTCGGAAAACCAGTGCAAACAGAACCCTAACCCCCGACAGAGTGTTGTACTGATGCGTATTAACTGTATCTGGGACCATTTAGTCCCGGGACTAACGTCTGACTCGGGTTTAGACCCGGTTTGATCAAGTTAGCTAGGAGCTACATATATTACGGCTAACGACATGCAATTTAAAAACGGGTTTTCGCTTAAATTATGCTAATTCTTTCTGTTTTAACTGGATATCTACTACAATCAACAGTTGTTAAGTGTATGCTACATCATATTATTTACCGTGAGTGCTAGTGTAGCAGCCGTGGCCCGTTTGCTCCCGCAGCCAGAAGTACTGGATCCAAACTCGATTTCAAATCCGTCAGATTTTAACGTGGCATTGCTTATTAGAAAATATAAACGAGATTAAAACTAGGATTAAAGTCGTTCAAGGTCCACTCACACTCATTCTTTGAATCGGCATAATCTGAATCCGTCCGGCAGCTCACATTTCAACGAGCTGTCCGTTTGTTTAAATGGTTTCCCTGCTCGCTGCCGCCGACACGGAGTAGAGGAAGGGGAGAGTCCGACCGGTCAGAGCACCCCAAGCCCCAGAAACACAAGGGGAGTCTGGTGTGCGCCGTAACGGTATTAACTGATATCACACCTCATATTTAGATAAGTCCATACAGTAGGGAAGTTAACCATTTAATAATGGTTAACTTTTATTATGGAGTTCCGGGTACTGTCCTCTCCTGGAGGAGGACGGCTCTGTGTGGCCCATTCCCGCTGAATGAAAACCGCCCCTGACCGGAGGAACGCCGGTATTTTTACCCCCCGGGTACCTTGCTGCGGATCTGGCCGGACGTGGACACTTTTCGGATGAGTTTCTGCGGGGTTCCGGGCTCCTGCTCCGGCTCGCTGTCCGACGACTCGTCTGGGCACCGGCCCGCGGCAGACTCCGGTCCCCCTGCCTCCGCCATCCTGCCATCAGACCCCCGGCGAGGACCAGGGGAGGCAGCGCCCCCTAGCGGCGGAGCGTAGACAGCACAGCGGGAGAGGGGCGAGAGGGCCGCTGCCTGACCTCCCTCCCTCCCTCTCTCCCTCCCCCTCTCCCTCCTTCTCTCCCTCCCTCCCTCTCTCTCTCCCCCTCTCCCTCCTTCTCTCCCTCCCTCCCTCTCTCTCTCCCCCTCTCCCTCCTTCTCTCCCTCCCTCTCTCTCTCCCCCTCTCCCTCCCTCCCTCTCCCTCCCTCTCTCTCTCTCTCCCCCTCTCCCTCCCTCCCTCTCTCCCTCTCTCTGTCCCTCTCTCTCTCTCTCTCTCTCTCTCTCTCTCTCTCTCTCTATCTCTCCCAATAAACCTGATTCTGTGTGAAAAGGTCTAAAAAAAGGTCTTCAAGGGTCTCAGGTGGTCCCAGAGGGTCTCAGGTGGTTTCAGGGTGTCTCTGAGGGACTGGGTCTCAGGTGGTCTCTGAGGAGAGGCGACAGCAGGATGTTAGCTGACGTCAGTCAAACAGAATCAATGTGAATCTCCTGGGAGACAAACAGTCTATGTTGTCCTTTTTTATAAAGTAAAAACCTGTTTGTGTGTTCAGAAACTGGGTCAGCGGAGGGGGGTTGTTTTCTGTTTACTGGGATCCAGTTCCACCATGTTGTTGTAGGACCTGGTTGTAACTTTGAAACATGTTAGAAGAATTGAATAATAATGATGTCTGAATTAGAGCCAGTTTATTCGGTACCAATCTTTATTTATTGATCCTGGTGGATCAATAAATCATCATCTGCATATCACTGTAACTTCCACTTGCTGGATCAGAAAACCATCATCCATTCATCTGTCCATCCATCCATTCCAGCCAGTTTGAGCTGGACAGCAGAACAACATCATCTGCAAAGAGAAAAGACGCAGTTCTGAGGTCCTCAAACTGGACTCTGTCCTCCCCCCAGCTGCACCTTTAGATCCTGTCCATGAACATCACAAACAGGATCGGTGAAAGGAGCAACCCTGGCGGAGGCCAACACCAAGTACACAGATGCAGCTCTGATTTTGGATATACAAAGACCAGATGACTCAACAACCCCTGTACCCCATATTCCCACAGTACTGAGAATATGAAACGGGAGATGGACAGACAGAGACAGGTGGGATGGGGAGAGGTCCACTTGACCCAGTGCCTGTCGGTGGACTCTTTCAGTGGCACCAGCCAGCGCTGCTGCATTAACACAGTAACATGGACTGTTGTGTTCTGGTTTTAACATCGTAAAACTCATCTGTTCATCCAGGAACAATACCGAAGAGTCCCCTCTTTAGTTTCCGTCTGTCCTGTCTCCTCACTCTCCGTCTTTCAGGTCTCTACCATCGTATCTGTGCACGTCAGCCGAGCGCTCTCACCACGACAGCTGCAGCAAATACATACTCCTGAATGCTGACATTCGTACCCTGATATGGTGTTTAATACTATATCATTGCACTACTGTATATAACTATTCTGTACATGCTATTTAATAAATACTATTTGCACTACTGTATGTACTGTAATAACAGTCATAGCTATAGCCTGTTTATAACATGTACATACCTGACATACATAATAGATACTCATGTGGGCACATACTATATTTTTATATATCACTCATATATATTTAACACTATATATACAATATCATATGTTATTTATTACTCCTTATGCACTTCTGGTTGGATGCAAACGGCACTTTGTTGCTTTGTACTTGTGACATGCACAGTGACAGTAAAGTTGAATCTAATGTAATCTAGTCATGTGGCTGAACTTTTCATTTCCACTTTAATGGGAACTGTGGGTGAATCACCTGGGACGTGACATGACCACAGCTGGCCTACATGAATCCTCCTACCCTCGTTCCCAGGACTCTGCACTAACAAGGTCACACCTATAGACGGTTTCTCTGAGCAGGATCCAGTGACGGCCTTCAATCGGTCCATACAGACAGGGATTACAGTTACACCTGTGCATTATCAGCATAGCCTCTGAAGTCTTGATCAGGTCACCTGAACGTGAAAGGGAGTCTCTGAGGAAACTGAATCTGTCTGAACCAGTTCACTTTCACATGAAGATATATATATATATATATATATATATATATATAACATATACATATATATATATATATATATATATATATATATATATATATATATATATATATATATATATATATATATATATATATAGAGATAAGCTGTTGTAATATATTGCCGATTAATTTAAAATAGAAAATGTATTAAAAAAAAAAAATCTCACAGGTGTTAAGGTTTCACTCCCCACTCAAGATCCCCTCCCTCCTTTTACTGCTCTCTCTCTCCCCCTCTGTGTGTCTCCATGTACTCCTCCTCTTCCCACTCCCACTCCCACTCACTCCCTATGTATCCCTTCTGTCTGTTGTACTTCGTACTGGGTCTGCTGATAGTTCTCCAGGTCGTTTTGTGCTTGTATATGAAGTATACATAGATGATGACTTGCTGCTGATATGTCTCTGATCCAACACCTCTCACCTCATCATCCTGACATCTGCAGCTCAGACTGCAGCATCCAGTTTACAGACAGTTCACAAAACCAAGCACAGAAGTTATACTACATTTACATAATGACAGATCATCGTCTCTCTGTATGTCCAAGTTAAATTTAGTATCCTGGAACATACACGGCATGCGCTCACAGACAAAAAGAATGAAAATTATGGATTACATCTCTAAACCTAATGCAGATATTTTGCTCCTGCAAGAGACACACTTACTTCAATCAGAGGAAAAATCTCTTACAGATCCAAATTATATTATCATCTTTTCATCCTGTTACACCAACAGATAAAGAGGGGTCTCCATTCTAGTCCACAGGAGAGTACTGTTCGCATCGAGCTGGGGGCGGCAGTAGCTCAGTCCGTAAGGACTTGGGTTAGGATGTGGAGGACCCGGGTTCAAATCCCCCATGGACCAAGACCAACTGGTTGCTGGAGAGGTGCCAGTTTACCTCTTGGGCACTGCCGAGGTGCCCCTGAGCAAGGCACCAAACCCCCAACTGCTCTGGGCGCTTGTCAGGAGCAGCCCCCTCACTCTGACATCTCTCCATTGACATGTATATGTACTATGTACTGTGTACTGTGAACAACAGAGTGTAAAACTGAATTTCCCCACTGTGGGACTAATAAAGGAATATCTTTCTTTCTTTCTTTCTTTACAATAACAGACCCTGAGGGCAGATACATTATCATCCAGGCAACAATTTTTAATAAATTATATACAATTGCCAACATGTATGCTCCAAATTCTGACGATTCATCCTTTTTCACACAGTCTTCTCTCATTTAGCAGACTTATCAGCTAATTCAACTACTATTATCGGTGGTGACTTCAATATAGTGTTGAATCCAACATTAGATCGATCTAGGAGTCCAACACATGCAAATCAATTACAATCAGCCAAAGTATTACAGGACTATATGAAAGATTTCAGACTGGATGACGCCTGGAGACTCAAAAATCCAACCAAAAGGGATTATACGTTCTTCTCTTCAGTGCACCAATCATTTTCAAGAATTGACTTTTTCCTTTCAAATAATTCTATTGCACATAAAGCTACCACCAGAATACATCCGATCATTATCAGTGATCATTATCAGTGATCATTATCAGTGACCATGAACCAATATCTCTCAGCCTACAAATTAATACCAGCTGTAAACCTCCTCATGGTTGGCGCTTCAACATATCTCTACTTAAAGACCCAGAATCTGATCAAATAATAAGGAAGGAATGGGCAGACTTTCTAAAAAATAACGACTCACTGGACTTATCTCCTTCTTTACTTTGGGAAACTGGGAAAGCTGTAATCAGGGGTAAAATAATTTCATACTTGTCATACAAGAAAAAAAAGGAACAACAAACACAGACAGATATTGAGGAAAAAATTAAACAACTCACACAAGATTATGCAACGAATCCAAATAAACAATTATGGTCTTCAAAGTTATACCTTGACACTATCCTATCAAAGAAAACAGACTTCTTACTACGACAACTAAGGTTTAATGATTTTGAATACAATAACAAATCAACTCCAACGCAACAAAGAAAGATCCCTCATAACAGCAATCCAGGATCCCAATGGCGGATATACTCAATCACCTCAGGAAATGAACCAGGTCTTTTACAGGTATTACCGTAACTTATATTCAACAACAGTTAACCCAAATAAAAAAGATATTAATGATTTTCTCAATAATCTAAACCCGCCAGAACTAACATTTGAACACAGAGACATAGTCGATGCTCCACTGACTAATAATGAATTACAATGTGCATTAGACAATATGCCAGCAGGCAAGGCACCTGGTCCTGATGGCTTCCCCGCCAAATTAATCATCCTTTCATGATGATGATGATGATGGTGATGAAGGTTAACTGCTGTGATGTGACACCTGTGTCTATTATTGTAATGAGGTCACACTATGCATTAAGGAGAAGACCCCCCCCCCCCCAGCCCTACTTTACTCAACAAAGACTGACACACACAGGTGTGTCCTCAGGTGTGTGTGTGTGTGTGTGTGTGTGTGTGTGTGTGTGTGGCCGGGCAGCCGGTGGGTGGAGTTCAGGTGTTTTATTAGCAGCTGTGAGTGAGACAGGTAGATCAGAGACGAGACGCTTCAGACGGTTCGGTAAGTGAGACACTCAACATTTAAATAATCATCCATTATTCAATTTAAGCAAATCAACATTTTATAGAAATTAATGTTTAACAAATGTTCGGTATGTTTTAAATGTATATGACAATGTAATCCTCTAAATTCATGATTTTGTTCAGTAAATGATGATGAGGGGTTATGATATTTAACATGAATTTGTAGATAATGTATTAACTGAGCTTATCTGGCTGGGGTGACCTCATGTCTAACGGTGACAGCTGTGGCCGTTCGGTCAGTCAGCGTCCTGTTCGCACAGCGTAGACGTGAGCGAGCGTTGACTAAAATAGCGAGGCGACAGACACGAGACCTACGTGACGGACAGCTAAAACCACAACATCACTGTATATATGTCACATGGTGGCAGTATTCTTTTTTGGCAGTTTTCCTCTGATGTCACATTTCTGCTTTGTGTTGTTCGTGTTTCTGTGGAGTTTGTATTGGAGTCATGGTCGCAGCTGGTCCTTTGTTGCCATTAGTGGACTCCATTTCTAACCGATTGTCAGCTATGGTTGATCAGCTCTGTAGTGGAGCTGAAGAGAGGTACTACTACTACTACTACTGTACTGAGGTACAGACAGTCACGAGTGTACATGACATCACACTTGATTTTCCCAGAAAAAAAAAACCCTGGCTTCTTCTCATTAAAAGCACCTTCAGGCTGATAGAGGAAACCCAGGAAGAACCGGCCCGGGTTAGGTTCAGGTTAGGTTACAACCTGTTCACACAGACAATAAAAAAAACGATTGAAGCACAATTATATGTCTAAAAACATGCATAAAGTCCCGTTAATGGGTTTAGTTGTTATGACTGAAATGCTGCCCCGTGTTACTGGTGTTGGACAAGTTTTAGGTAGTTGTACTGTCCCTTTGAAAAGGGACACTGTCCCTTTAAGATCAGCTGTAGATGCTGTTAAACGTTTTGTTATAATTTACCTTAAAGGTGACACGTCTCTTAAACGTTTCTCTGCAGACCATGCCCACCTTTCCTCTTCACTTCCTGTTGCTGGCGGGTTCCCTCTCCGTCGTCATGGTGATGCCTGAGCCCCTCTCCTCTCCTACCTACCCGCCGCTGGATGGTCCTGGACACTACCTTGTCAGAGACAACATGACGGAGCCACTATCCGGGGTCCTGGAGGCCTACTGCCAAATGCTGATGCAGGTCCCAATCCCTGTCCCCCCGGACCAGATCCCCTGGTTCTGCCAGAGCATCCCAGGACCCAAAGGGGCCCGAGGAGACCTGGGACCGCCAGGTAAAACACAACCACTTAATTAATAGTAAATGTAAATACTGCAGTTATAAACATAATATCATTTACTGAGTCTACAAAGTCTTAATAAATCTGTTATTATTATTCTTTCATCATATATATATACTATACATAATACCTGATCAGATACTGGACTGGTCTGGATCCCGGACTGTGATGGTCCAGCTTCTTATCTAAAATAGTTATTATTTATGAATCCTGTGTAGTCACATAAAACGTGTGCCCCTCAGGTAACCCAGGTAGTCCTGGTAGAAGAGGGGTGACGGGGTTCAGAGGTCCTCCAGGGTTTACGGGCAGACAAGGGGTCAAAGGTAAACAGCTTCACTCTACTACTACTACTAATACTACTAGTACTACTACTACAACTACTACTGCTACTATTACTACTATCTGTAGTGCTAATACTGCAAGTGATACTGCTTGTTGGACCCTTAGGACAGAAAGGGGACGAGGGAGAGAAGGGGGACAGAGGACTCCCAGGTTTTATGGGACCCAAAGGAGGCAGAGGCTTCAAAGGTGAGTCACAAAACAGGCAGTTTTATTTCCTGTTATGGTCCAACCGAGTTTCAGTTCCTGCTTCTGACCTGGTTTCTGTTGTTCTGCAGGTGACAAAGGTGAGCAAGGTTTGGAGGGCCACTCTGGCAAGCAGGGTCCTAAAGGAGATGATGGAGTCTGTCCAGATGCTTGTAAGTCCAGCCAGGGTCCGCCAGGACCTCCTGGTGTACCTGGCCCTGCAGGGCCAAGAGGTCTTGCTGGTACCCCAGGACTAACAGGGCTCAAAGGCCTTAAGGGCGACATGGGTGATCTGGGTCACCCTGGTCCTCCGGGATCTGTGGGTAGGAAAGGAGAACCAGGGCCCCAGGGGGAGTGTAACTGCACAGATGGAGTAGATGGGGGTCCTGGGCAGAAAGGAGACAAGGGGGACCAGGGACAGACAGGGTTTCCGGGGCAGATGGGGCTTCAGGGGGAAAAGGGAGACATGGGGCACATGGGGATGATGGGTCCACCTGGTCCCTGCATGCCCATCATCCAGTCAGCGTTTGCTGCAGGGCTGACGTCCAGTTATCCGCCGCCCAACGCCCCCGTGGTTTTCTCCCAGGTCCTCTACAATGTCCAGGGCAGCTATGATCCCAACACTGGCCTCTTCACCGCTCCCATCAACGGCACCTATGTCTTCAGCTACCACCTCACCATCCACCAACGAGTCCTAAAAGTCGGCCTCTTTCATAACTTCATGCCGGTTGTGAAAACCACTGACCCCAAACTGTTAGGGACCACCTCACAATCAGTGGTCCTTCACCTGGCCCGCGGGGACAGGGTGTGGATTCAGGTGAAGGACCTGATCACTAACGGCATGTATGCTGGTCCTGAGTCCAGCAGTACCTTCTCTGGCTTCCTGCTCCACCCAGATACATGTGATATGGCATTTCTTAGAGCACCCATGCCCTTAATGAGCACAGCTGAAGGTGGATTCAACTGGGGTGACAGTGGGTCTGGCACCACCAAACCACCTACCCCACCTACTGGTGGAGGATCTGACTCACTTCAGTGATGGATAAACTGCTTCTGGTCACCTGTACAAGGTGTCACATAACATTTTATTTTGAAACCAACAAACAGACATTCTGAAGATTACATCAGTCTAGACCAGCAAAACCAGACCCCCTAACAGATGCACATTGACACAAACCAAATAAATGAATCTGATGAATGCATCCAGAACACACGACCTGTTCACCAGGAAGGGAAGGGTTCACACCTGTACACCTGTGTTGTTCAATCAAATCGATTGGTAGAGTTGTTCTGATACCGATACCCAAATTGTGAGTACACCATTCTATGCACCAACCCAATGCGATCATTTATTAACCCATAATATAATCAGGAAATCAGTTCTTCTTCTCTGTTCCAGGACAGTAGCCACTGTGAAGTCTCCCTGGAGGTATCATGGCTGCCACTGACTACCACTGTTTTACAGCAGTGAAGAAGAACTGACTGCAGGTAGTTTGTCACAGCGATGGCACACAGCAACAGTGTGGTGCTGCTGGAGAGTAAAACTGTGATATGTTCAGCAGTTGAGTAAATTAGCTCACAGGAGACGCTAAGAGAATATAGACGTCTTATTTATTCAAGGCTTCATTTATTTATGTTCTTCCTAACTGACAAACTAAATAATAAAAGAAAGTTCTACTGCATTCATTCTCTGTATGTATTTGTTAATGTTTTACATTTAAGGGTTAAACCTGAACTAGGCAGGACAACAAAGGCTCATCACATCATGGTCTGGAGTAATCGGCTGTTTAATACACATGGTAATGTACAGCTAGCAGGTCATGGTGGAGAAATAAACCACTTCAGACAGATGGACACAAGAACGGTCCTCCAGAGGCCGACATCACAACTGTGTCCATAGCAACGGTCTGCTATATGCAGCAACAGTCTGCTATACGCAACAACGGTCTGCTATACACAGCAACGGTCTGCTATACGTAGCAACGGTTTGCTATACGCAACAACGGTCTGCTATATGCAGCAACGGTCTGCTATACGCAACAACGGTCTGCTATACGCAGCAACGGTCTGCTATACGCAACAACGGTCTGCTATACGCAGCAACGGTCTGCTATACGTAGCAACGGTCTGCTATACGCAACAACGGTCTGCTATACGCAGCAACGGTCTGCTATACGCAACAACGGTCTGCTATACGCAGCAACGGTCTGCTATACGCAGCAACGGTCTGCTATACGCAGCAACGGTCTGCTATACGTAACAACGGTCTGCTATACGTAGCAACGGTCTGCTATACGTAACAACGGTCTGCTATACGCAGCAACGGTCTGCTATACGTAGCAACGGTTTGCTATACGCAACAACGGTCTGCTATACGCAGCAACGGTCTGCTATACGCAACAACGGTCTGCTATACGCAGCAACGGTCTGCTATACGCAGCAACGGTCTGCTATACGCAGCAACGGTCTGCTATACGCAGCAACGGTCTGCTATACGTAGCAACGGTCTGCTATACGTAGCAACAGTTTGCTATACGCAACAACGGTCTGCTATACGCAGCAATGGCCTGCTATACACAGCAACGGTCTGCTATACGTAGCAATGACCTGCTATATGTTACAACGGTCTGCTATACGTAGCAACGGCCTTCTATATTTTACAACAGTCTGCTATACGCAGCAACGGTCTGCTATACGTAGCAACGGCCTGTTATATGTTACAACAGTCTGCTATACGCAGCAACGGTCTGCTATACGTAGCAACGGCCTGCTATACGTAGCAACGGCCTGCTATATGTTACAACAGTCTGCTATATGCAGCAACGGCCTGCTATATGTTACAACAGTCTGCTATACGCAGCAACGGCCTGCTATACGCAACAACGGTCTGCTATACGCAGCAACGGTCTGCTATACGCAGCAACGGTCTGCTATACACAGCAACGGTCTGCTATACGTAGCAATAGCCTGCTATATGTTACAACGGTCTGCTATACGCAGCAACGGTCTGCTATACGTAGCAACGGTCTGCTATACGTAACAACGGTCTGCTATACATAGCAACGGTCTGCTATACGTAACAACGGTCTGCTATACGTAGCAATGGCCTTCTATATGTTACAACGGTCTGCTATACGCAGCAACGGTCTGCTATACGTAGCAATGGCCTGCTATATGTTACAACGGTCTGCTATACGCAGCAACGGTCTACTATACGTAGCAACGGTCTGCTATACGTAGCAATGGCCTGCTATATGTTACAACGGTCTGCTATACGTAGCAACGGTCTGCTATACATAGCAACGGCCTGCTATACATAGCAACGGCCTGCTATATGTTACAACAGTCTGCTATACGTAGCAACGGCCTGCTATATGTTTCAACAGTCTGCTATACGCAGCAACGGTCTGCTATACGTAGCAACGGCCTGTTATATGTTACAACAGTCTGCTATACGCAGCAACGGTCTGCTATACGTAGCAACGGCCTGCTATATGTTACAACGGTCTGCTATACGTAGCAACGGTCTGCTATACGTAGCAACGGCCTTCTATATGTTACAACAGTCTGCTATACGCAGCAACGGTCTGCTATACGCAGCAACGGCCTGCTATACGCAGCAACGGTCTGCTATATGTAGCAACGGCCTGCTATACGCAGCAACGGTCTGCTATACGTAGCAACGGCCTGCTATATGTAACAACCGTCTGCTATACGTAGTAATGATCTGCTGTACATAACAACGATCTGTTGTACATAGCAAAGGTCTGTTGTACATAGCAATAGCCTGCTATACATCGCAACGGTCTGTCATACATAGCAAAGGTTTGTCATACGTAGCAACGGTCAGTCATAAGTAGCTAAACAGCAATGCTCTGTTAACCATAGCAACAGTCTGTTGTACATAACAACAGTCTGTTAGAAATCAGCAGGTAGCAGCCTCTTAATATTGAGTATTGAGTTATTCAGCATAAAGCAGTTAAATGTTTCACTTTATTTATTCATCCACAGCAGGTCTTAAAATGGACGAGACAGTTTCAGGATATACAATATCTGGATTACATTCATATAATATAAAGAAAAAATTATCAAGATTTAAATCAATAACTAATTATTATGATTGATTGTTTTATATAATAATTCATATTGAATTTACTTACAAGAAGTAAAGAAATGTAAAAATTAGATGTTTTCTTTAATTAAAATACAAACGTTTATTTCAAGCTGGAGACTGATGAACGATTTACAGTCAGTGTTACTCAGAAAAGTATAAGTACACAGTACACTAAGTGATTACAACTATATTAATACTACTATGTTAGTTTTATCATTATCATCATGAACAGAAATTAAAAATTACATTAGTTCATTAGTTTAACAATAACTTGTAATTTATAATCACATATCAATAATAAAATATTCAGAGCAATTCATATTGCTCTTAACATGGCGACAGCTGAGCTAACAGTGGCAGCCATGTTTGTAGTTTATGCCTCTGCGGGAGACTCATCGTCATCCCCATAGACGACTCCTTTCAGGTAGACTCTCTTGAAGTCCTCAAACACCATGTCCTCTGGTTCACTGCAGAGACACAGACAGGTGATGAGAGACAGAGAGGTGATGAGAGAGAGAGACAGGTGATGAGACTTCTGCCCAAGAGGTAAGCTGGCACCTCTCAAGCAACCAGTTGGTCTTGGTCCATGTTGGGACTTGAACCGGTGACTCTCCGATTCCTAAACCAAGTCCCTACGGACTGAGCTACTGCCGCCCCCTGGCCAAAATGTAAGAGTACCCCCATTTTTTATATAAATTGCTATAAAATCCACCATCTGGATCAGATCTGGATCAGCCTTTGGGATTTGACAGAAGTCCACATTGTAAATCCCTGAGTCAAATTTCATGAGCTTTGGGCAACAATTACCAGAGATACTGAGAAACTATTTTTTGGGTCCCATTTACCCCAATGTTAAAGAAAATTTCAAAGTGATCCAGAATCCAGGATCACCCCCAAAATTAAATCATCTTCTTCCTTTTCACATTTTCAACACACCCTGAAAATTTCATCAAAATCCGTCCATAAGTTTTTGAGTTATCTTGAACACAGACAAACATAACCTCCTTGGCAGAGGTAAAAATAATGACAATAATAATAACAGCAGCAACAACAAAAACATCAACAATAATAATAATAATAATAATAATATAATAATAATAATAAAAATCTCACCTCTCTTTGGCTGCAGTAATCACGTTAAGGCAGCAGAGAAAGAAAAATATTAATATACTGAAGAATAAATAAGTGAAAGGATAATACTGTCTTTCATTTTGGACATTTAGAGGACAATTAACGGAAGAACAGAACACATGAAAAGATGGTTTCAGGAGTGAACGAGTGTTTTTCTGAAGGACTGATTCACACCTCTAAGGGACAGTCTTGCTGTATGCTTGGTACACAGAGATTAATATGTAATATTTAATGAGACTAAACATCAGCTATCAACAGCACAACGTATAACTGTGGTGACAGTTCAAGCCAAAATCAGGTCCAGGTCCAGGTCCAGAGGATTCTGAATCAGTGAGGATCCTCACAGGTGCACACCTCTTTGTGTGTGTTAGTCTCATAAATAACTTGCTGCTGTCAGCGATACACAACAAGCTGCTTAACTCACCTCCGCATACCTGAGCACAGGTGACTGACCTGGTCACATGACTGATGCTGCCTCTTTAAGAAACCTCTACAGTAGGTGTTAAACAGCAGGTGTGAGGAGTGTACCTGGTTCAGGTTTAGGGTTCATCAGTCTGAACGGGAGCTCCAGGGACACCTCACTGGAAAACACACACACACACACACACACACACACACACACACACACACACACACACACACACACACACACACACACACACACACACACACACACAGTCAGATCGGATCTCTCTCTCTCTCTCACACACACACACACACACACACACACACACACACACACACACACACACAAAGTCAGATCGGATCTCTCTCTCTCACACACACACACACACACACACACACACACACACACACACACACACACACACACACACACACACACACGGTCAGATCGGATCTCACACACACACACACACACACACACACACACACACACACACACACGTCAGATCGGATCTCTCTCTCACACACACACACACGCGCGCACACACACACACACACGCGCGCACACACACACACACGCGCGCACACACACACACACACACACACCGTCAGATCGGATCTCTCTCTCTCTCTCACACACACACACACACCTCACCTGGATCCCACCGTCCTGTGATCAGATGGGAGAGAACAGAGTGAGATGATGCATTCAGGAACAATCGATCAGATAATAGATGTGATGTATTCAGTCGGTCATTTTGATGATAACCATTTATTTTTATAAAATGGTCACTAAATCCTGACAGTCGTACATGAGACAGGTAATAATAATAATAATAATAATAATAATAATAATAATCCTTACAACAACAGCAAACCGTCTCCTGTTACAGTTAAAGGAGATAGTAGCAGCTGACCTCCCAGCATGCTGAGCGGTTCACACTCACCCAGACGCGATCATCCTCACCACGACCTTATAGAAGACCAGCATCCCCTGAACCTCCTTCAAGACCTCCTGCTTCACTCTGATGCATACAGACAAAGAAACAAAGACACAGAGAGTCAAAGAGTCAGAGATGCAAAGATGCAGAGACCAAAAGAGACAAAGAGGTAGAGACACAGAGAGAAAGTGTCAAACTCTCTCTCAGTGTCTCAGTGTGTCTCTGTCTCTCAGTGTGTCTCTGTCTCTCAGTGTGTCTCAGTGTCTCTCAGTGTCTCGCAGTGTGTCTATGTCTCTCAGTGTGTCTCAGTGTGTCTCTGTCTCTGTGTGTCTCAGTGTCTCTCAGTGTGTCTCTGTCTCTCAGTGTGTCTCAGTGTCTCTCAGTGTGTCTCTGTCTCTCAGTGTGTCTGTGTCTCTCAGTGTCTGTGTCTCTCAGTGTCCCGCAGTGTGTCTGTGTCCCTCAGTGTCTCGCAGTATGTCTCAATGTCTCGCAGTGTGTCTGTGTCTCTCAGTGTGTCTCAGTGTGTCTCAGTGTCTCGCAGTGTGTCTGTGTCTCTCAGTGTCTCTCAGTGTGTCTCAGTGTCTCTCAGTGTGTCTCTGTGTCTCTCATTGTGTCTCAGTGTCTCTCATTTTCTCTCATTGTCTCTCAGTGTGTCTTGTGTGTCTCGGTGTCTCTCATTTTCTCTCATTGTCTCTTAGTGTGTCTTGGTGTCTCTCATTGTCTCTCATTGTCTCTCAGTGTCTCTCAGTGTGTCTCAGTGTCTCTCAGTGTGTCTGTGTCTCTCAGTGTCTGTGTCTCTCAGTGTCCCGCAGTGTGTCTGTGTCCCTCAGTGTCTCGCAGTATGTCTCAATGTCTCGCAGTGTGTCTGTGTCTCTCAGTGTGTCTCAGTGTCTCGCAGTGTGTCTGTGTCTCTCAGTGTCTCTCAGTGTGTCTCTGTGTCTCTCATTGTGTCTCGGTGTCTCTCATTTTCTCTCATTGTCTCTTAGTGTGTCTTGGTGTCTCTCATTGTCTCTCAGTGTGTCTCGGTGTCTCTTAGTATCTCTGTGTATCTCAGTGTCCTACATGCTTGATGAAGCCAGGTTGGTGTCCTCATGTTTGAGTCGTCCGTCCAGAGCGATTCCTCTCCTGTCCTTGTTGTGAGCCAGCAGAGGATAAAGAGTGTAGTCCTTCTTCAGACTGGTACCAGACGGGACCGAGTCACTGCAGATAGACATTTATAACGTCCCGTCACATTTATAACGTTTTGTCACATTTATAACGTCTCGTCACATTTATAGCGTCCCGTCACATTTATAACGTCCCGTCACATTTATAACGTGCCGTCACATTTATTACATCCCGTCACATTTATAACGTGCCGTCACAATTATAACGTATGTCCCGTCACATTTATAACGTGCCGTCACATTTATAACGTGCCGTCACATTTATAACGTCCCGTCACATTTATAACGTCCTGTCACATTTATAACGTCCCGTCACATTTATAACGTGCCGTCACATTTATTACGTCCCGTCACATTTATAACGTGCTGTCACATTTATAACGTGCCGTCACATTTATAACGTCCCGTCACATTTATAACGTGCCGTCATATTTATTACGTCCCGTCACATTTATAACGTGCCGTCACATTTATTACGTCCCGTCACATTTATAACGTGCCGTCACATTTATAACGTGCCTTCACATTTATTACGTCCCGTCACATTTATAACGTCCCGTCACATTTATAACGTATGTCCCGTCACATTTATAACGTCCCATCACATTTATAACGTACGTCCTGTCACATTTATAACGTGCCGTCACATTTATAACATGCCGTCACATTTATAACGTACGTCCTGTCACATTTATAACGTGCTGTCATATTTATAACGTGCCGTCACATTTATAACATCCCGTCACATTTATTACGTGCCGTCACATTTATAACGTGCCGTCACATTTATAACGCCCCGTCACATTTATAACGTGCCGTCACATTTATAATGTCCTGTCACATTTATTACGTGCCGTCACATTTATAATGTGCCGTCACATTTATAACGTATGTCCTGTCACATTTATAACGTCCCGTCACATTTATAACGTGCCGTCACATTGATAACGTGCCGTCACATTGATAACGTGCCGTTACATTGATAACGTCTCGTCACATTTATAACGTCCCGTCACATTTATAATGTGCCGTCACATTTATAACGTCTCGTCACATTTATAGCGTCCCGTCACATTTACAGCGTCCCGTCACATTTATAACATGCCGTCACATTTATAACATGCCGTCACATTTATAACGTCCCGTCACATTTATAACGTCCTGTCACAGACAGCATGAGACATTTAGCTGGCAATAAAAAGAGCTGAACTCACTTTGTGTCTTCTAGGGCCACTGATTTGACATATTTATCGTTGGAGTAAAGAACAACGTTGGTCACCTGTTCAACTAAACACAGGAGAGTTTAAGTTAATAACAGAAGTTATACCATGGTCTGTAAGAATACCCTGTTCTGATTGGCTGCAGGGCATCCATTAATCGATTGTTTGTTTGATTGTCACCTGACACACTGATGCCTTTAACACTCCTGCTGGATGAGTTGGTGATTTCTACACTCACTCTAACAGGTTCACCATGGTAGAAGGTCTGCAGACAGGTAGAGAGAGAGAGAGAGGGAGGGAGGGAGAGAGGTCAGACAGGTACAGAGGGAGGTCAGACAGGTAGAGAGGGAGAGAGAGAGAGAGAGAGGTCAGACAGATAGAGAGAGAGAGAGAGAGAGAGAGAGAGAGGTCAGACAGGTAGAGAGAGAGAGAGAGAGAGAGAGAGAGAGTCAGACAGGTAGAGAGAGAGAGAGAGAGAGAGAGAGAGAGTCAGACAGGTAGAGAGAGAGAGAGAGAGAGAGAGAGAGAGAGAGAGAGAGAGAGAGAGAGTCAGACAGGTAGAGAGAGAGAGAGAGAGAGAGAGAGAGAGAGAGAGAGAGAGAGTCAGACAGGTAGAGAGAGAGGGAGAGAGAAGTCAGACAGGTAGAGAGAGGGAGAGAGAGAGAGAGAGAGTAAAGAGGGAACTGACCTCTTTGGGGAGACTCAGTTTGATGTGCAGCGGTTTATCAGACGTCAGGAACTCAAAGGTGGTTTCAGCTACAGGAACCACGTCACTCGTCTCTGGACTGAACTGGATCTTACGGATACTGAGACGAACTGAAGACCTGCAAAACAACATGAGAAATTATACAGAAAAACATTTAGATCCTAATACTCTAAAACATCGAGATCCTAGTACTCTAAAACATCGAGATACTACCACTCTAAAACATCGAGATCCTAGTACTCTAAAACATCGAGATCCTAATACTCTAAAACATCCAGATCCTAATACTCTAAAACATCGAGATCCTAATACTCTAAAACATCAAGATACTAATACTCTGAAACATCAAGATACTACCACTCTAAAACATCGAGGTTCTAATACTCTAAAACATCAAGATCCTAATACTCTAAAATATTGAGATACTACCACTCTAAAACATGAAGATACTAATACTCTAAAACATGAAGATACTACCACTCTAAAACATGAAGATACTAATACTCTAAAACATGAAGATACTACCACTCTAAAACATCGAGGTTCTAATACTCTAAAACATGAAGATACTAATACTCTAAAACATGAAGATACTATCACTCTAAAACATCGAAGTTCTAATACTCTAAAACATGAAGATACTACCACTCTAAAACATGAAGATACTACCACTCTAAAACATCGAAGTTCTAATACTCTATTGTACAAAGGTAGAGCAGCTTCACTAATAAACTCAGAAAAGGAATAAACATAGTCAGAGTGTTAATACTATCACTAATAATAATTATTGCTGTTATTATTATTATTATTATTATCTACTGTCAGTGACTCACTGTTTGTCGATCTTCTCGTCCTGGTTCTCTCCACAGAAAGCTTTCACCTCAAACTCCACGGCACATTTCTGTCACATGCACAGAGACATGATGTCCAGTACTTAAGTACTCCAGTACTAGTAGTAGTACTAGTACAAGTAATACCAACAGAGTTACCTTTCCCACATCGGTGGGTCCGGGCTGCAGAGTAACAGAACAAGGCAGGTTGTCTGGAAACTGAAGCACAAACAAAGTGGTCTCAGTGATGGACTGGTAGATTGGTGGACAGTTAGGGTGGTGGACTGGTAGATTGGTATACAAGTAGATTAGCGGACAGGCAGAGTGGTGGACAGGTAGACTGGTGGACAGACAGATTGGTGGACAGGCAGATTGTGGACAGGTAGATCGGTTGACTGGTAGAATGGTGGACAGGTAAATTGGTAGACTGGTAGATTGGTGGACAGGTAGATTGGTGGACTGGTCGATCAGTGGACAGGTAGATCGGTGGACAGGTAGATTAGTGGACAGGTACAGTGGTGGATTGGTATATTGGTAGACTGGTAGATTGGTTGACTGGTAGATTGGTGGACAGGTAGGTTAGTGGACAGGTACAGTGGTGGATTGGTATATTGGTAGACTGGTAGATTGGTTGACTGGTAGATTGGTGGACTGGTAGATCAGTGGACAGGTAGATTGGTGGACAGGTAGATTAGTGGACAGGTAGATCAGTGGACAGGTAGATCGGTTGACTGGTAGATCAGTGGACAGGTAGATTGGTTGACTGGTATATCAGTGGACAGGTAGATTAGTGGACAGATACATCAGTGGACAGGTAGAGTGGTGGATTGGTATATTGGTGGACTGGTAGATTGATGGACTGGTATATTGGTGGACAGGTAGATTGGTTGACTGGTAGATCAGTGGACAGGTAGATTGGTGGACAGGTAGATTAGTGGACAGGTAGATCAGTGGACAGGTAGATTGGTTGACTGGTATATCAGTGGACAGGTAGATTAGTGGACAGATAGATCAGTGGACAGGTAGAGTGGTGGATTGGTATATTGGTGGACTGGTAGACTGGTGGACAGGTAGATTGGTATACAAGTAGATTAGCGGACAGGCAGAGTGGTGGATTGGTATATTGGTGGACTGGTAGACTGGTGGACAGGTAGGTTAGTGGACAGGTAAAGTGGTGGATTGGTATATTGGTAGAATGGTAGTTTGCTGGACTGGTAGATTGGCGGACAGGTAGATTGGTGGACTGGTAGATTGGTTGACTGGTAGATCCGTGGACAGGTAGATTGGTGGACTGGTAGATTGGTGGACAGGTAGATTGGTTGACTGGTATATCAGTGGACAGGTAGATTAGTGGACAGATAGATCAGTGGACAGGTAGAGTGGTGGATTGGTATATTGGTGGACTGGTAGACTGGTGGACAGGTAGATTGGTATACAAGTAGATTAGCGGACAGGCAGAGTGGTGGATTGGTATATTGGTGGACTGGTAGACTGGTGGACAGGTAGGTTAGTGGACAGGTAAAGTGGTGGATTGGTATATTGGTAGAATGGTAGTTTGCTGGACTGGTAGATTGGCGGACAGGTAGATTGGTGGACTGGTAGATTGGTTGACTGGTAGATCCGTGGACAGGTAGATTGGTGGACTGGTAGATTGGTGGACAGGTAGATTGGTTGACTGGTAGATCAGTGGACAGGTAGATTAGTGGACAGGTAGATAGGTGGACAGGTAGAGTGGTAGATTTTTATATTGGTGGACTGGTAGATTGGTGGACAGGTAGATTGGCAGATAAGCAGAATGGTGGACAGGTAGATTGGTTGACTGGTAGATTGGTGGACAGGTAGATTAGTGGACAGGTAGATCAGTGGACAGGTCGATTAGTGGACAGGTAGATTGGTGGACAGGTAGATTGGTTGACTGGTAGATCAGTGGACAGGTACACTCCTGATCAAAATCTTAAGACCAGTTAAAAAATTGCAAGAATTTACGTTTTGCACTGTTGTATCTTAAGAAGGTTCTAAGTAGAGTTTCAAAATGCAAAAAGAAGAAATGAGAGCAAGAGACTAAATGTTTTGAGCAGGCAATTTATTGAAAAGAACAATTTAACTAAAATAGGCTGTTCATCAGCTGATCAAAAGTTTAAGACCATAGCTCAAAAAAAAACCCTAAAACAGAAATTAAAGTCTCAAAAACAGACTCAGTAATGAGTAGCTCCACCATTATTGTTGATCACTTCAAAAATTGGTGTTGGCATGCTTGATGCGAGTGTTTCCAAAAGGCTTGTAGGAATGTTGCTCCAAGTGGTGAAGATGGCTTCACGAAGGGCATCCACTGTCTGGATCTGATGTCCATTTTTGTAAACTTCCCTTACCATCCATCCCCAAATGTTCTCAATTGGATTTAGGTCAGGGGAACATGCAGGATGATCCAAAAGAGTGATGTTATTCTCCTGAAAAAACTCCTTTGTCAGACGGGCATTGTGAATCGCAGCATTGTCCTGCTGAAAAACCCAGTCATCAGCACACAGACGAGGGCCCTCAGTCATGAGGGATGCCCGCTGCAACATCTCCACGTAGCCAGCTGCTGTTTGACGCCCTGCACAACCTGGAGCTCCATTGTTCCATTGAAGGAAAAAGCAGCCCAGATCATGATGGCGCCCCCTCCGCTGTGCCGTGTTGAAAAAAATCTCAGGTGGCATCTCCTTGTCATGCCAGTAGCGTTGGAAGCCATCATGACCATCAAGGTTAAGTTTTTTCTCATCAGAGAATAAAACTTTCTTCCAACTTTGAACGTCCCATGTTTGGTGCTCCCTTGCAAAGGCCAAACGGGCAATTTTGTGGCGTTGAAGGAGACGTGGCCTTTGAAGAGGTTTTTTGTTTTTGAAGCCGTTCCTTTGCAGATGCCGTCTGATGGTTATTGGGCTGCAGTCAGCACCAGTAATGGCCTTAATTTGGGATGAGGATCGTCCCGTGTCTTGACGGACAGCCGTTCGGATCCTCCGGCTCAGTGCCGGTGAGATTTTTTTGGGTCTACCACTTGATTTTTTTGTTCCATAAACCTCAGGATCTTTTAAGAAATGCAAAATGACTGTCTTACTGCGTCCAACCTCAGCAGCGATGGCACGCTGTGAGAGGCCTTGTCTATGCAGCTCAACAATCCTGCCACGTTCCAAGGCAGTGAGTTTTTTTGCTTTTCCCATCAAGAGGTCTTGACAGTGTGATTACTTGACAGAAAATGACATGGAATCCAAATTTTTGCACAGATTTGGGCTTTTAAAGGATGTGGTCTTAAACTTTTGATCAGCTGATGAACAGCCTATTTCAGTTAAATTGTTCTTTTCAATAAATTGCCTGCTCAAAACATTTAGTCTCTTGTTCCCATTTCTTCTTTTTGCATTTTGAAACTCTACTTAGAACCTTCTTAAGATACAACAGTGCAAAATGCAAATTCTTGCAATTTTTTAACTGGTCTTAAGATTTTGATCAGGAGTGTAGATTAGTGGATTGGTAGATCAGTGGACAGGTAGAGTGGTGGATTGGTATATTGGTGGACTGGTAGACTGGTGGACAGGTAGGTTAGTGGACAGGTAAAGTGGTGGATTGGTATATTGGTAGAATGGTGGACTGGTAGATCGGCGGACAGGTAGATTAGTGGATTGGTAGATTGGTGGACTGGTAGATCAGTGGACAGGTAGATCGGTGGACAGGTAGATTGGTGGACTGGTAGATCCGTGGACAGGTAGATTGGTGGACTGGTAGATTGGTGGACAGGTAGATTGGTTGACTGGTAGATCAGTGGACAGGTAGATTAGTGGACAGGTAGATCGGTGGACAGGTAGAGTGGTAGATTTTTATATTGGTGGACTGGTAGATTGGTGGACAGGTAGATTGGCAGATAAGCAGAATGGTGGACAGGTAGATTGGTTGACTGGTAGATTGGTGGACAGGTAGATTGGTTGACTGGTAGATTGGTGGACAGGTAGATTAGTGGACAGGTAGATTAGTGGACAGGTCGATTAGTGGACAGGTCGATTAGTGGACAGGTAGATCGGTGGACAGGTAGATTAGTGGACAGGTAGATTAGTGGATTGGTAGATCAGTGGACAGGTAGATTAGTGGATTGGTAGATCAGTGGACATGTAGATTAGTGGACAGGTAGATTAGTGGACAGGTAGATTGGTGGACAGGCAGATTGGCAGATAAGCAGAATGGAGGAGAGGTATACTGGTAGACAGGTAGATTGGTGGATAGACAGATTTTTGTGGTTTCAGTAGGGATGTGAAGCTCCAGATGTTCAGACAGATGTCTGGGCTTGACCTGGACCTGGAATCTCACCTCAAAGAAGAAGGGGAAGGCATTGTCTCCCAGCTTCCGGAGGAGTTTCTGCTGGATCTTGTTGTGAGTCAGCTTCTCTTTGTCCTGCAGCTCAGGGTAAACCTGTCGGGTCACCAGGAACAGGTCCCTCCTAAAGGCCACGCCCATCACATCCATGTCCTGACGGCCGTAGCGAAATGTACATGACAGCATCACGTACACTAGAGACACATGAAGACGCCGTATTAAGAGTACAGAATCACTGTCTACAGTCTCAGTAGGAACTCCTGACCCTTTTAGTGATGACAAGCTAGCTAGCTAACTAGCCAGTCCTAGAGACAGACTAGCTAGCTAGCCAACTAGCCAGTTCTAGAGACAGACTAGCTAGCTAGCCAACTAGCCAGTTCTAGAGACAGACTAGCTAGCTAGCCAACTAGCCAGTTCTAGAGACAGACTAGCTAGCTAGCTAAGTAGCTAACTAGTCAGTTCTAGAGCCAAACAGTCTAGCTAGCTAGTTAGCGTTGGCCAGCCGTCTCCTCCTCCTGCAGTAGCCTTCAGCAGCGTAGAGGTCGGCTAATCTGGTCTCATTGGTTAATGTTAACTTTCTCCACTAACTCTGGTGATCCTGGAGAGAGAGAGACAGGACAGACTGACAGAAACTAGGATTTTCTTCAGACACTGTTAGCAAACAAGACAACAGTACTAGCCAGCCAGCGTTAGCTAACGTGTTCAGAGGATTATTGTCGACTATTATTGTTATTGTTAACTACCGTCTATTTTTTGGAGAAAACAGTGTTGTGTCTTCCTAAATATTTTCCAGTGAGAATTCTCAAGAACTTAATGTTCACAGTGGTGGAACAAGTAGCATCAGTGCAGTGTAAAAATACTCCAGTAAATGAACTGGGGATTAGCAGTACCATTAATGACTATTAGATGCTGGACTGGACTTAAGCCTTTACCCAAAATCACATTTGAACTGGTCACTCAGAAAAATGTCTTAAAAAATAGGTTGATATTTTGATAAATACATGTCCAGAGAGGCCACTGGATGGATGACTGGAGGTATCGTAATCTGTTTACCGTCACTGTAGTGAGTATATGGAGGTTAACAGTGAAACATACCTACCTTTCCTCCCTTTGAGCTGGACCGGGTCAACCACAATAACTCCATCTTAAAGAGACAGACCGAAACACAGCTGGAAACTCATCTTACCTCCAACATTTTCACTGCTAGACTTTCTGCTGAAGGAACACTTGAGATGAATCCTCAGATGAGAGGACAGACATCAATTTTATCTCATATAAATGATGCACAGGTCATTTAGTGGCCTGACGATGATGCTTATTCTGTATTTAGTGGTGAACGTTCAACACATTTCAAATAAAGTTAATTAAATGATCAGAAACAAGTGGTCTCAGGGGGCTGGACTTTTGGGACCATGGGGCAATAGAGTGCTACAAGAATGTGTCCTAAAACCCAGTAAGTAAGTCAGCATGATGTCACTTCTTGTTAAGAGGAGGAAACCGGAGAGATGGTCAGTTCCTGTTAGTGGAGGGAACCAGGAGATGGTCACTTCCTGTTAAGAGGAGGAAACCAGAGAGATGATCACTTCCTGTTAGTGGAGGGAACCAGGAGATGATCACTTTCTGTTAGTGGAGGGAACCAGGAGATGGTCACTTCCTGTTAAGAGGAGGGAACCAGAGAGATGATCACTTCCTGTTAGTAGAGGGAACCAGAGAGATGATCACTTCCTGTTAGTGGAGGAAACCAGGAGATGATCACTTCCTGTTAGTAGAGGGAACCAGAGAGATGATCACTTCCTGTTAGTGGAGGAAACCAGGAGATGATCACTTCCTGTTAGTAGAGGGAACCAGAGAGATGATCACTTCCTGTTAGTGGAGGGAACCAGAGAGATGATCACTTCCTGTTAGTGGAGGGAACCAGGAGATGTTCACTTCCTGTTACTGGAGGGAACCAGGAGATAATCACTTCCTGTTAAGAGGAGAGAACCAGGAGATGATCACTTCCTGTAAAGAGGAGGGAACCAGGAGATGATCGCGTTCTGTTAAGAGGAGGGAACCAGGAGATGATCACTTCCTGTTAAGAGGAGGGAACCAGAGAGATGATCACTTCCTGTTAGTGGAGGGAACCAGGAGATGATCACTTCCTGTTAAGAGGAGGGAACCAGAGAGATGATCACTTCCTGTTAGTGGAGGGAACCAGAGAGATGATCACTTCCTGTTAGTGGAGGGAACCAGGAGATGGTCATTTCCTGTTGGATTAAAGAAATACGTCATCCCTGCAGCACTCTATTCCCCTCTTGGCCCAGCTGGCTATATAGCCTTGCTCCAGGATGTGCTTAGCCTAGCTTAGCACAAAGACTGTAAGTGGAGGGAAACTGTTAGCCTAGCTTCATCAACAACAACTCTAAGTGTGTCTGATTTCCATGTGTTCCATCAGTCAGACTTGAAGAGGATTTGTAGAACTCACCGACCGGATCCACGAAGTCACAGTGATCCACAAAGTCTCTCTTGGCCATGTAGACCGCCACCTGGAGCCCAGAGGGGGGTCAGAGGGTCTCAGAGGTAATATTCACACCGCCACCCCAATCATCTCTACTCCTACTTTTACTACAACCAGTTGAGTATTTCTGATCAGCTTACCGACTTATCGCGGGAAACTTTCTTAAAGACGGCGTGTTTGGGACTCATGTTGAATGACTGATGTCGCGATCTTCAACACACAGAAGAGCATAAACTCTACATTTATCTTAAAGTTCAGTATAGACTTTCACAGCAGTTCTGCACACTTTCACACTCACAGCCTGGTCTTGATTGTTGGACTTCTAGCCTGGACTAAAGACCACCTACATGCTTTTATTTAATGTCTTTTTCTGGGATAATGCAGTCTCTAATCACTTTAATGTATTTGCATTAAAAATATATATACATGTATATGAAACATGTATATTTTTGTTATTGCCAGACTTCAACATATTCCTCAATTTAAAATAAAACTGATTTCTTTTACCAACTGGAGAATTTAAATGAGAAGGGAAAATCATTAAAGTATAAAGGCCAGATTTAAGGGGTAACATTAACACAAAAAAGGGCAGATTTAAGGAATAATGTTAAAGTAAAAAGGCCAGATTTAAAGGATAATAATAAAGTAAAAAGGTCAGATTTAAGGGATAATATTAAAGGAGAAGCTGACATTGTTCAACACTCACGAAAATCTAAACACTGAGGGAGTTACTGGGCTGGTCCCTGAACGCAACATGAAGCTTGTGACTGCAGAGCCGATATTATTTTATCTTCAGCTAACCCTTTGAAAAGATGTCAGTATTTTGTGTCATTTAAAGCAAATGAAGACGACTGACCTGAGAGCAGAGACGAGTGGTGAGCAGCAGCAGCAGCTTTTTATCGGCTGCTGAGACGATCAGAGCATCATATATAATAAACGCCTGGTCAGCAAGCTGATCATTACTGAACCCCCTCAGAGATAATCCTGAAGATCTGCAGCTACACGATGCGTTCACTGTCCACTGATAACGCCACAATAAGGATGCGTTCACTGTCCACTGATAACGCCACAATATGGATGCGTTCACTGTCCACTGATAACGCCACAATATGGATGCGTTCACTGTCCACTGATAACGCCACAATATGGATGATGTTTATTCTTACTACACCAAGAATTTACAACTTGTGTGGCTTTAACCAGTTGATCACAGCTGACTACTAAACCGACGTCACTGAACGTCTACTAACAATATATAAAACACAAATTCTTACCACTAATGACTACTACTGTTGTTATTATATTATTATTACTACTATTATTGTTATTACTTTTATTATTGATGTCACTGTGACATGAGGCTCCACCAGCTGATCAGTTTGTCTCCACTGAGCCGATTACATTCAGTCAGAGTCAGCAGTCTGCCTGCTGACACAGCACACACACACTGAATACACTATACACACTCAGTACTACACAGTCTACACACACACTGTATACACTATACACACTGAATACTACACAGCCTACACACACTGTATACACTATACACACTGAATACTACACTCTATGAGCTGCTGGCTGTGAGTCTGAGGCCTTATTATCTGCCATCAGTCATTGTGTATATTCCCCCGGGCGCTGTGGCTGCACAGGCGAGTGATGCCATCAGGTCCACTGTCGTCAGATTACAGACCAAACACCAGGACTCATTCATCATCATCAATGGAGACCATGTTCAAGTCTCCAACATTATCCAACTTCACCCAGTATGTAACCTGTAACACCAGAGAAAACAGGACCCTGGACCTGCTGGATGCCAACACTAAGGAGGCCTACAGCTCCACTGCCCTGCCCCCCCTCGGAGGATCAACTACAAGTTCCTGGGAGTTCACTTAAACAATAAAGGGGACAGGTCCAAAAACTCCGAGGCCTCTACAGGAAGGGACAGAGCAAACTATTCTTCCTGAGAAGGCTGAGGACCTTCAACGTGTGCAACAGGCTACTCCAGCACCAGGGATGCCACCAAACTGAACCAACTGGTGAGGAGGGCTGGGTCTGTGGTTGGATGTGAGCTGGACAGTCTGGAGGTGGTGGCAGAGGGGAGGACCAGGAGGAGAACCCCTCCCACCCCCTCTATGACCAACTGGTCCAGATGAGGAGTCCATTCAGCCAGAGACCGATCCCCCCTCGGCCCACTACAAACCGTCTGGGTCGGTCCTTTCTGTTGGTGGCCATCAGGCTCCAGAACCAAGGTCTGAACCAGAACCAAGGTCTGACCCCCATGTGACTGATCATCTGCTCCGTATTTATTCCAAATGTATATAATTACATATAATTATATAATTACATATACATATGCTCTGCATATACAATACTCACCACCTGCTGCACTTTACTGATTACTGTTACTTATTTATTTTATTGTCAGTTTCCTTCGTTGCTCCTTCTCTTTACTTTTTACTGTATTCACCTGTACTGTTGATGCTGCTATGACCCCCAATTTCCCTCCAGGGATTAATAAAGGTTCATCTTATCTATACACACTGAATACTACACTCTATACACACTACACAGTCTACACACACACACACACACACACACTGTGTCCCTCAAGTCCAATCTGTTATTATAACAGATATTAATGATATTATTAATAATCAGATAGCATTAAATCTGTTATTATAACAGATATTAAATATATTATTAATAATCAGATTGCATTAAATCTGTTATTATAACAGATATTAAATATATTATTAATAATCAGATAGCATTAAATCTATTATAACAGATTTTAAATATATTATTAATAATCAGATAGCATTAAATCTGTTATTATAACAGATATTAAATATATTATTGATAATCAGATAGCATTAAATCTATTATAACAGATATTAAATATATTATTAATAATCAGATAGCATTAAATCTGTTATTATAACCAGATATTAAATATATTATTAATAATCAGATAGCATTAAATCTGTTATTATAACAGATATTAAATATATTATTAATAATCAGATAGCATTAAATCTATTATAACAGATATTAAATATATTATTAATAATCAGATAGCATTAAATCTGTTATTATAACAGATATTAAATATATTATTAATAATCAGATTGCATTAAATCTGTTATTATAACCAGATATTAAATATATTGTTAATAATCAGATAGCATTAAAGCTGTTATTATAACAGATATTAAATATATTATCAATAATCAGATAGCATTAAATGTTATTATAACCAGATATTAAATATATTATTAATAATCAGATAGCATTAAAGCTGTTATTATAACAGATATTAAATATATTATTAATAATCAGATTGCATTAAATGTTATTATAACCAGATATTAAATATATTATTAATAATCAGATAGCATTAAATCTGTTATTATAACAGATATTATATATATTATTAATAATCAGATAGCATTAAATCTGTTATTATAACAGATATTAAATATATTATTAATAATCAGATAGCATTAAATCTTTTATTATAACAGATATTAAATATATTATTAATAATCAGATTGCATTAAATCTGTTATTATAACAGATATTAAATATATTATTAATAATCAGATTGCATTCAATCTGTTATTATAACCAGATATTAAATATATTATTAATAATCAGATAGCATTAAAGCTGTTATTATAACAGATATTAAATATATTATTAATAATCAGATAGCATTAAATCTGTTATTATAACAGATATTAAATATATTATTAATAATCAGATAGCATTAAATGTTATTATAACCAGATATTAAATATATTATTAATAATCAGATAGCATTAAAGCTGTTATTATAACAGATATAATATATTATTAATAATCAGATTGCATTAAAGCTGTTATTATAACAAGATATTAAATATATTATTAATAATCAGATAGCATTAAATCTGTTATTATAACCAGATATTAAATATATTATTAATAATCAGATAGCATTAAATCTGTTATTATAACAGATATTATATATATTATTAATAATCAGATAGCATTAAATCTGTTATTATAACAGATATTAAATATATTATTAATAATCAGATAGCATTAAAGCTGTTATTATAACAGATATTAAATATATTATTAATAATCAGATTGCATTAAATCTGTTATTATAACCAGATATTAAATATATTATTAATAATCAGATAGCATTAAATCTGTTATTATAACAGATATTAAATATATTATTAATAATCAGATAGCATTAAATCTGTTATTATAACAGATATTAAATATATTATTAATAATCAGATAGCATTAAATCTGTTATTATAACAGATATTAAATATATTATTAATAATCAGATAGCATTAAATCTGTTATTATAACAAATATTAAATATATTATTAATAATCAGATAGCATTAAATCTGTTATTATAACAGATATTAAATATATTATTAATAATCAGATTGCATTAAATCTGTTATTATAACCAGATATTAAATATATTATTAATAATCAGATAGCATTAAATCTGTTATTATAACAGATATTAAATATATTATTAATAATCAGATAGCATTAAATCTGTTATTATAACAGATATTAAATATATTATTAACAATCAGATTGCATTAAATCTATTATAACAGATATTAAATATATTATTAATAATCAGATAGCATTAAATCTGTTATTATAACCAGATATTAAATGTATTATTAATAAACAGATAGCATTAAATCTGTTATTATAACAGATATTAAATATATTATTAATAAACAGATAGCATTAAATCTGTTATTATAACAGATATTAAATATATTATTAATAATCAGATAGCATTAAATCTGTTATTATAACCAGATATTAAATATATTATTAATAATCAGATTGCATTAAATCTGTTATTATAACAGATATTATCACCAGATATTGTTAAATATCACCAGATACTAAATATCACTAAATTGAAGATAAGAAATTACTATTACGAGGTATTCAATATATTAATTATCACCAGACATTATTACATATATTATTAAATATCACAGATATTCTGTTTTTATTCTTGTTTTACAGAGTTTATGTACATAGAAATGAGGACAGCCTGAAGCCTTCAAGTGTTTTCATTCATCTTTCTGTTCACCGTTAGTAAAGTCTTCATTAACTATTAACAGCTAATAGGGTCTGTTATTAACAGTTAATAGGGTCTGTTATTAACAGCTAATAGGGTCTGTTATTAACAGTTAATAGGGTCTGTTATTAACAGCTAATAGGATCTGTTATTAACAGCTAATAGGGTCTGTTATTAACAGTTAATAGGGTCTGTTATTAACAGTTAATAGGGTCTGTTATTAACAGCTAATAGGATCTGTTATTAACAGTTAATAGGGTCTGTTATTAACAGCTAATAGGGTCTGTTATTAACAGTTAATAGGGTCTGTTATTAACAGCTAACAGGGTCTGTTATTAACAGCTAATAGTCTATTATTAACAGTTAATAGGATCTGTTATTAACAGCTAATAGGGTCTGTTATTAACAGTTAATAGGGTCTGTTATTAACAGTTAATAGGGTCTGTTATTAACAGCTAATAGGGTCTGTTATTAACAGCTAATAGGGTCTGTTATTAACAGCTAATAGGGTCTGTTATTAACAGCTAATAGGGTCTGTTATTAACAGTTAATAGGGTCTATTATTAACAGTTAATAGGGTCTGTTATTAACAGTTAATAGGGTCTGTTATTAACAGTTAATAGGGTCTATTATTAACAGTTAATAGGGTCTGTTATTAACAGTTAATAGGGTCTGTTATTAACAGTTAATAGGGTCTGTTATTAACAGCTAACAGGGTCTGTTATTAACAGCTAATAGGGTCTGTTCTTAACAGCTAATAGGGTCTGTTATTAACAGCTAACAGGGTCTGTTATTAACAGCTAATAGTCTATTATTAACAGTTAATAGGATCTGTTATTAACAGCTAATAGGGTCTGTTATTAACAGCTAATAGTCTATTATTAACAGTTAATAGGGTCTGTTATTAACAGTTAATAGGGTCTGTTATTAACAGCTAATAGGGTCTGTTATTAACAGCTAATAGGGTCTGTTATTAACAGTTAATAGTCTATTATTAACAGTTAAAAGTCTATTATTAACAGTTAAAAGTCTATTATTAACAGTTAATAGGGTCTGTTATTAACAGCTAATAGTCTATTATTAACAGTTAATAGGGTCTGTTATTAACAGTTAATAGGGTCTGTTATTAACAGCTAATAGGGTCTGTTATTAACAGCTAATAGTCTATTATTAACAGTTAACAGGGTCCGTTATTAACAGTTACTAGGGTCTGTTATTAACAGCTAATAGGGTCTGTTATTAACAGCTAATAGTCTATTATTAACAGTTAACAGGGTCCGTTATTAACAGTTACTAGGGTCTGTTATTAACAGCTAATAGGGTCTGTTATTGACAGTTAATAGGGTCTTTTATTAACAGCTAATAGGGTCTGTTATTAACAGCTAATAGTCTATTATTAACAGTTAACAGGGTCCGTTATTAACAGTTACTAGGGTCTGTTATTAACAGCTAATAGGGTCTGTTATTAACAGCTAATAGTCTATTATTAACAGTTAACAGGGTCCGTTATTAACAGTTACTAGGGTCTGTTATTAACAGCTAATAGGGTCTATTATTAACAGCTAATAGTCTCTATTATTAACAGTTAATAGTCTATTATTAACGGTTAATAGTCTCTAGTATTAACAGCTAATAGTCTATTATTAACAGTTAATAGGGTCTGTTATTAACAGCTAAAAGTCTATTATTAACAGTTAATAGTCTATTATTAACAGTTAATAGTCTCTAGTATTAACAGCTAATAGTCTATTATTAACAGTTAATAGGGTCTATTATTAACAGCTAATAGTCTATTAACAGTTAATAGTCTATATTATTAACAGTTAATAGTCTATTATTAACAGTTAATAGTCTCTATTATTAACAGCTAATTATTAACTGCTAATAAGACAAGATAAGATAAAACTTTATTCAGCCTGAAGGAAACTCTTAATAAAGTAAAGTCTAGTATTAACTGCAAATAAAGACTATTACTATCCGTTAATAAAGCCTATTATTAAGCTTGAATAAAGACTTATTCACTGGTAATAAGGACTTACTAACCGTTAATAAAAAACAATTAACTGGTAATAAGGACTATTATTAACCATTAAGGCTATTATCAACTTCTAATACAGACTATTATTAAGCATTAATAAAGACCTTTATTAACTGTTAATAAAGACTATTATTAATGGCTAATAAAGTCTTTATTGGGAGCTGTTTTACTTCCAGCTGGATGAAGCTGGAAACGGTGACGGCAGGCTGAATAAAACACTGAAGTCTCTGAAACAGTAAAAGCTTCTGAATGTGTCCAGAAAGATAAAAGGTAAACTTCAGATTGAAGTTGTGTTCATGTTGAACTTGTTGACATGAAGGCAGAAAGACGTCCACTCGGTCCGACTGAGTCCAACGAGTTCATCAAAAACAAACGTCTCCTGCTAGTCATCGTCTCCGTTGCCACGTGTCTGTCTACAGCCGTCTCCATCTCCACCCACCTCCACCTGCCTGCAGTGTATGTCATCCGCCTCTTTAGCCAATCACATGTCAGACCACAGGATGGCCTTGCTGCCTTTCTCCACACTGACAACGTACGCTCCTGAAGGCGACCAGGACACCGAGTTGATGGCAGAGCTGCAGAAAATGACAGCAACATCAACAACATCATTATCATCATCACAATCAACAAAAGATTACAGCGTCACATTTCTGTCCCACTACTTTATGACAAAGATGTATAGTGCTGTTTGTAACTGGTCTATGACCACAGCACCCTGAACCCGCCACATCTCATCTGATCCAAACAGCTAAACTGGGTAGGGATGGGAGAATGCCTGTAAATACCAGGTGTACAAGACCCCATATCTGAACAAGGCAGAGGAGGCGAGACCCGGGCCCAGAGGAAGTCCAGGGCCCCCATCTGGAGCCAGGCTCAGGAACCACAACAGACCACACCTGGGCAGCAGGGCTGGCTCTGGGGACGTGGAACGTCACCTCTCTGTGGGGGACGGAGCCAGAGCTTGTAAGGGAGGTGGAGCGCTATCAGTTAGATCCGGTGGGTCTTACCTCTACGCACAGCCTCGGTTCTGGAACCGTCTCCTGGATAGGGGTTGGACTCTAGTCTTTTCTAGAAATACCCAAGGTGTGAGGCACCAGGCGGGTGTGGGGATACTCACAAATCCCAGGTTGAGTGCTGCTACGTTGGGTTTACCCTGGTGGACGAGAGGGTCACCTCCCTGCACCATATGCAGTATGGAGTATTCGGCCTCCTTCTGTATGGGGCTCCAGCAGGGGACTCCATAGTTCTGCTGGGGGACTTCAACGTGCACAAGGACAATAATGGAGGCACGTGGAGAGGCGTGATTGGGAGAACTGGCCTCCCTGATCTAAACCTGAGTGGTCGTTAGTTATTGGACTTCTGTGCTAGTCATGGGCTGTCCATAACAAATACCATGTTCGAAAAAAAGGGTGTTCATAAGTTTCCTTGGTACCAGAGCACCCGAGGCCGAAGGTCGATGATCAATTTTGTGATCGTATCATCTGATCTGAGGCCGCGTGTTTTGGACATTTGGGTGAAGAGAGGGGCAGAGCTGTCAACTGATCACCATCTGGTGGTGAGTTGGACTAAACCAGGAGTCGGGAACCTCTGGCTCGCGAGCCAGATGTGGCTCTTTTGATGGCCGCGTCTGGCTCGCATCTAGGTGACGGTCACTGTTTACGATCACCATGGCAACTAGAAAGCCCATTCGCTATGAGACAGCGATCAGAGAAAGTCCGGCTTATATACATGTCTGCTTTGTTTACCGCTTCAACATCACGTTGAAAAGAACGCTGGCCACCGCAGGACTCTCTGCTCTCCATTGTTTACTTCCTTGAATTCTGTCGCGCTCTATATGCGCGTTCACAGTGTGACGCCGTCTGCAGACACACGGCGGTGAAACAGGCGACGCAGCTCGCCGGCGGGGGGAGAGACCTACTGGTTCAACACGTCGACTGATAGCGGGTCCATCTGCTTTCAGAAACACAGTAAAGTAAGTACACAGTAAGTGAACCACTAATTTCAGTGGGAAAGTGGCAAACATACATGTCTATCTATCTATCTATCTATCTATCTATCTATCTATCAATCGCGTAGGCAACGCAGATGAGGCAGAGACACTTTGATCAAGTGGGGTTGCTGTATTTTGCTGTATGGGTCGATGTCCACATGCTCAGAAGGCTCTTTCGCAGCTCAGGTAGTGACAACGGCTCGTTTTAGTCCAGTTGTCAACTCGCTAACTGCAGAAGCCTTTTTGAGAAGATGGCTAGATGAAAAAAGATGAGGAGTATCGTACTTTTCAGCAGGAACGGACAGAGGAATTTGCCTTTGTGGAGAGAGCAGCTTCTGCAGGGTGTCTAATAAGCAATGATAAAATTGCATTGATTATTATTAAAAATTATTATGATCTTATTAAAAGAATTCAGAGACTTATTGTACTTTAAAAGTGTTGGTATTACATAAAATGCACACATTTACTTGTATTTAGTTTTAAACATATTGTTTGGCTCTCACTGAATTACATTTAAAACTAGAAAATGCAATTTCAGAAGAAATTGCGGTTGTGAATGCTGCAAGCTGAATCGCTGCAATGCTGGCTCGAATCTCTCGAATCGAAGAAGGTTGAAGATTTTTGAATTTTTGACAGGTTTGAAACTTCCCTCCATTCATTTGAATGGCAAAAAATTCCTGACAAAACGTTGAATATCTCGGAAAGTTTGAACGTTAGGAAAATTCTGAATACAAGCGTGCATCTCCTAATCGAGCCGAACATTTTGGAAGTTTGAACGGAGTTTCTACGTCGAAAACTGTGGGAGGAGAAGCGTTGCAAAAAAGTGAGCGGAAAAATAATAAAAATTGGTTGGCTTGCAGCATTCACAACCAAATATGTGGTGTTCATGGCTCTCAGCCAAAAAGGTTCCTGACCCTTGGACTAGAGGGTGGGGGAAGACATTGGACAGACCTGGTAAACCCAAACAGGTAGTGTCTGGGGCAGGCCCCTATCTGAGAGATCTTCAACTCACACCTCCGGTGGAGCTTTTCCAGCATCCCTGTGGAGGCTGGGGGCACTGAACCTGAGAGGGCGATGTTCAAAGCTTCCATTGCTGAAGCTGCGCCGTGAGCTGTGGGAGATCCGACCAGAAATGCTGAGGGTTTGGGTGTAGAGGGGCTGTGATTGATGACACATCTCCTCAACATTGCATGGGAGTCAGAACAGCGCCCAAGGAGCGGCACAGCGGGGTGGTGGTTCCCCTGTTCGAAAGGGGGACCAGGCAGTGTGTGCCAATTACAGGGGTATCACACTACTCAGCCTCCCTGGTAAAGTCCAGTCTAGAGTAGAAAGGAGGGGCTGTGTCCCGGTTCTTGGCAGTAAGTCAGACTCGTTTCCGGTGGGGGTTGGCCTCCGCCAGGGCTGCCCCTTGTCACCAGTCCTGTTTGTGATATTCATGGACAGGATATGGAGGCGTAGTCTGGGGGAGCGCTGCTTTTTGTAGATGATGTGGTTCTGCTAGCATCATCGGTCTGAGACCTCCAGCGCTCACTGGATTGATTCAGAGTGTGAAACGGTTCTCAGCAGGAAACCGATGGACTGTCCACTCCAGGTAGGGAAAGAGTCTTTACCCCAAATGAAGGAGTTCAAGTACCTTGGGGTCTTGTTCACGAGTGAGGGAACAATGGAACGTGAGATTGGCCGGAGAATCGGAGCAGCGGGGGCGATATTACAGTCGCTTTACTGCACCGTTGTTACGAAGAGAGAGTTGAGCTGCAAAGCAAAGCTCTGGATCTACCGGTCAGTCTTCGTTCCTGCTCGCACCTCTGGTCATGAGGGCTGGGTCATGACCGAAAGAACTACATCATGAGTACAAGCAGCTGAAATGGGTTTTCTCAGGAGGGAAGCTGGCGTCTCCCTTAGAGATAAGGTGAGAAGCTCAGCCATCCATGAGGGACTTGAAGTAGAGCAGCTGCTCCTTTGCGTTGAAAGGAGCCAGTTGAGGTGGTTCATCTGGTTCTTACTTGTGATTCCGGTCCAGAGTTCGGTCCACCTTCCCTGTCAGGACGTTCCAGATATACAGAGCTCCATCAGCTGATCCTCCAGCCACATAGCTGCCATCAGGACTGAATAAAACAGAACAAACAGGTTATACCAGACTCCATTCACAAAACACAGGATTTAGTAAAAAGAGGACAAAGTCAACACTAAAATGACACCCACTTTTATGGGAAGCTTTTAATGTGAAACATCTGTGCAGGAAGTGTTATTGACAAAATTAAAAAGAAATGAAAAAATTATATATATACAGTACAGACCAAAAGTTTGGACACACCTTCTCATTCAAAGAGTTTCCTTTCTTTTCATGACTATTGACATTGTAGATTCACACTGAAGGCATCAAAACTATGAATTAACACACGTGGAAATATGTACTTAACAAAAAAGTGTGAAACAACTGAAAATATGTCTGATATTGTAGTTTCTTCAAAGTAGCCTCCTTTTGCTCTGATTACTGCTCCACACACTCTGCATCCTCTTGATGAGCTTCAAGAGGTCGTCACCTGAAATGGTCTCCACTTCACAGGTGAGCCCTGTCAGGTTTAATCAGGGGGATTTCTGGCCTTATAAATGGGGTTGGGACCATCAGAAGTCAGGTGGAGACACAGCTGATAGTCCTACTGAATAGACTGTTAGAATTTGGATTATGGCAGGAAAAAAGCAGCTAAGTAAAGAAAAACGAGTGGCCATCATTACTTTAAGAAATGAAGGTGAGTCAGTCTGAAAAATTGGGAAAACTTTGAAAGTGTCCCCAAGTGCAGTCGCAAAAACCATCAAGCGCTACAAAGAAAGTGGCTCACATGAGGACCGTGAGGTCACATGAGGACCACCCCAGGAAAGGAAGACCAGGAGTCACCTCTGCTGAGGAGGATCAGTTCATCCGAGTCACCGGCCTCAGAAATGGCAGGTTAACAGCAGCTCAGACTAGAGACCAGGTCAATGCCACACAGAGTTCTAGCAGCAGACACATCTCTAGAACAACTGTTAAGAGGAGACTGTGTGAATCAGGCCTTCATGGTATAATAGCTGCTAGGAAACCACTGCTAAGGACAGGCAACAAGCAGAGAGACTTGTTTGGGCTAAAGACCACCAGGAATGGACATTAGACCAGTGGAAATCTGGGCTTTGGTCTGATGAGTCCAGATCTGAGATCTTTGGTTCCAACCACCGTGTCTTTGTGGAACCAGAAAAGGTGAACGGATGGACTCTACATGCCTGGTTCCCACCGTGAAGCCTGGAGGAGGAGGTGTGATGGTGTGGGGGGGCTTTGCTGGTGACACTGTTGGGGATTTATTCAAAACTGAAGGCCTACTGAACCAGCATGGCTACCACAGCATCTTGCAGCGGCATGCTATTCCATCCGGTCTGCGTTTAGTTGGACCATCATTTATTTTTCAACAGGACAATGACCCCAAACACACCTCCAGGCTGTGTGAGGGCTATTTGACCAAGAAGGAGAGTGATGGGGTGCTGGACCAGATGACCTGGCCTCCACAGTCACCGGACCTGAACCCAATCCAGATGGTTTGGGGTGAGCTGGACCGCAGAGTGAAGGCAAAAGGGCCAACAAGTGCTCAGCATCTCTGGGAACTCCTTCAAGACTGTTGGAGACCATTTCAGGTGACGACCTCTTGAAGCTCATCAAGAGGATGCAGAGTGTGTGGAGCAGTAATCGGAGCAAAAGGAGGCTACTTTGAAGAAACTACAATATAAAGCATATTTTCAGTTGTTTCACACTTTTTTGTTAAGTACATATTTCCACATGTGTTAATTCATAGTTTTGATGCCTTCAGTGTGAATCTACAATTTTCATAGTCATGAAAATAAAGAAAACTCTTTGAATGAGAAGGTGTGTCCAAACTTTTGGTCTGTACTGTATGTACATTACAATGTATGTAAACAGTGAACACGTGAGCTGGGAACTACAGACAGCTGCTACTGTCAAATCTCAGAGAGTCAATGAGAAATCATGTTTCATTTGACCAAAAGACAAAAATGAAGCAGTAAGAAACTGTGTTGAACTCACCTGAAGGTGACTCTGGTCCAGTCGGCTCCACATTTGAAGCCCTGAGCGCTGAACACACAGAGTTAGTTAGTTCCAGTTGTAGTCACAGTTACCGAAGGTCTGACTGAACTCACCTGAAGGTCTGTCTGACAGTGTTGGTGCGCAGGTCGATGATCTTCACCAGGTCGTCTCTGGAGCAGGTGAGCAGCTCGGTGCGGTCGTGGTTCAGGTCCAGAGACGTCACCCTGCCCAGCAGCTCCAGCTCCTGGACTATACTCTCCGCTCTCCACACAGTACAGAACAAACAGAAATCAATCACAGGTGAGATAATCAAAGTGTTCCTCAGTGAGGGTTAAAGACGTACCTGATGTCCCAGAATCGAACTTTCTTATCAAAGTGTCCGCTCATGACGCACTGCTCCGTGCACACAATGTCATTACAGCTGGACCCAGCAAACACTGTCTTCATACCTGCACAGGTGAGACAGCAGGTGATGATTCATGTGGATTAATTAGTCTATCACACCTGGACACCTGGACCTGGTTGCTATGGAAACCTGTAAAAACTGTCCAATCACATACAGACTTTGCTGCGGAGATCCCAGAGTTTGAGTGTTCGATCGTAGCTCCCTGAGACGATTCGAGCGTTGTCCAACAGGAAGCGAGCTGACAACACCTTCCCACTGTGACCTGTCAAGGTGTGCTGGAGGGGAACACACAAACACACACACACTGTAACACACTAACAAACATCTTGTTAAAGAAATGCTGTAAACCTGAGTTACGTTTCATGAGTCTCAATGGTCTCAGTGGAGGAGTGAGATCAGCACTCAGGCCCCGCCTCCTCAGCCTCATGCTCCATGCTGATTGGTTCTGTTGGATGTCAGTCATCACACTGAGCCTGTAGAGTCTCTGTACAGACTCATGCTGTGATGTCACATCCTGTCTGTCTGTCAGCAGCTCCTGGACCACCACTGCACTACTAGAGCATGATGGGAGCACAGAGCAGGGGCTGCTGGGAGCCAAAATGGCCAGCAGAGTGGGATCTGAGGTTCAGACCTTTTACATCACATCACTGACCAGAAGTCTGACGATGAGCGACACGTGGACAGACTGATCTACCTGGACAGACCAACCTACCTGGACAGGCCGATCTACCTGGACAGACTGACCTACCTGGACAGACTGACCTACCTGGACAGACCGACCTACCTGGACAGGCCGATCTACCTGGACAGACTGACCTACCTGGACAGACTGATTTACCTGGACAGACTCATCTACCTGGACAGACTGACCTACCTGGACAGACTGACCTACCTGGACAGACTGACCTACCTGGACAGACTGATTTACCTGGACAGACTCATCTACCTGGACAGACTGACCTACACGACATGTTTCTGTGTCTGCTAACGATGCAGTGTGAGGTGAGACTCACTCTCAGTCTGTAGTCGTCTACGGTCCAGATCCGACTGGCAAAGTCATTAGAGGCTGCCAGCAGGTACGAGCCCTAAACACACAACATATATTACATCAACAAAATATAGTTAAATTGACAACATATAGTAAAACCAGAAAAATACAATAAATATATACAATATTATTTAACCCAGAAATTATCATAAAAATCAACAATATTCGGGGCGCTGATTAGCTCAGTTGGTAGGCGCCTCATATGCCAAAGTGGCCTTGCTGCAGCGGCCTCGGGTTCAAATCCTGCCTGCAGCGCTTTGCTGCATCGTCCCCTCTGTCTCGGTATGATGTGACTTCGTACTGATTTGATCTTCTATGTTCAGGTCAGGAGACAAAGACGAGTTGGGTCAGTATTTTACATAGTATATTTTGTGTCTGTGCTGACAGTTAAATGGTTTGACCAGGAAATGCTGCACGATGACTTAAACAACCAGACCAAAGTCATCACAGTTTAACATTTTATAAACTAAACAACTCATTATAAAAAGTGATCATCTATAGATGAATCAATAATCAAAGGAAAAGGTGATCAAACAAACCTCCCATACCTACCGGCCTACCGTTGTGTGAAGCACATTAAGATTTCACTGTATGTTAAAGTTGAAGTAATATAAATTACTAACGTGTGAAATAATAACGATTAAACAGACTCACAGTGCTGTCGAACTCAATGCTGGTGATTCCTGCGTTGCTGCCAGTCAGAGCACCTTTGGGCTCACAGCGACCTGTGAACACACATATAGACACTGTTACTGTATATACAGTATATACACAGTTGCAAGAAAGAGTGTGTGAATCCTTTGGGATTGCTTGGATTTCTGCATAAATTGGTCATAAAATGTGTTCTGATCTTCATCTGAGTCACAACAACAGACAAACAGTCTGCTTAAACTAATATTGCACATAAAACAATGATATGTTTTCATGTTTTTATTGAACACATCATGTAAACATTCACAGTGCAGGGTAGAAAAAGTATGTGAACCTCTGGATTTAATACCTGGTCGACCCTCCTTTGGCAGCAGTAACCTCAACCAGACGTTTCCTGTAGCTGCAGATCAGACCTGCTCAGCGGTCAGGAGGAGTTCTGGACCGATCCTCTTTACAAACCTGGTTCAGTTCAGTGATGTTCTGGGTGTCTGGTGTGAATCTCTCTCTGGAGGTCCTGAGGTCAGGACTCGGACTGGGCCGCTCCAGAAGGCCTATTTTCTTCTGTTGGTGATCTACTTCTCTGCTTTGGGTCGTTGTCCTGTTGGATCACCATCCTCTGCTGAGCTTCAGCTGGAGGACAGATGGTCTGAAGTTTTCCTGCTAAACGTCTCCATAAAATAATGAATTCATGTTTCCGTCGATGGCGGCGATCCGTCCAGGTCCTGAGGCAGCAGAGCAGCCCCGAACCATGACGCCCCTCCACCATATTTCACAGTGGTAATGAGGTTTAGATGTTGGTGTGCTGAGCCTTTTTCCCTCCACATAGCGTTGTGTGTTCCTTCCTAACAGCTCAGTTCTGGTTTCATCTGGCCACAGAGTATTTAGCCAGTAGTGCTGTGGAGCATCCAGCTGCTCTTTGGCAAACTTCAAACCTGCAGCAGTGGTTTTTGGACAGCAGTGTCTTCCTCCGTGGTGTCCTCCATCAGCTCCATTCTTCTTTAATGTTTCACTGATTGTGGATCAGTCAACTAAAATGTCAGCATGTCCCAGAGATCTCTGTTAGTCTTTAGCTGACCCTCTAGGACTCTTCTTCACCTCATTGAGCGTTCAGCGCTGTGCTCTAGCAGCCATCTTTCCTACACCTTCTCCATAACTCAAACGATAACTCAGTATTGATCATATTATATTCCCAAATTTCCCTCTGGGGATTAATAAAGGTTCATCTCTCATTAACTGATGTGACTGGTAGGCAGTATTTTATTCCTTTTACTTCCGTAGCAAAGTGATATTTTGTCCATGTTTACGATGAGATAATCATAGACGCTGAAGCAGGAGGACAAGCTCAGGTTTCTTTCCTTCGCACTGTAGCAGCTCTTTATAGTCAGCCTGCATGAAGAAACTAAACTCCACACAGAGGGGACAATGCACCTTCTGTAGTCCATCTGCAGGACATTGTAGTTTAACCACAGCAGACCTGCTTCAAGAACATCCGCCACTGTTGCGTCATTTAAAGCCTAGAGTAAGAGTGGTTGTCTCTTCCTGAGTCCTCATGACGTGGCAGCCTGAGACTCAGACCAGCAACACCATCTGACTTACTGTCTGTGGCTCACTGGTTCCTACTGAACAGGTAAATCTGTAATAACCTCCACCTGTCTGATAAATTAAGCAAATCCACCTGTATGAGACACACATCCACCTGTATGTGAGACACATCCACCTGGATGAGACACACATCCACCTGTATGAGACACACATCCACCTGTATGAGAGACACATCCACCTGTATGCGAGAGACACATCCACCTGTATGCGAGAGACACATCCACCTGTATGTGAGACACACATCCACCTGTATGTGAGACACACATCCACCTGGATGAGACACACATCCACCTGTATGTGAGACACACATCCACCTGTATGTGAGACACACATCCACCTGGATGAGACACACATCCACCTGTATGTGAGACACACATCCACCTGGATGAGACACACATACAGTGATGGCTTCCGGTGATTATGAAAACAAGATAATGGACATAAAATGATTATTGTGCCTCATTCTTGTTTTGTCTTGTGTTATGAATCCAGAACACTTTCTTTTACATAAACACCAAATGGCCAAATGGAAAAATGGCTCTGATTGCCGTCCGTCTGCCTCAGCTGTGTATGTTGCTGTTTGCTGCATGGAGTGTTTCACCGCTGCTGGTGTATGATCGCCCGACACTTCTCAATATTCAAGAGTCTTTGGAGAATGTGTCATTATGTGGCTTTGGTGGACATTCAAAGTTGCCTCCGCCTTTTCTGGCGTCCATACCTGCACATCTACTGCGGCTTCCCTGCTGCCTACCCCGCAACAACTGCCGCAGAAGACGCGGAAGACGAGGAGGAGTTCTTACCAAGCTGAAATCCTACCTGGCGTCTTCCTGTCACGATACCTGTCGCCCACCAGCTGGATCCTCCTCGGACTACAGAGGCTACGATCTGCGGAGTTTCACCGAGCACAGATATCGATGGCTCCGGCCGGTCCCCCATGACACAGAGGCTTCCGTGTTTTCGGCCTGTGCGGATCTCCCAGCGAGGCTGTGTGCTGGCGAATCTCCGCTCGCTCAGCCGCCTCCCTCACCTGGCTGACCGACGCTTGGTTCATATCGCGCTGATTAACACCAGATCTCTTACGAAGAAGACATTTATTCTGAAAGACTTCTTCACGACTCGTGACCTGGATCTCCTCCTGCTGACAGAGACCTGGTTGAAACCAGGGGAGAATGGCGCCTCCTCGGAGCTCCTCCCGCCCGGCTGTTCCTTCCTCAGCGCCCCGCGACCTGCCGGTCGTGGTGGCGGCCTGGCTGCTATATTCAAGGACAGCTTCAGGTGCAGAATAATAACGGCTAATAATTATTCTAGCTTTGAGCTGCAGCTGTTGGTGATCGACCTCATCTGCCCGAGCTGTGTGCCAAAGTCTTTTCTGAATTTCTGTCTGACTTTATCCCAAAATTTGATAGTCTATTGATTTGTGGGGACTTTAATATTCATGTTTTTAATATTCTTGAGTTTAAAGAGCTTCTGGATTCCTTTGGTCTCACTCAGTCTGTTAATGCACCAACACATGATCATGGCCACACTCTTGATCTTGTCATCTCCCGTGGGCTTCCTGTTTCCTGTTTCCCTCAGAGAAGTTGTGGACACGGCTATCTCTGACCACCTCCCCATTATTTTTTGACTTTGCTGCCCCCCCACCTGCCAATAAGCCTGTTTCCTCAGCCCTCAGACGCCGTATCTTCAGTCCATCAACAGCTGGAGAGTTTGCTGCTGCCTTCAGGGACTCTCAGCTACATGCTGACACTAGGCTGGTTCCTCCCATTTATCCAGACGGCCTACTCTCCACTTTCCATTCTACATGAACTGAGATTCTAGACTCTGTTGCTCTGTTTTTGGCAAAAAAACACCAAAACCAGGACAGATCCCTGAATGACCACACCTGGCTGCTCAGACAACAATGTAGACAGGCTGAACGGCGGTGGAAAAAAGACAGACTGCATGTTTCCCTGGGCTGGTTGAGGGACAGCTTGGCCACCTATCAGAGAGCCCTGAAGGAGGCCAAGTCCAAATATCTGTCCTTCATTATAACCAACAGCTCTCACCAACCAAGACTCTTATCTAATACCATTGACTCTGTTATTAACCCACGCCCCACTGTTCTGTCTGATGCCTCCACTGCAACATGTGAAGAGTTTGTCTCTGTTTTCTCTGACGAAGTGGCTTCTATCAGGCAGAACAGCAGCAGCTCAGATGTCTCCTGATGATGGACATGGTCCTCCTGCACAGGCTGCCGTCTTTGGGCGGTTTGAGACCATTTCTCTGGTGTGTCTTATTAAGGTGGTTAGTGGCATGAAACCCCCGGCTGCCTTCAAACATGCTGTGGTTAGACCCTCCTAAAAAACCTCATCTGGACCCCTCTGTGCTGTCCAGTTTTAGGCCTGTCTCCCACTTGCCCTTTCTTTCCAAGGTTTTAGAAAAGGCTGTTTTTACTCAATTACAAACTTTCGTAGAGATGAACTCTGTTCTTGATAAACTCCAGTCTGGTTTTAGATCCCAACATAGCACTGAGTCTGCACTATTAAAGGTGCACAGTGGCATCGCCTTGTCTGTGGATGCTGGGAATCCCGATGTGTTGGTGCTGCTGGACCTCACAGCGGCCTTTGATACAGTCGACCATGCAGTCCTTGTGTCCCGCCTAGAGCACTGTGTCAGTATCCAAGGCGTTGCTCTCCGGTGGTTTGGGGCGGCAGTAGCTCAGTCTGTAGGGAGTTGACTTGGGAACCGGAGGGTCACCGGTTCAAGTCCCACCATGGACCAAGAACTGAGTGTGAACTGGTAGCTGGAGAGGTGCCAGTTTACCTCTTGGGCACTGCCGAGGTGCCCCTGAGCAAGGCACCAAACCCCCGACTGCTCGGGGCGCTTGTCAGGAGCAGCCCCATCACTCTGACATCTCTCCATTGTTGCATGTTTGTGCATGTGTGTGTTCGGGTCTGCATGTACCGTGTACAAGTTAACAACAGAGTGAAAAAATTGAATTTCCCCTCGTGGGACTAATAAAGGCCTATCTTCTTCTTCTTCTTTAGGTCATTCCTGGTGAATAGGAGCTTCTCCCTGATGATCAGTGACCTCTTTCCATGCGGGGTGCCACAGGGATACATCCTCGGCCCTGTTCTGTTTTCTCTGTATTTATTACCTCTGGGGCCAGTTTTAGAAAGACAGCCTGTCTTTCCATCTTTATGCTGATGACCTGCAGATGTATTTACCCATAAGACCCACTGACAAGACTGCTGCCACGAGGTTGCTGGATTGTATCACTGATGTAAAGCAGTGGCTGAATCAGGACTTTTTACACTTAAATGACAGCAATACAGAGTATTTTATTTGGCATGTCACCTACACTGAACACTGTCACAACAAACTTTGGTTCTCTGGCCCCCTTTTTTTAGACCACGTCAAAAACCTTGGCATGACATTCGACAGTGGTCTTAAATTCGATCAGCAGATTAGCTCTATCACCAGAACCAGCTTCTTTCAGCTCCGTCTTTTGACTAAAGTGAAGCTTTTTCTATGTCAGCGGAATCTCCAGAAGGCGATCCACGCTTTCATCAGCTCTAGACCGGACTACTGCAGCGCCCTTTACGTCTGCCTCAGCCAGTCTTCAGTTTCGCGTCTGCAGCTGGTCCAGAATCGATTTTAAAATGTTAGTATCTGTTTTTAATGCCGTTAACGGCCGGGCTCCGTCTTACCTGTGGGAGCTTTTAACGGCAGGGCCCTGCGTCCTTCAGGACGGATTCTGTTAGATAGATAAATACAAACCGTGGGGTGAACGCTCTTCCTCTGTCGCTGCTCCCCGACTGGAACAAACTGCACTCGACATTCGCACCATCACCGAAGTCGGCCTGTTTAAATTGAAGTTGAAGAGACTGGCGTTCAACACTAACTAGGGCTGTATTTATTTTTATTCTACGTGTATTTATTTTATTTTAAAGGCTTTTAGCGCTCTGTAGCGCTGGAGCACTTTCTGATAGAGTTTTTATGTTTGTGTTTATGTTTGTTTTTATGTTGTGTTCTTATGTATCGTTTTATGGCTTTGTTGTAAAGCACTTTGAGAGCCTTTCGGCTATTGGAAAGCGCATACGAATAAACTTTGATTTGATTTGAAACACACTTTTCCCACCTTCGCCGTGTCAGAAACAGGTCCAAGTGCAGCTGCAAATCAGGACCGACTGTCCTCAGAGCAGTGATGTCATCACCTTTTATGGTGGTTCATTGGTTTACTACAGCACAATGGTCTTCAGAGATCTGGACTCTTCACATAGCTCTCAATGTTGCTCCAGATGGATGATTTCACTTTAACATGTAGCTATCTCTAAATGTACCATGTTTCCAGCATCCATGAGTATTCCTGTTCAATAATCCTGATCTCAGTATTCACCAAACTAACCTGGTCAACCCAGTTACCATAGAGATGACCCAACGAGCTGGAAGTGAACTCACCGGTGACGACCTCCCACAGCTTCACCCTGCGGTCCATCCCTCCTGTTGCTAGGAGACGAGAGCCAGGGCTAAACCTCACAGCGTTGACCTCGCCGTCATGGGCTTCCTGAAAACACACACACACACACACACACACACACACACACACACACACACACACACACCACACACACACACACCACACACACACACACACACACACACACACAGAGAGAGTAAGGTGTCTCACTGAGCCAATGAAAATGGATGTTTCTTTTTGTGTTTTGGTCTCAGGTTGAAAACTGGAGATCAGCTCCCCCCTCCTCCTCCTCAGCCTCACGCTCCATGCTGATTGGTTCTGTGGAATGTCAATCATCATCATACTGAGTCTGTAGGGTCTCTGTACAGACTCACGCTGTGATGTTACATCCTGTCTGTCAGCGCCTCCTGGACCACCACTGCATGACTAGAGCATGATGGGAGAACAGAGCAGGGGATGCTGGGAGCCAGAGGGTAACAGGAGAGGACTGTGGGTAATCAGACCTTTAACTGCTCATCACTGACCAATGAGGTTACACCTGGGCCCCAAACATGCACACCCGAGGCGACATATGTCACCAGGGCGAAATATTTAGATAAAATAGCTGTTAATATGTCCCACTGGTAGTGTGGTGTTTCCCAATATTTTAAACTGGTTCCCAGTCAAACCATTACATGCTGGTATACTGGTTACTTACAAACACATGCAGAGCCACTGAGGGGACTCGAACCTCCGCACACACTCCTGAAGGTGCTTCGTTGTTTTCAGGTGAAGTGCTGAAAGAGTTGGCAGTTCGACGCCTGCTGAAAAAGAGGAACCCAATCACAAACCAGTTTAACAACACCAGTCTGACAACACCAGTCTGACCAGTCTGACAGCACCAGTCTGACAGCACCAGTCTGACAGCACCAGTCTGATAACACCCGTCTGACAACACCCGTCTGACAACACCAGTCTGACAACACCCGTCTGATAACACCAGTCTGACAGCACCAGTCTGATAACACCCGTCTGACAACACCCGTCTGACAACACCCGTCTGACAACACCAGTCTGACAACACCAGTCTGACAACACCAGTCTGATAACACCAGGCTAATCAGTTGAACAACATTGTTTTAACCAGTCTGACAACACCAGTGTAACAACACCAGTCCAATAACACCAGTCTGACCAGTCTAACACCAGTCTGACATCACCAGTCTAACAACACCAGTCTGATATCACCAGTCTGACAACACCAGTCTGATATCACCAGTCCAGTCTAACAACACCAGTCTGACAACACCAGTCCAATAACACCAGTCTGACCAGTCTAACACCAGTCTGACAACACCAGTCCAATAACACCAGTCTGACAACACCAGTCTGACAACACCAGTCCAATAACACCAGTCTGACCAGTCTAACACCAGTCTGACAACACCAGGCTAACAACACCAGTCTGACAACACCAGTCTGATATCACCAGTCTGACAACACCAGTCTGATATCACCAGTCTGACAACACCAGTCTGATATCACCAGTCTAATAACACCAGTCTGACCAGTCTTGTGTAATTAACTGGTAACTGTAATTCTTGTTATAATACTACTAATAAAAGCCTTTTATGAAACAGTCAGTCAACAGTCAATCGCAGAGCTGACAGTGTGAACACACTCAGTCCTTCACAGTCCAGACTGGACACACTGAGACACACGAAAGACAGGTAGACAGGAAGGTGGGTAGATAGACAGACAGACAGGTAGACAGACAGCTGGTCAGTCCAGATTCCATTCCCAGAGACCTGCAGAGACCAGGACAGGTGATCTTCCAGCTACATACCCAAATATGTTGGAGATGGAGTCCAGCAGACCACTAGGAGGAGGCTGGGAGATCTTCTTACTGCACAGAAAAGACACAAGTCAACGTGACATTAATCATTATTTCAAGTTCAAATCAAACCACGCTAATTGAAAACAAGTAAGAAAAGGGGTTTATTTCATAACAACGACCCGCTAGCTGTACATTATCCTCATTATTACACTGCTACTTACTGAAAAAAATCAGTCATTTGATAATGAATATTGATCTGATTTCTTCCACAAGTAAAAAAATAGTTCAACATGGTCAGATCAGGCTGTTATACTTAGCAACGGTCTGCTATATATAGAAACGGTCAGTTATGCTTTGCAAGCGGTCCGTTATACGCAACAACGGTCTGTTATACGCAACAACGGTCTGTTATACGCAACAGCGGTCTGTTATACGCAACAGCGGTCTGTTATACGCAACAACGGTCTGTTATACGCAACAGCGGTCTGTTATACGCAACAACGGTCTGTTATACGCAACAGCGGTCTGTTATACGCAACAGCGGTCTGTTATACGCAACAACGGTCTGTTATACGCAACAACGGTCTGTTATACGCAACAGCGGTCTGTTATACGCAACAGCGGTCCGTTATACGCAACAACGGTCTGTTATACGCAACAGCGGTCTGTTATACGCAACAACGGTCTGTTATACGCAACAGCGGTCTGTTATACGCAACAGCGGTCTGTTATACGCAACAGCGGTCTGTTGTACATAGCAACGGTCCGTTACACGTAACAGCGATCTGTTACATGTAGCAACAGTCTATGTAGCAATGTTAAGAAGAAGATCAACCTTTATTAGTCCCACAATGGGGAAATTCAATTTACACTCTGTTTAACTCGTACATGGTACATGCAGACCTGAAACACACATACATGCAGTAATGGAGAGATGTCAGAGTGATGGGGCTGCTCCAGACAAGCGCCCCGAGCAGTTGGGGGTTTGGTGCCTTGCTCAGGGGCACCTCCGCAGTGCCCAAGAGGTAAACTGGCACCTCTCCAGCTACCAGTTCACACTCAGTTTTTGGTCCATGTCGGGACTTGAACCGGTGACCCTCCGGTTCCCAAGCCAACTCCCTACAGACTGAGCTACTGCCGCCCCCAGTAGTGGGGTAGTAGTGTTGTGTTACACCTAGCAATGGTCTGTTACACATAGCACACATATGTAACAGTGGTCTGTTATAGATAACAGCAGTCTGCTATATGAAACAACAGTCTGTTATATGTTATATATGTTATATAAATCTTAATTTATATATATATAGAGAGATTTTTATTTATAATAAATCGTACACCAGAAACTTGGTAACAGGTCTTCAAAATGAATGGGAATTACAATTCAAGTGTAAGCCTTTTTAATGTGGCAACAGACTGATCAAAACTTAAGAGAGAATAAAATTCAAGTATATTACATACGCTGTATAGTGTATAAATGTAAAACTGAACTGAATAGATCGACTACATTGTCACCGATATCCGATCCGGCAACATTAGTCAGTATCGGCCTGATATCTGATCCAGCTACATCAGTCAGTATCGGCCCTCATATCCAATCCAGCTACATGAGTCAGTATCGGCCCGGTATCCGATCCAGCTACATGAGTCAGTATCGGCCCCGTATCTGATCCAGCTGCATGAGTCAGTATTGGCCCTCATACCCAATCCAGCTACACGAGTCAGTATCGGCCCAGTATCCGATCCAGCTACATGAGTCAGTATCGGGCCCCAAATCTGATCCAGCTGCATGAGTCCGTATCGGCCTGGTATCCGATCCAGCTATATGAGTCAGTATCTGCCCGGTATCTGATCCGGCGACATTAGTCAGTATCGGACCGGTATCTGATCCAGCTAGATGAGTCAGTATTGGCCCGGTATCCTATCCAGTATCGGTGCATCCCTAGTTTCTTTATCAGTGTCTTCCAGTTCACACAGTTACTGGTCTCACCTGGGAGTTCTGCTGAGTGCTCTGTTAGGGGAGGTCTCCCCGCCACCCTTCCCACCATCCTCCGCCAGAACCTCAATGTCGTCGTCCCTGAGGACAAACACAGAGTCGGCACCGCCATGACAACACAGAGCAGCTTTATTAATGTCAACATAGATAATAGTAGCACTCTACTGACGGGTCGATGGGCAGAGGCTCTTTGGCTGCGTCGGCCAGTTCCTTCTGCAGTTTAGCCTGTCTGCGTCTGAAACACCAACCAGAGAATCAATCAAAAGATCAATCAGAGGATCAATCAGAAGATCAGAAAACCAATAGGAGGATCAATCAGCAGTCCCCGCCCCCTCCAGGTGTCCTGCTCACCTGTTGTCCTTCTCGTTCTCAGCGTTCAGCTTGTTGGCCTCCTGAGCCTTCTCAGCCATCCAGCGGGACACCAGCTCCTGGTTGTCTTCAGTGGTCTTCCTCAGTTTCTCCTCCAGAGCAGAGAAGGTGATCTGCAGTGCATCATACTCGTCCTTCAGGGTCTGGTTGGCCCTCTCCAGGTCCTGCAGGGACAGGAAGTCATCATCACGCTACAGGAAGTCATCATCATGCTACAGCCACAATACCAGCACCAGATGACCTCAAAATACTGTGAAGGAACACTGGAGCATCTCAAATGATCAGCAGATAGATGATCAGATCGGTGAGCCTGTAGGGTTTCTGTACAGACTCATGCTGTGATGTCAGATCCTGTCTGTCTGTCAGCACCTCCTGGACCACCACTGCACCACTAGAGCATAATGGGAGCACAGAGCAGGGGCTGCTGAGCCAGAGGGCAGCAGGAGAGGACTGTGGGTAATCAGACCTTTTACTGCTCTTCACTGACCATCATCGCGTCTGTAAACATTCAACAGTTAGATTTATATCAATATATAAATATATCTGTATGTGATGAGTGCGTGGCTGCGGTCCATCTGTCTTTATTAACCACATCGTCATGGAGGAGGAAAGGTGTGAAGGAGGATTCAAGACTGGTACTGTGTTCACACAGCTGAGCGTCTCCAGCGGCACTGTCGTAGTGTCGTTGACGTGATGGTTCAGCTGAGTTATGTTGTTGCTCCGGTGCACCTAACTTTATCATTCAGGTGCACCCAAAATTATTCACTGTACCTTCTGGTGCTGCAATAATATATAACCTACAATATATTAGCTTTTTAGTCAGTTCCCACAAACATGAGTCATTTCTGAAGACATTATGTAAATGAGTGTAAACATGAATAAAGGCGTCGGTGCATCAGAGTCAGTGGAGGTCGTCTCCCTGAACATATTGGGCCAGAAGCTGCTGGGTGTAGGGGGGCACTTCAGTAGATGGAGAAAACAATGTGGAAAATGCCACGCCATGGCCTTACCACATTGTTTCATAAAGGCCACATAAGAAACGTGGAGTTGAGTCAAGGGGAGGTGTTTACCTGCAGGTAGCTCCTCAGCTCCCGACAGTCTCCCTCCAGGTTGGATATCTGCTGCTGGTACTCCAACATCCTGGAAACACACATGGCTTCATTTATCACTGCACCATCGCCTTAAAGAGCTTCATTAATCACTGTGAGATCAGCTGACAGGGCTTCATTAATTACAAGGCACACACACAGATCAGCCATTGTACAACAGCTGCAGTGTGTGCAGTGAGTGTACACGTGTGTGTATGTACATGAGTGAATGTGTGTGTGTTTGTGGGCGTGTGTTAGCATTCATGTCTGTACATACGTGTGTGTGTGTGTGTGTGCATTCATGTCTGTACATACGTGTGTGTGTGTGTGTGTGTGTGTGTGTGTGTGTGTGTGTGTGTGTGTGTGTGGTGTGTGTGCGTGTGCGTGCGTGCGTACACTGCTGCCAGCGCTGTATATATAATTCAAGTACCGGCCTCATCCAAACACAGTATAGTACCATTTTAAATGCATCAGTACCCCGGAACCAATTTAGTACCGGTATACCGAACAAGCCTAGCGTGTACATGCGCGCGCGCGCGCGTGTGTGTGTGTGTGTGTGTATACTGACTTGGTCTCGTTGCTCTGGATCTCTTTGTCCTTCTGTTGAATCTGGTTGTTGAGTTCAATCACACTCTGAGCCAACTGCATGACAAACACACAAAGTTATTCAACTAGTCACACCAGCACATTTCCTGGACCTTCCAAGACTTTGCAGGACTCTGGAAGTCCTTCACCACCTCCTTCTCCCCAAGACAAATAAACAAGAGTCGGTCATGTTAACTGGATAATAGATGTTGTCAGGTCCCATTTGAGTCTCAACAGAAAATATGATCATTGTTAAGAAAAACAAAACATCCACCAATATCAGTCAACAAAAGCCAGGTCTGGGATGATCTACCTATCTCCTGGCTCCAAGTCCACATGTACTGTGATTTTTCAGTAGTGCGATTCAATATTCTGATTTATTGTGATTGTCGTTAACTTTTTACCATTAGTCCATGAGGGGGGGAGAAAGCAGTACAATCAGACACTGCTAGGGACTTTTACTTTGTAAAATCTCTAAATGTAGTCCGAGACGTCCTGAAGTCAAATCTATCAGGATCATTGTCAGGAATTATTGATTAGTTTTTATCAGCAACCCAGAAATCAAAGAATAAAGACGTCTCCCTCACAGATTAGTGGGATTATCTTTTTAATTGATCAGGGACATGTAATGTTTTATACTCTGCTGAATATAATCCATCAGTCTGATTTCCATAGATGGATTCTGTAGATCCAGTTCCCTTTGTTAACACCTTATTTTGAAAAGCGGCCGTAGTCCCAGGTGTCTACTTCCTCTAACTCCTCCAAGGTGGTCTCTAGCTCTCCGTCAGCTCCGTTCTCTTTATCCATCCATGGTCAGCTCCATCGGGGCCGTCTGAATGCATTTAACATAAATGTCAGTATATGGAGCTCTACAGTCGTAGCGTCGGCCCGTCGGACCACGGAGACGAGAGCGACGGCCGGCCGGACCGCACGTTACCGCCGTACGATGACGTTTCCTGTCCGTGACGGAGTTAGCGTGCAGCTTTAGCCGTGATGTCTAGCTCTGCTTTTCCAAAGTGTTTCCCTCCTTTACTGGATGTGTAGTGTTTACCAGGCTGGATTTAACATGGAGGGTGGAGGTCGGATCCACGCCCACCCTCCACCCTTTAATACTTTCTGAGGTTTGTTCTGGTTGACGGATACCGAACGGATATGACGTCACGTTACTCAGACTACCACAATAAAAGCTGTAACTATCAGTAATGACATCACTTCCAGTGTGATACAAGCATTGATGACATCACTTCCTGTGTGTGATGCAGGTAACTGACCTCTCCCCGTTTCTTGTGCAGTTCTGTCAACTCCTCCTGGTGTCTGATTCTCATCTGAGACATCTCCTGCTGCAAGACATCACTGCGACTCGAGTCTGTCCCGGAACTGAAAGACAAGACCGGGACATGTCAGGGGGACAGGTCACAGGGACACGAGGCAAAGGTCAGGGAGGACAAGTAGCATGCTGAAGGTGAAAACTCGCCTGGTCTCGTGTCCTCTCTGGACGTCATACTTGTCTGTCTGGTATCTCTCTGACAGAACAGCCTGCAGGTCTGACTTCTCCAGCAGACGGTTATCTGAAGACAGAGAGAGACGGTTAATCAGCCTGTCTGTCTGCACCCAGACCGGAGGTGAGACAAGAGGTGAGACGGCTGAGACTCACACTGGTGGATGATCTCCTCGAAGGCCTGTCTCTGGACTCTGTCTCTGAGCTTCAGCTGCTCTGAAACGTGTCTCTTCCATGAACACGCCGCCGCTCGCCGCTCCGCCATGACCACCTGACCCACAGAGACACCACAGCCGGTTATACTGTACTACATACAGAATAGTAGTAGCACTTTACTGAAGTAACTTGTACTGGTAACAGAGTATTCCACAGTATGGTATTAGTACCTTTAATAAAGTACTCTTTTACTTGTAAGAGAGTATTATACAGTGTGGTATTAGTACTTTTAATGAAGTAATGTTATACTCGTAACAGAGTATTTAACAGTGTGGTATTAGAACCTTTAATGAAGTAATCTTTTATTTGTAACAGACTATTTAACATTGTGGTATTAGTACATTTAATGAAGTAATCTTTTACTTGTAACGGAGTATTTAACAGCGTGGTATTAGTACTTTTAATGAAGTAACGCTGTACTTGTAAAAGAGTATTTCACAGTGTGGTATTAGCACTTTTACGGCAGGAGAGGATGCGAGTACTTCCCCCATCACTGGGTTTTGGTGTACTCTTACTGGTGTAGCGGTGTTGTGAACTGTGTGGCGGGTAAACATCGTTGACTGCTACATAGTACCGTGACGTCAAAGCTTTAGTATAACGTAAATAAATAATCGTCATCACATGTTGAGCAGCTATTAGCTTCTCTCTGTTAGCATGTGCTGCTAAAGGGAACCACAACACAAACAGGAAGCCACCGTGCTAACACGCTAACCTGCTAACAAGTGCTGTCATTTTTATGATTATATTCACACAGTCGGTGGTTAACAGCATGTCGGCGCGTCCGTGTCTGTGTCCCAGTCACAGTGCGCTGATTACGGGCTGTTTCAGACTGTGGGTTCCCGTGACTCGACATGTTAGCATGCTAAGCTAGCCGCCAGCTGCAGCGCTTCGCAGCGCGGTGAAAACGATGAACGTTAAAACTTACACCATCTAACGGTGGATCGTTTCCTCCAACGGCTCTCCGTTAACCTCAGTGATGTCGTCTCACGGTGCTCGGCGTTTATCGGTCCGGTTTCTCTTTCCCTTAACCGACATCAGCCTCTTCAGCTGCCTCTCCACAACTCAGCGCCATTTTGGCCCCGACTACTCACTCCCGGGATAGTCGCGCGAAGATGACGTCTTGTTTAAACATTATCAAATAAGTAATAAATTAAAATATTAATAAGAATACGTCATAATTACATATTGTAGTGTATTAGAAAATGTGAGCTTCACCTTTCTTCAGGAACAGTAAAAGTATAATATGGTACATTCTGGAATAACCGACCGGAAGGGACGTCATCACCGTCACATGTCTGTCTGTCTCAAAAGTTTTATTGAATGAATTTATTGATTTATTGATTGAATAACACACAGACAGTCAGACCTCATAAAGATTTCTCTTTAATAGTAAAATAACAGACTAGATAGGAAACTCATATCTGCATGTAACAGGACTGGTAACGCATTAAAATCATGTATAATTATAAAAACACCTGCTTCTATTAATCTCATGTAGAATAATAAAAACACGGTTGGATGATCAATGATTCCCCTTTAACAATCAATAAAGTACTAATCGATCACATAGAAGAAGGTAGGTACTGCGTACAGCAGTAGGCTGGTCAGTTGTCAGCCTGCAGGCGGAGCTGATGATGCTCCAATCAAAGATGCTGACATTTTGCATTATGAGCATCGTCGGCTCTAGAGAATGTTAGCGCTCTGACTAAATGAGCTGATTTAATAAGGTGCCTTCCATTACCTTCAACTCGTTAAAAACACACATTAACAGAGATGATTTTATCAAAGTACAAAAACACCATGTTAGAAGAAACTGGACACTAAAATAATTATAAGAAGTTTTACTAAATCAGTGACTTCAAATACCTGTTCAAAGTCATTTAATTGATCTGTTCAAACTCATCACTGAATCATCGTTAGCAGCTAATCTACAGCAAGAATCCAGATTATAGGAGGTTTAAGATCAGACCAGAACTTGTTCTGTTACAACATCAGACTCTGGTCCGGACCCTCTGTGGGCCCTGGACCCTCTGTGGGCCCAAGCCCCTCTGTGGGCCCCGGACCCTCTGTGGGACCCGGACCCTCTGTGGGACCCGGAGCCTAAGCGGGCCCCAGGGCCTCTCCTCAGGCCTGGTCTGGTTTGGGGCTCTCTGGGATGGTCAGAGATTCCAGAGAGGACTGTTCATCTGGATCTGGAAGCAGCTCCTCCTTATCACTGCAGGAAGACACACATATCATCATTACATTCATCATTACATCCATCCATCATGTTGAAAACAGAGGTCAGTTGTTTTTTAAATCCCTTTCAGTTTGCCTATGAGAGTAACAGAAGTACAGATGAGCCATTCTAGCCACGACTCACTCTGTTAACAGGCACACCTTTTATTTGTGGATGTTAGTTCAGCATTTAATACGCTGCAGCCACACCTTTTAATTAAGAGGCTGAATGATTTTAGAGTCCACCCTTTTATTATTAAATGGTTTTATTCTGTTCTGACCAACTGCCGACAGCAGGTCAGTGTGAATGGAACTGTCTGAACCAAAGACTCTGAACACAGGAGACCCACAGGGCTGTTAGCTCTCCAATACTGTTTACTACATATACAGACGAGTGCAGGAGTTTTTATCCTGACAATCAGATCATTAAATTCTCAGACGACACTGCAATTTTATCTTTATTGAAAAAGGGCTGCGACCTATCAAACTACTTCTCGGCGGAAGGTCAAAAGTTTGTGAACTGGTGTGACAACCATCTTGTTTTGAATAGTAACAAGACAATAGAGACGGTGTTCGACCCACAGGAAGTAGATGTCCACAAGCCTGTGGTGATACACAACCAGTTATCACTCAGGTTCAGTCCTATAAATATCTTTTCACTGATAACTCACTTACCTGGAGCACGTGTTGATAACCTATGTTGCAGATTACAACAATGTTTGCATTTTTTACATCGTCTGAGAGTTCATGGCATTGACACCAAATTTATGTTAACATTTTATCAGGCAGTTTTAGAGGGCCTGGTCAGATATGGCTGGTTTGGTTAAAGAATAAACTGCATGGAAGATTATTGGTGTTAAGGAGCACTTATCCCTGCAGAGCTTTTATAAACAGGCTATGCTGCGCCAGGCCACTAAGATTTCAAGCCACGCATCTCATGTTGTGTGTACAGAGTACGAGCTGCTTCCCTCCGGTAGACGTTCAGAGTCCCTCAGCTGCAGGTTCAATGGATTTAAAAATTCTTTCATCCCTGCATCTATCAAGCTTTTGAATCAGAGCAAAGAAAGACCGGTCACAGCTGGTGCTGATGTGAATGTGTCTTTGCTCTACGACTGCAGTTAGCTGCTGCTGGGTGTTTTCTTTTATCTATAGGAGCTGCTGCTTAACAGGGTTTTATTTGTAAAATTTTATTGTGTATACTATTGTTGTTTTATTTATGTCATTATGTTTCCCATTAGTCACATTGTTTTATTTATTCATTTATTTATTTCAATGGCTACAGTATGGGTAGTTATCCCAATACAAATTTCCCATCTGGTGGGACAATAAAGTTTACCTTGATCATCACATCCAACCATGATCACATCCATCCATCCAACCATCATCACATCCATCCATCCATCCATCCATCCATCCAACCATCATCACATCCATCCATCCATCCATCCAACCATCATCACAACCATCCATCCATCCAACCATCATCACATCCATCCAACCATCATCACATCCATCCATCCATCCAACCATCATCACATCCATCCATCCATCCATCCATCCAACCATCATCACATCCATCCATCCATCCATCCATCCAACCATCATCACATCCATCCATCCATCCATCCATCCATCCAACCATCATCACATCCATCCATCCATCCATCCAACCATCATCACATCCATCCATCCATCCATCCAACCATCATCACATCCATCCAACCATCATCACATCCATCCATCCATCCAACCATCATCACATCCATCCATCCAACCATCATCACATCCATCATCACATCCATCCATCCATCCATCCAACCATCATCACATCCATCCATCCATCCAACCATCATCACATCCATCCATCCATCCCACCATCATCACATCCATCCATCCATCCAACCATCATCACATCCATCCATCCATTCAACCATCATCACATCCAACCATCATCACATCATCTATCCATCCAACCATCATCACATCCATCCATCCATCATCACATCCATCCAACCATCATCACATCCATCCATCCGTCCAACCATCATCACATCCATCCGTCCAACCATCATCACATCCATCCATCCAACCATCATCACATCCATCCATCCAACCATCATCACATCCATCCATCCAACCATCATCACATCCATCCATCCATCCAACCATCATCACATCCATCCATCCAACCATCATCCATCCATCATCCATCATCACATCCATCCAACCATCATCACATCCATCCATCCAGCCATCATCACATCCATCCAACCATCCATCCAACAATCATCACATCCATCCATCCAACCATCATCACATCCATTCATCCAGCCATCATCACATCCATCCATCCATCCATCCAACAATCATCACATCCATCCATCCAACCATCATCACATCCAGCCATCATCACATCCAGCCATCATCACATCCAGCCATCCAGCCATCATCATGTCCAGCCATCCAGCCATCATCACGTCCAGCCATCCAGCCATCATCACGTCCAGCCATCCAGCCATCATCACGTCCAGCCATCCAGCCATCATCACGTCCAGCCATCCAGCCACCAAGCCATCATCACGTCCAGCCATCCAGCCACCATCACGTCCAGCCATCCAGCCACCATCATATCCAGCCACCATCACATCCAGCCATCATCACATCCATCCATCCAGCCACCATCACATCCAGCCATCCAGCCATCATCACATCCAGCCATCCAGCCACCATCACATCTAGCCATCATCACATCCAGCCATCATCACGTCCATCCATCCATCATCACATTCATCCATCCATCCATCCATCCAGCCATCATCACATCCATCCATCCATCCATCCATCCAGCCATCATCACATCCATCCAGCCATCATCACATCCATCCATCCATCCAACCATCATCACACCCATCCAACATCATCACATCCATCCATCCATCCAACCATCATCACACCCATCCAACATCATCACATCCATCCATCATCACATCCATCTATCCATCCAACCATCATCACATCCATTCATCATCACATCCATCCATTCATCCAACCATCATCACATCCATTCATATCACATCCATCCATCCATCCAACCATCATCACATCCATCCATCTAACCATCATCACATCCATCCATCATCACATCCATCCATCCATCCATCATCACATCCATCCATCCAGCCATCATCACATCCATCCATCCAGCCATCATCACATCCATCCATCCATCCAGCCATCATCACATCCATCCATCCAGCCATCATCACATCCATCCATCCATCCAGCCATCATCACATTCATCCAGCCATCATCACATCCAGCCATCATCACATCCAGCCATCCAGCCACCATCACATCCAGCCATCCAGCCACCATCACAACCAGCCATCCAACCATCATCACATCCATTCATCATCACATCCATCCATTCATCCAACCATCATCACATCCATTCATATCACATCCATCCATCCATCCAACCATCATCACATCCATCCATCCAACCATCATCACATCCATCCATCATCACATCCATCCATCCATCCATCATCACATCCATCCATCCAGCCATCATCACACCCATCCATCCAGCCATCATCACATCCATCTATCCATCCAGCCATCATCACATCCATCTATCCATCCATCATCACACCCATCCATCCAGCCATCATCACACCCATCCATCCAGCCATCATCACACCCATCCATCCAACCATCATCACACCCATCCATCCAACCATCATCACATCCATCCATCCATCCATCCAACCATCATCACATCCATCATCACATCCATCCATCCAACCATCATCACATCCATCCAACCATCATCACATCCATCCATCCATCATCACATCCATCCATCCATCATCACATCCATCCATCCAACCATCACATCCATCCATCATCACATCCAACAATCATCACTTCCATCCAAGAATCATCACATCCATCCAAGAATCATCACATCCATCCAACAAACATCACATCCATCCATCCAACAAACATCACATCCATTCATCCAACCATCATCACATCCATCCAACAAACATCACATCCATCCATCATCACATCCATCCAACAATCATCACATCCATCCATCTATCATTACATCATCCATCCATCATTACATCATCAATCCATCATCATATCCATCCATCATCACATCATCATTACGTCATCCATCATCACATCCATTCTGGCAAAAATTGAATCGAAGGCAACTGGACTTAAACTTGTCTCTGAAGACGTTTCGCTAGCGTTCGAACTGATGAAGCCACTTGGATAAGGGGCGAAACGTCTTCAGAGACAAGTCTAAGTCCAGTTGCCTTTGATGCAATTTTTGCCAGAATGCATCTGACCTGGATGAATGAGAACCTTCAAGACCCATCACATCCATCCATCATTACACCCATCATTACATCCATCACTACATCCATCCATCACTACATACACCCATCATTACATCCATCCATCATTACATCATCCATCATTACACCCATCACTACATATATCCATCATTACATCATCCATCATTGCATCCATCCATCATTACATCATCAATCCATCATTACATCCATCATCACATCCATCCATCATTACATCATCCATCATTCCAACATGACGCTGCGTGAGTGGCAGCCTGTTACAGCAGCTCTTGCTCATTCTAGAGCTTTTCTCTTTAAAAACTTTTTAATCTTTTCTTTCAAGAGTCAGAACTATGTCCTTTAATTCTACCGTCTTTTCTGGCATTATGGAACAGCAGTTTTGGTCGTAACTTTTCATTACTTTTCACGATGTTTACGACCGTGTGCAGGGACCCGACGAGCAGACCCATTGTTTACACAAGGGATCAGCTGTTGGCGCTCCGCAACACAGCGCTGCTGCACCCCAAGGACCCGTTGTTTCCCCAGTTACCCCAGAAATAAAGAGGAGAAGAAGGGGATGCCGGGCTGGAGCTCAGCGTCGCGCACGGAGGATGAAATACAAACCAGTCCTCCCGTCTGTTTTGATGGGGAATGTGAGATCTCTCCCCAACAAGATGGACGAGCTGGCGGCGCTGACCCGACATCAGTGGGAGTACCGGGAGTGCAGCGTCATGGTGTTCACCGAGACGTGGCTAACGGCAGCGTCCACGGACACGGTGATGGAGCTGGATGGGTTTAAGTTGGTGCGGGCGGACAGGACGACAGACAGTGGTAAGAGGAAAGGAGGAGGACTGGCGGTGTTTGTGAATGATAGATGGTATAACCCTGGTCACATCACTGTTAAAGACCAGCACTGCAGCAGGGATATCGAGCTGGTGGCTGTTAGTATGAGGCCGTATTATTTACCGCGGGAATTTATACATGTTATTATGATGGCTGTGTATGTTCCCCCCTCTGCTAATGGTGATACAGCTTGTGATGTCGTCTATTCAGTCACTAGCAGGCTGCAGACACAGCACCCTCAGGCCCTCCTCCTGGTCTCTGGAGACTAATCATGTCTCTCTGTCCTCCACTCTACCAACTTTCACCCAGTATGTGTCATGCTGCACACGGGGCAGTAAAATCCTGGATTTATTGTATGCCAACTGCAAGGAGGCATACACATCATCCCCCCCCCGGGAAGATCAGACCACAACCTAGTTCATCTCCAGCCTGTGTACAGACCCCTGGTACACAGAGAACCAGCCGTCTCCCGCACAGTGAGGACATGGTCCAAAGAAGCGAGGAAGCTCTGCAGGACTGTTTCAGCACAACAGTGTGGGAGGAACTCTGGGATTCTCATGGGGAGGATATAGATGGACTGACGGGCTGCATCACGGACTACATAAACTTCTGTGTGGAAAACACCGTACCAACCAGGACGGAAAGGTGTTTTTCCAACAACAAACCCTGGATTAATCCTGATATAAAGGCCCTCAAGGAGAAGAAGAGGGCCTTTAAATCAGGAAATAAGGAGGAGCTGAAAGCTGTTCAGAGGGAGCTAAGGAGAAAAATCAGGGAGGGGAAGAACAGCTACAGGAGGAAGATGGAGGAACAGTTGCAGCAGAACAACATCAGTGGAGTCTGGAAAGGCCTAAAAACCATCTCAGGCCACAAGAAACCAGACTCCAAGGCTGTGGGAGACCTAAAGTGGGTGAATGATTTGAACCACTACTTTAACAGGTTCGATGAGTCACCTGCCCCTCCCCCGGCCCAGTCCACCCTGCTGCAACCCCCTTCATCTGCCACTTCAAGACAGTGCCCCCCCTCCTCCTCCTTCACCACCTTCAGCTCAACAACAGCCCCCCCCCCCCCCCCCCCCACACTGACACCAACACCTCCATCGACACCTACAGATCCACCTACAGCTCCAGCTCAACCCTTAGCAGACCCGTCCCACAGTCAACCCCCCTCTGCTCCACTATTCAGCCCTGCCCCCCCACCACCCCCCTCCACTGCCTCTGACACACAGCCCCCCTGCTCCAGTTTGTCCTTCACAACCCTTCAGGTGAAGAACCAGTTCAAGAGGATGAATGTAAGGAAGGCTACAGGTCTAGATGGCATCAGCTCCAGGCTCCTGAAGTCCTGCGCAGACCAGCTGTGTGGGACTTTTGGACATCTATTCAACCTGAGCCTGAAGCTGAGGAAGATACCACAACTATGGAAGACATCCTGCGTGGTACCTGTGCCCAAGACCCCACACCCCAAGGACCCCAGCAGCTTCAGGCCAGTGGCACTAACATCCCACCTGATGAAGGCCCTGGAGCACCTGGTCCTCCAACATCTCCGCCCTGTGGTGAATCCATCCATGGACCCACTACAGTTTGCCTATCGACCTGGCATTGGGGTGGACGATGCCGTCATCTTCCTGTTGGACCGAGCTCTGTCTCACCTGGAGAAACCTGGGAGCACTGTGAGGATCATGTTCTTTGATTTCTCCAGTGCTTTCAACACCATCAAGCCGACACTTCTGGGGAACAAACTGGAGACTGCAGGGGTAGATCACCATCTTACATCCTGGGTACTGGACTACCTCACAAACCGCCCACAGTATGCGAGGACACGGGACTTCATCTCCGACATGGTGGTCTGCAGTGTGGGGTTCCTCAGGGAACGGTTCTGGCTCCGTTTCTCTTCACACTCTACACTGCAGACTTCTCTTACAATTCACCAACCTGTCACCTGCAGAAGTTCTCTGACGACTCTGCTATTGTCGGCCTCATCACTGATGGGGACGATGGGGAGTACAGAGAACTTTCCCAGGACTTCGTGGACTGATGCCTGCAGACGGGGAAAACTAAAGAGCTGGTGGTGGATTTCCGCAGGCAAACTCATCCCCCTCCAACACCGGTGAACATCCAGGGATCAGACATTGAGATGGTGACATCTTATAAATACCTGGGTGTTCACCTGAACAATAAACTGGACTGGACTACAAATTCCTCTGCACTCCATAAAAAAGGCCAGAGCAGACTGTATCTGCTCAGGAGACTGAGGTCTTTTGGAGTGCAGGGGACACTTCTGAAAACATTTTATGACACCGTCGTGGCATCAGCCATATTTTATGGAGTGGTTTGCTGGGGCAGCAGCATCACAGCTGCAGACAGGAAGAGGCTGGATAAGATCATCAAAAGGGCCAGCTCTGTCCTGGGATGCTCTCTGGACACAGTGCAGGTGGTGGGAGAGAGGAGGATGATGGCTAAGCTGTCATCCATGATGGAGAAGGACTCCCACCCCATGAGAGACACCATCAGAGCTCTGGAGAGCTCCTTCAGTGACAGGCTGCTACACCCTAAGTGTACGAAGGAGCGTTACAGAAGGTCCTTTCTGCCTGCAGCTGTTAGACTCCACAACCAGCACTGCTCCCAGTAAACCACATACACATCCACAACCAGCACTGCTCCCAGTAAACCACATACACATTCACAACAAACTGACCAGACACAAGTGCAATAAGGACTCATATGTACAATTATATCATCTGCTCAAATCATAGTAACTGGACAATTATTTATTGATATGATGGACATATTTCTGGCTTTACTTTTCTATTATGTATATACTAATTTATTTTATTGTATTAATACTGTTTTTTTTAAATCTATGCTTCTTGTCTTTTATTGCACTATCCACTTGCTGCTGTAATGTGTGAATTTCCCCACTGTGGGACTAATAAAGGAATATCTTATCTTATCATCACATCCATCCATCATCACATCCATCACTACATCCATCATTACATCATCCATCATCACATCCATCCATCATTACACCCATCCATCATTATATCCATCCATCCATCATCATTACATCATCAATCCATCATTACATCCATCCATCATTACATCCATCACTACAACCATCCATCATCACATCCATCCATCATTACATCATCCATCATTATATCCATCCATCATTACATCATCCATCATTACAACATTACATCCAACATTACCCATCATCCATCAGTTTATGGAGGTTAAATGTTACCTGATGGAAGACGGACGGCGGGTCAGACTGTGACGTCTCAGCGTGACGACGACGAGCGCCGCCAGCAGCAGAGCAGAGATGGCTGTCAGAGTGACGAAGAGGAAGATGGCTGGAAGAGAGAAACAATGAAGACTGTGTTAGAATCAACACTGGAGGTCACATTCATACATGGGTACCAGTACACACTGGTGTCGCTGCTATGGGCGGGTATCATATACAGGTGAGGGGTATGATTATACACAGGTATGATTATACATGGGTATGATTATACACAGGTATGATTATACATGGGTATGATAATACACGGGTATCATTATACACGGGTATGATTATACATGGGTATGATAATACAAGGGTATGATTATACATGGGTATAATAATACACGGGTATCATTATACATGGGTATGATTATACACGGGTATCATTATACACGGGTATGATTATACATGGGTATCATTATAAACAGGTATGATTATACATGGGTACCAGTGCACACCGGTGTCGCTGCTATGGCTGGGTATCATATACAGGTGAGGTTATACATGGGTATGATTATACACAGGTATGATAATACACAGGTATGATTATACATGGGTATGATAATACCCGGGTATCATTATACACGGGTATGATTATACACGGGTATGATTATACACGGGTATGATTATACACGGGTATGATTATACACTTTATCATTATATACAGGTATGATTATACATGGGTATGATTATACATGGGTATGATTATACACGGGTATCATTATACACGGGTATCATTATACACGGGTATGATTATACACTTTATCATTATATACAGGTATGATTATACATGGGTATGATTATACACGGGTATCATTATACACGGGTATCATTATACACGGGTATGATTATACACTTTATCATTATATACAGGTATGATTATACATGGGTATGATTATACACGGGTATCATTATACACGGGTATCATTATACACGGGTATCATTATACACGGGTATGATTATACACTTTATCATTATATACAGGTATCATTATACACGGGTATGATTATACACGAGTATCATTATACACGGGTATGATTATACATGGGTACCAGTACACACCGGTGTCACTGCTATGGCCGGGTATCATATTCAGGTGAGGTTATACATGGGTATGATTATACACAGGTATGATTATACATGGGTATGATTATACATGGGTATGATAATACACGGGTATCATTATACACGGGTATGATTATACACGGGTATCATTATACACAGGTATGATTATACACGGGTATCATTATACACGGGTATGATTATACACTTTCTCATTATATACAGGTATGATTATACATGGGTATGATTATACACAGGTATGATTATACACGGGTATGATTATACACGGGTATGATTATACACAGGTATCATTATACACGGGTATCATTATACACGGGTATGATTATACACAGGTACCATTATACATGGGTATGATTATATACAGGTATCATTATACACAGGTATGATTATACACGGCTATGAGTATACACAGGTATCATTATACACGGGTATGATTATACACGGGTATCATTATACACTTTATCATTATACACAGGTATCATTATATACTTTTATCATATATACAGGCATCATTATATATTTTTTATCATTATATACTTTTATCATTATACACAGGTATCATTAAATACTTTTAGCATTATACACAGGTATCATTATATACTTTTATCATTATATACAGGTATAATTATATATTTTTTATCATTATATACTTTTAGCATTATACACAGGTATCATTACATACTTTTAGCATTATACACAGGTACCATTTTATACTTTTAGCATTATACACAGGTATCATTACATACTTTTAGCATTATACACAGGTACCATTTTATACTTTTAGCATTATACACAGGTATCATTACATACTTTTAGCATTATACACAGGTATCATTATTTTCGGAGCCACATATTAATTTCACAACTGGGTGGATTTTGTTTGCTGCCCCATTAGATATTACATTGATTTAATCATTCTTGATTTAGTCATTAAGTTTATCACTATATTAAATGTTACCAAATCCAATATGGAGCATCATTTGGGCGACTCGCCCTTGTTCCCGGTTTTCTGCAAGTATTACTATAAAGGGTGTGGAGCCATAGCTCGTATGGGCTCAGGTAACGGTAACACAGTTTTTCACCGTATGAAACCGCCAGTTTGTTTATAGAACTTTTTGTTTCTTGCAAGTTATAAGTAAACCAGTGGAGCTGTTGTAAATATATACATAGATTTCATATTAAATATTGTTTATAGTTGGAAACGTGGTTCACCGTATTTTTGTTTGGCCTGCAATCCCAAGCATGTCTAACTGCATGTATCAACCTGGAGCCTCAAGGCAAGACTGGACTGCCTATATAATTACATACAGGTATCATTATATATGGGTATTATTATATACAGTAATCGTTTTACACAGGTATAATTTTACACGGGTATCGTTTTACACGGGTATCGTTTTACACGGGCATCGTTTACATGGGTATCATTTTACATGGGTATCGTTTACATGGGTATTGTTTACACGGGTATCGTTTACACGGGTATCGTTTACACAGGTATCGTTTTACATAGGTATGATTACACAGGTATCGTTTACACGGGTATCATTTTACACAGGTATCGTTTTACACGGGCATCGTTTTACACGGGCATCGTTTTACACGGGTATCGTTTTACACGGGTATCGTTTTACACGGGTATCGTTTTACACGGGTATCGTTTTACACGGGTATCGTTTTACATGGGTATTGTTTTACACGGGTATCGTTTTACATGGGTATTGTTTTACACGGGTATCGTTTACACGGGTATCGTTTACACAGGTATCGTTTTACATAGGTATGATTACACAGGTATCGTTTTACACGGGTATCATTTTACACGGGTATCATTTTACACGGGTATCGTTTTACATGGGTATCGTTTTACACGGGTATCGTTTTACACAGGAATCGTTTACACAGGTATCGTTTTATCGTTTACACAGGTATCGTTTTACACGGGTATCGTTTTACACAGGTATCGTTTTACACAGGTATCGTAAAGGCTGTTGGGGAAACGTACCTTCATCTAATGTCATATTGTTCTTAAGTCCTTCAGTAGACATTCAGGTATCATTATATACCGGTGCAGTTATACAGAAGTATCATTATATACAGGTATCGTAATACACAGGTTATACATGGGTATCATTATACATGGGTATGATTATAATGGATGATAATTGCTGTTGCAGAAACGTACCTTCATCTAATGTCAGGTTGTTCATTAGTGTTCAGATGTTTGTTTATTATGAGACCACCAGGTTTAAGAAAACCTGCTGAAATATCTCCTGGCAGCTTCTAGATCAGTAAACAAGTCCGTCACACTCTGCTTTTGGTGAATGGAAGGAATAATAATCAAAACAGGAAAGCTTACTGAAGTATTATGGCCTGTTTAACTGCTCTGGATCAAAAACAAAGTAAAAACTGACCTGGAGTCCAGCGGTCACGAGCTTTTCCACGAGCGTCAGAGGACCCTGGAGGGAGAACAAGGTGGAATACACAGTGTTATACTTACAGTACACAGTACCAGTGTTTGGACACACCTTCTCATTCAATGACTTTTATTCATTTGAATTATTCTCTACCTTGACCATTACTACTGAAGACATTAAAAGTATGAAAGAACATAATGAATGATGGAGTAAACAAAACAGTGTTTTATATTTTAGATTCTTCTTTTGCTTCGATAACGGCTTCACACACTCTTCTTCTCTCGGTCAGCTTCATCTGGTCGTCTCCTGGATGGTTTCCAACAGTCTTGAAGGACTTCCCAGAGGTGCTAAGCACCTGTTGGCTGCTTTTCCTTCACTCTGCGGCCCAACTCATCCCAAACCATCTGAGATGGGTAGAGTTCGGTCGACTGTGGAGGTCGGGTCATCTGAAGCAGCACTTCCTCTTTTTCTGTCTTGGTCAGAACCAAATGATGATCCCAGTAGGACCAAACCAGATGGCATGGTGCTGCAGAATAAGATAAGATAAGATAAGATATTCCTTTATTAGTCCCACAGTGGGGAAATTTAGAATGCTTTGGTAGCTTTGCTTTGGTTTCTTCCTGAGAAGGCTGAGGACCTTCAACGTGTGCAACAGGCTACTTCAGATGTTTTACCAGTCTGTAGTAGCCAGCTTTCTGTTCTTCGCCGTGGTATGTTGGGGGGGCGGCATCAGCACCAGAGATGCCACCAAACTGAACAAACTGGTGAGGAGGGCTGGGTCTGTGGTTGGATGTGAGCTGGACAGTCTGGAGGTGGTGGCAGAGGGGAGGACCAGGAGGAAGCTGGAGTCTATTCTGAAGAACCCCTCCCACCCCCTCTATGACCAACTGGTCCAGATGAGGAGTACATTCAGCCAGAGACTGATCCCCCCTCGGCACACTACAAACCGTCTGGGTCAGTCCTTTCTGTTGGTGGCCATCAGGCTCCATAACCAAGGTCTGACCCCCATGTGACTCTGATCATCTGCTCCATATTTATTCCAAATGTATATATTACATATAATTATATCCTTACATATACATATGCTGTGCATATACAATACTCACCACCTGCTGCACTTTACTTATTACTGTTACTGTTATTTATTTTACTGTCAATTTTCTTCATTGCACCTTATTTCATTCACTGCACCTTCTCTTTTACTTTTTACTGTACTGTATTTATCTATACTGTTGTTGATGCTGCTGCTAAGACACCTGAATTTCCCTCCGGGGATTAATAAAGGTTCATCTTATCTTAGCCATGCTGGTGTGCAGTGAATTTTTAATAAATCACCAACAGTGTCACAAGCAAAACACCCCCCACCATCACTCCTCGTCCTCCATGCTTCCACCACATAGAAACCATCCGCTCACTCTCTCTGTCTCATAAAGACAGAAAGACTGGAACCAAAACCCTCAAATCTGGACTCAACAGACCAAGAGACAGGTTTCCACTGGTCTCATGTCCATTCCTGGTGTTTCTTCACCGTGTTGTTCATCCTCAGTAGTGGTTTCTTTGCAGCAGTTTGACCATGAAGGCCTGATTCACACAGTATCCTCTGAACAGTTGATGCTGAGGTTTGTCTGCTATGTGGACTCTGAATTTATCAGGGCTCTAATCTGAGATCCTATTAATTTGTGGTTTCTGAGGCTGGTAACTCTGCAGCAGAGGTAACTCCTGGTCTTCCTGTCCTGGGGCGGTCCTCTTGAGAGCAACTTTCATCATAGTGTTGGATGGTTTTAGTGACTGCACTTGAGGAAACATTCAGAGTTCTCGACTGACCTTCATGTCTTGATGATGGACTGACCTTCAGGTCTTAATGATGAACTGACCTTCAGGTCTTAATGATGGACTGACCTTCAGGTCTTAATGATGGACTGACCTTCAGGTCTTACTGATGGACTGACCTTCAGGTCTTACTGATGGACTGATCTTCAGGTCTTAATGATGGACTGACCTTCAGGTCTTAATGATGGACTGACCTTCAGGTCTTACTGATGGACTGACCTTCATGTCTTGATGATGAACTGACCTTCAGGTCTTAATGATGAACTGACCTTCAGGTCTTAATGATGGACTGACCTTCAGGTCTTACTGATGGACTGACCTTCATGTCTTGATGATGAACTGACCTTCAGGTCTTAATGATGGACTGACCTTCAGGTCTTACTGATGGACTGACCTTCAGGTCTTGATGATGGATTCATGATGACAGCTGACTGTTGTTTCTCTTTACTGACTTGAGTGGTTCTTACCATAATGTGGATTACAGCAGTAGTCCAGGTCTACCCACTGTGTACTAACCTACCTCTGCTCAACACAACTGATGATCTCAGACACATTAAGAAGGCCAGTAACTCCACAAACTGACTCTGGACCAGAACCACCTGTTAATCCAGAACCAGTCCAGGAGATGACCTGATGAAGCTGACTGAGAGAAGAAGAGTGAGTAAAGCTGTTATCGAAGCACTATCGAAACACTGTTTTGTTTACTCCAAAATTCATTATGTTCTTTCATAGTTTGATGTCTTCAGTATTAATGTTCAAGGTAGAGAATAATTCAAATGAATAAAAGCCATTGAATGAGAAGAGGTGTCCAAACCCGTACTGTGTAAGGTATATGCATGCAGTACTCTGTATACAGGTTACACAACAAGAACAAATACAATAAAAGACATAAAACAGGTCAGCGGAGAGATGAGTGTCTTTACCGTCTCGGCTGCAGCGGCTCATACACTCCTCCACGGTGCTGTAGCGGTTCTGGTTTCCACGACAACCCCCGTAAAGGAAGGATTGACAGGTGCCAGTGTTTGGGTCGTAGTAAAACATGGGGAAGGCGGCACGGCAGGGACCAGGGTCAGAGGTCGCCATACAGTCATCTACAGGCAGACACCATTCATTTACTGACTGGTTTACATTTTGTTTATCATGAGGACAGACATTTCTCTCCTTAATGGTTGATGATTTATTTTCTACCTTTGTATTCTGCAGAAACTTCATCATCTGCAGCCACTTTCTTGGAGGAGGGAAGCACTGAGGCTGCAAGAGGAGAGGCAACTTTCCATTAACGGTAAACTGACATAAGGTTCAAGACAGGACACAAAGGTACAGACAGGTGTGTCCCTGACCTGTACATGTAGTCATGCAGTCCTCCTTGCTGTCATAGTTGTTCTTGTTTCCCTTGCAGCCTCCGTAGATGAATGATCCACAGCTACCTGTCTTACTGTTGTAGTACCATCGCTGAAATGCTGCTCTGCAGGGACCCACCAGAGGCTCCGCCCCACAGCGCTCTGATTGGACAATACCACAGACACAGAACACCTGTTATTATAAAGTTTATTAAAACTCGGCCTTGTGGATGGGAAGGTGAACACACTTGTCTCCTTTATAGGACATTTTTTCCCTTATGTTTTTGTTGCTTTGGTTCAGAAATCTCTTTAACTGTTGCTTAATGTTCATTCAGTAATGTATAACTAAGATAAGATAAGGTAAGATAAGATAGTACTTTATTGATCCCCAGGGGGGAAATTCGGACTAATAACTATAATAATATGAATAATGTTGAATATGAACTACTACTACTACTACTACTACTACTGTGGGATTATTCCTTATTTTATGGGCTGTTTTGTGATTTCAATATTATTACTGCATACTTAAATATAAACAAAACAAGAAAACATAACAGAAGCATTGGAATCCTGATTTGGACATCGATTATCATGGTAACGGTCAAAGCTTTCAAGCATTTGGGTGAGCCCTAATAAGATGTACTGTTTGCACCAACTCTAACCCAAGTCAGAGTGTATGTGCCTGTACTGATGGTGAGTCCATGTGGATCAGAGCGGTTCATCTTCTGTGAGTCTGTTCAGTCATTCACACTAGAACTGCTGCTGGAATAAACAAATGATGGACACAACAGTGAACATATGAATAAGGATTAAACAGGTTCTTCGGGAGAGAAACATACCAGCGAATTCAGCAGGAGGCATTTCTGTAGGAGACAACAGGAAGTCAGTGAGTCACACAATAAAACACACTTGTCATGTTTACTGATGGTCATCTGACCTCATCGCACACACAACATACTGGTTTGTCTTCCTGTATTTTTCTTTCTTTCTTTCTTTCTTTCTACATCTCTTTGTTATTTTTCATTTGTCTTTTCTCTCCCTGGTATATTCTGTCCTTTAATTACAAAGCTGTGTTGAATACTTGATTATGATTGGTCAATCACTGCATTCTATTGCCTGCTATTTCTTTATAGAAGACTGTTGCTACAAACAACAAATCTTTGCTACGTATAACAGACCACTGCTGCTTGTTATACGTAGCAACGGTCTGTTACGCTGTGCCTGACCAATCAGAATTAAGTTTTCAACAAAGCCCTGTAATAATCATCATTATTACAGTGTGTTATTGAAGTGATGCTGATGTAATAATATAATCATAACAATGATAATAACAATGATCTGCCTGCTGGAGGGGCCACTCAACCTTTATCTGAAAACACTCTGATGATTTTCTCTAAAGAAGAAAACAATTATTTAACATCTTTAAAAGTCTCATTTTGTCCAACAATTTACAACACAATGAGTTTCAGTTTACTGAGAAACTGTAAGATTTTTATTTTCTGTTACTCAACTAATATTAATATTAAGACTATATTAAGATTAATAGACTTATTGCTTCAACATTGCATAGGTGCGATCAGCTGTAGGTATTACCTGTGTTCTGAGGGGGGATCGACACTGCAGCAGGAGGTTCGGACTTAACAGGACCTTCAGCATCCCGAGACACCTCTGGACAGAGAGACCGATACAAAGACATATAGACAGACAGACTGTTACTATCAGTTATTACTACCAGTCTACAGTTATTACTATCGGTTACTACTACCAGTCTACAGTTATTAATATCAGTTATTACTACCAGTCTACAGTTATTACTATCGGTTACTACTACCAGTCTACAGTTATTACTATCAGTTACTATTACCAGTCTACAGTTATTACTATCAGTTACTACTACCAGTCTACAGTTATTACTATCAGTTATTACTACCAGTCTACAGTTATTACTATCGGTTACTACTACCAGTCTACAGTTATTACTATCAGTTACTAATACCAGTCTACAGTTATTACTATCGGTTACTACTACCAGTCTACAGTTATTACTATCAGTTATTACTACCAGTCTACAGTTATTACTATCGGTTACTACTACCAGTCTACAGCTATTACTATCGGTTACTACTACAAGTCTACAGTTATTACTATCAGTTATTACTACCAGTCTACAGTTATTACTACCAGTCTACAGTTATTACTATCAGTTACTATTACCAGTCTACAGTTATTACTACCTATGTCTGACCTTTCTTATCTCTGAGAGATGCTGAAATGCTTATTATTATTATTATCATGTTATTCTTGCTGTTATTACCAGTCGGTTAGATTCCCTTTATCCAGAATTGCCTGAAACGTCTGTGAGACAACTACAGCTGAAAATGCAGAGTCTGAAGCAAAACAGGCAGAAAATAAAGACCTGTCTGGAGTAATGCCTTAGTGTTTGAGATTTAATCATTTTATGCCTGGTGTTTGTTTTATTTTTCAAAATTTTTATTGCTGTAATTCTTAGTCTTGTACAACCATATCTATTGTTGTCCAGTTTATATTGTTTTTTTTTTTTTTTTGGTCTGTGTTTTAATCTTGCTATGTGGGGCATGTTTGTATGAACGGTATTATATAAAGAAAGCTGAGCTGAGTGATGATTCTTATGGCAAAATCCATTCGAAGAGCTCTGGCTGGACTTTCAGGAGCAACAACTGACTCATCAGGAAGAAGTGAACCTGAAAACACACCAGCACAGCTCAATTATACTGGTCACCTCTTAGTTTCACTGGTCACCTCTTAGTTTCACTGGTCACTTCTTAGTTTCACTGGTCACCTCTTAGTTTCACTGGTCACTTCTTAGTTTCACTGGTCACTTCTTAGTTTCACTGGTCACTTCTTAGTTTCACTGGTCAGGGTAAGGTACTAGAGGGGGGTTAGGGTAAAGTACTGGAGGTGGGTTAGGGTAAGGTACTGGAGGTGGGTTAGGGTTAAGTACTGCTCCTTTAAGATGAACCTGGACCTCTCACTCAGTCAACAACACATTCTACACCATCTGAACAGGGAGGGGTGTTTAAGCTGTGTCACACCCACCTGATTTCACAATCCTGTGAATGAATCCATCATACAACTTCTGCTGTTACACAACACTCACAACCAACACACACATCCACAGTCCTGCTGCCACTAATACTAACTAGAGCAAAACATGTTGATTAATCCGCTGCTGAAAACAGCCCCCAACTAAGTCAGCATTTCAACCTAGTTTTACTCTAAACGCAGGTTACACGCCAAACATCCTGGATACTACATTCCCCATAATACAATGCTCTCCCTGCCCTGTAAACATCCACACCCATACACCAACCAACTCCATTGTTAGAAATGTGCACAAATATAAAAAGGTTATCCAGCTCTGTAAATTATTGATTAACTCAGGAAATGATCAAATTGATCAATCATGTGAACCAGAATCTGTTAGCCCTCGTTAAGACCGCATGGCGGCTACGTGATTCACGCATCTGTTGTTCACACTGGCTGCATTTCTGCTGCTGTTCTTTCTATATAATCGATTTGTAAATCAACACTTCTTGCTTGCATTTCAAAATAAAAAAACCCAAGCATATTTTCTGTGGGCAGAATTCCATTTGTTAATTAAAGGCTTTTATTCTGAAATATTTGCAGTACAGCTTTATAAAAAAATGCAGTGACTTGCAGGGCTCCGTGAAAGAATATATTTACATTACAGGATTTTAACTGTGGATTATTACTATTATTTACAAATTACCACACGTTTCTTGACCTGTCCCTGTCTAAAATAAATATGACATTTATAATGACATGAAACGGTCATTATGAGAGTCAAACTCGGCAGAAAGAGCAGCAGCAGAAACGCTGCAGAAACATAAAAGATGCAACACGAGAATCACACAGCCGTGACGTAACGCAGCCACCACATGCTCGTCAAGTGACCGGTCTGCTGACTACTAAGTTTTCATATTTGGCAGCCGAGGACTCTCTCTCACAAGTTGCTCAATAGATAGCTTCAACAGCCAGGATGCCCTCAACAGCGAAGCCCTGCGTTGTCTCCACCATCATTGGCTGCAGCTGTATATGGCGGAGACGCTGCTATTCATATCTGAGAACGAGGTGGCCGATGATGTTTGTTATTGTATAGATCTACTGTATGTCCCTGGTCCATGAGGTTGTGAATGTAGTATCTGTGACCTACTGTTCTTCAGACATACATAATAGTTTGCATGTGTGCAGCTCTGTAGAGGTTGTGGGTTCGAGTCCCACCAGAGAGCAACCAGAGAATGCTACCTGTGACTCCGCTGCAGGTGACCTCACAATCCTCCTGTGAGTCAAAGTTGTTTGTGTTGCCGCCACAACCGCCGTAGATGAAGCGCTGGCAGCTCTGATTGGTGACATCGTAGTAAAACTTTGGAAAGGCTGCTCGACATAAACCGATCTCCATCGGCTGACGACAACGAACTGAAAGAGACAGACACAGAGGACACATCAACACTGATCCTGGACCAACAGAAGGACACGTCAACACTGATCCTGGACCAACTAAAGGACACATCAACACTGATCCTGGACCAACAGAAGGACACGTCAACACTGATCCTGGACCAACAGAAGGACACGTCAACACTGATCCTGGACCAACAGAAGGACATGTCAAGACTGATCCTGGACCAACAGAAGGACACGTCAACACTGATCCTGGACCAACTAAAGGACACATCAACACTGATCCTGGACCAACAGAAGGACATGTCAAGACTGATCCTGGACCAACAGGAGGACACGTCAACACTGATCCTGGACCAACAGAAGGACACGTCAACACTGATCCTGGACCAACTAAAGGAAACATCAACACTGATCCTGGACCAACACAAGGACACGTAAACACTGATCCTGAACCAACAGAAGGACACATAAACACTGATCCTGGACCAACACAAGGACACGTCAACACTGATCCTGGACCAACACAAGGACACGTCAACACTGATCCTGGACCAACAGAAGGATACATCAACACTGATCCTGGACCAACTAAAGGACATGCCAACACTGATCCTGGACCAACAGAAGGACACGTCAACACTGATGCTGGACCAACAGAAGGACACGTCAACACTGATCCTGGACCAACACAAGGACACGTCAACACTGATCCTGGACCAACAGAAGGACAAATCAACACTGATCCTGGACCAACAGAAAGACACATCAACACTGATCCTGGACCAACACAAGGACACGTCAACACTGATCCTGGACCAACACAAGGACACGTCAATACTGATCCTGGACCAACACAAGGACACGTCAAGACTGATCCTGGACCAACAGAAGGACACGTCAACACTGATCCTGGACCAACAGAAGGACACATCAACACTGATCCTGGACCAACAGAAGGACACATCAACACTGATCCTGGACCAACACAAGGACATGTCAACACTGATCCTGGACCAACACAAGGACATGTCAACACTGATCCTGGACCAACACAAGGACACGTCAAGACTGATCCTGGACCAACACAAGGACACGTCAATACTGATCCTGGACAAACACAAGGACACGTCAATACTGATCCTGGACCAACTAAAGGACACATCAAGATTGATCCTGGACCAACTAAAGGACACATCAACACTGATCCTGGACCAACTAAAGGAAACGTAAACACTGATCCTGGACCAACACAAGGACATGTCAACACTGATCCTGGACCAACACAAGGACACGTCAAGACTGATCCTGGACCAACACAAGGACACGTCAAGACTGATCCTGGACCAACACAAGGACACGTCAATACTGATCCTGGACCAACTAAAGGACACATCAAGACTGATCCTGGACCAACAGAAGGACACATCAAGACTGATCCTGGACCAACAGAAGGACACATCAAGACTGATCCTGGACCAACAGAAGGACACATCAACAGTGATCCTGGACCAACTAAAGGACACATGTGAGCCGTGTAGACTAGAGGAGCCAGGGATCAAACCCGCGCTACGTCTGAATCACAGCTGCCCCATATATTAATGTTATTTTCCACTTTGGCAGAGCTAAATCTTCGACTTCAGGCCAGATCACAACGACCAAACATTCACTAGTTAAGTTAGTTCGGTTACATGATCACACTTATTTTTTTTCAATAAAACTATGCAATAAAAACACAGAATTACTTTCTGTATATTAAAAGCTTGGGACCAGTCTGGTCTGGTCACTGATTTATATGCAGCACTCCATAATACAGCAGTGACGCCCCTAGTGGACACCAGGAGAACAGCATATACAGTATCTGCTGCTGAGGACAAACAAGTGGACATGGTCCTCTGGATTACGGCCTGATAAACAGAATATATGATGTGATGCAGTGATGGGATCAAACACTGGTTTTAATGGTGTCACCGGTGAAGTGAACACTGCGTCTAGATTTTGGTTTAACACTTCATTATTGATGTGGTGTATAAAGGAGAGTAACATACTGTTATAATACCAGTGCTGTTCTGAGTTATCTGTGGTGTCTGTTACGATATTCTTATTATTTTATATCCATCGTAGCTGTTCATCCTGCATTTTCCCGCAATATTCACATAACAGTCGACTTTTCATCGGAGCTGAGGTTCAACTTTCACAATTAAAAAAAGACTTACATACTTACCAGAACGTGTCATATACAGTAACAGTCAATATGATCGAAACATCAAAAATGGAAATGCTAGTGAAAATGATGCATAAAGGTCAAAATGAGAGACCACTGAGAACATTTAGAGAATATTTTAATCTCTCACTTCCTGTCAGGAAACTGCAAAAAAAGAAGCTACAGTAGAGAAGTGTTTTGAGAGGTTTGAGAGCGGACTGACCTGTTGGACCTGAAACACTCGATGCTGAATATAAAACAGATGACAGGAGACTGAGTCACCGTGCCAACCCACTAAGAACATGGCTAAATAACCAAACTTTCACTAAACTTGACCTCTGACCTCCAGATGTGTGGATGTAAATGGGTTCTCTGGGTCCCCACCAGTCTCCCCTTTACAGACATGCCCACTTTCTGATAGTCCCAGTCAGTCTGGATCAAGTCCTCGTCAAGTCAGCACTCTGACACACTGACAGCTGTTGTTGCCTGTTGGGCTGCAGTTTGCCATGTTCTGGACAATATCTGCCATTGATTAGTGTTGTTATTGATTTACTATAAAAAATATATACACACATTTACATAAAGCAGCATATTAGTCCACTAACATGCTGATCAGAGGATTAAATACTGGACTGATCTCCCTTTAAGGCTCTCTATGAACAGATTAAACTGTTATAACTGATTCACAGCTCTAATTTGAAGACATACGGTACATCACATCACTGTTAGAGCTGCTGCTATGAGTCAGTAAGAAACAGGAAATCCTCCAACAACACCACCACTGAAGAAGTGGATTTCCTCTTTAAATTAATCTTTACACAAAGTATGAATGACATTATTTCTCAATTTATCACTAACGTCTCTCAAAATGTGAAATTTAGGAAAATACCGAATATCTGTCAGCACAGACGATATGAGGATCAATATCCAATCAATTACTCACTTTAATCTCTAGTTTGTGATTCTACAACTTTGTATGAATACATGACTTTGTTACTGATTGTTGGACTTAATCATTTACCAATAATTGATAATCGATAGGGACTGAGTGATTGATGAGGTGGTCTTACTGTTGTTGGTCTTGGACTCCGAGGATCCCAGCAGCTTGTCCCCGCCTCCCGTCGCCTGTCTGCCGACCTCTTTCTTCCCCTTCTTGCGGTAAACTTTCAGCGGGGGGATGGGAATGGAGCCGCACAGGTCCCGGTCCTTGGTGCAGTCCACCCGCACACAGGACTGCCCTTTGTGTCCCGGGGGGTACACCAGGACCAGGTCACAGTCCGACTGGTAACAGCACGCCTCCAGGCAGCTCCTCTCGTAGTCGCTCCTCTCCTGCTGGAGCGCCAAGAAGGTGAGACCGTGTTCCGGATAGTTGGGCTGGTCCCACTCACAGCGCAGAGCCAGACCGGTACAGACCAGGAAGCAGACCGCTAGTAGACTCGACCCGTTCATCCTCCTCTCTTGTTCTGGATCTTAATCTAAAGTCTGAAATAAGGGCAAAAAACGTCTCTCAGCTCCGCGCGCAGGACCGTTCACTTCCTGTTTGGTGGCTCTTTGTTGTCGCAGATAAATTTACCTGAGCGACAGGTGAGGTCACTGCAGCCACGCCCATCCTTGCGTCACTACCGCATGACGTAGTACAAACCCTGAAAACAGTTTAGTCCTCATGAATATCAATTTGTAAAATATATTATTTATTATTCTTCTTCTCTGTTCACAATATTTAGTCTAATGATTTCTAGACGATTCACCATCAAAGTGCATTTGTTTTTTTAAATTGCAAAATGTCTAGTGAATTCATCTACAATATGTGTAATATTTACTATTATTATTATTATTATTATTATTATTATTATACTGTATATATACATACAGTATATATACACTGTATATATACTGTATGTATATACACAGTAGTACAGAACAGATATATATATATATATATATATATATATATATATATATGTATACATATATATATATATATATATGTATACATATATATATATATATACATATATATATGTATATATATATATATATTGTATGTATATACATATATATATGTATATATATATATGTATATATATCTCCATGGAAGAGACGGTTAGAGGCCAAGATAAAGGCGACACAGAGAAGTCAGTCAGCTAGCTGAGCTGCAGAAAGGCAACATGGCAACATGGCAACATGGTAACATGGCAACATGGTAACAAGGCAACATGGTGAGGTAGAGGCCAAGAGAATAAACAAGATGTCCTCCACTCAACCAGCCAAGGTGGACTCTCAGTGGCAGGGAAGCAACAGCAGCCAGTCAAAGCCACCAAGAGCTGAGATGGAACAACACTGGAAGGGCATCACACTACACCGATGCCCAGTGGCTACTGGATCTAAGAACTGACCACGACTGCCTGTGATGGGTGTCTGGATATACGCTGGAGGTATTTTTGACCATTCTTCCATACAAAGCGCTCCAGTTCAGTTAAATTTGATGGCTGCCGAAGATGTTCAAGTCAGGGGACTGAGACGGCCATTTCACAACATCGTACTTTGCCCTCTGCATGAATGCCTTCGTAGAAGCTGAATTGTGTTTAGGGTCGTTGTCTTGTTGGAATATCTAAACCCTGCACATCGTCAACTTTGTGACTGATGCTTTCAGGTTACCCTGAAGAATCTGACGACACAGGATTGAATTAGATAAGATAAGATAAGATAAGATATTCCTTTATTAGTCCCACAGTGGAGAATTCATTCGACCCTGGACTTTGACAAGGCCCCGGTCCCTGAATCAGACACCCCACAGCATGATGGACCGACACCAGGTTTGACCGTAGGCAGCAGGAGTTTTTCTTAGAGTGTAGATTTCTTCTTTCGCCATGCAAAGTGCTTCGTGTTCTGACCAAATAACTCAGTTTTTTTCTCATCAGTCCAAAGCACTTTTTCCTAAATGAGTCTGGCTGGTCTAAATTAGCTTTTGCATAATCCAAACGACTATAGCTGTGGCGTGGGCGCAGAAAGGGCTTCCTCCTCATCACCCGGCCATACAGATGTTCTTTGTGCAAAGCTTTGAACTGTGGAGCGATGTACAGATATACCATCTGCAGCCAGATGTTGCTGCAGGTCTTTGGAGGTGATCTGTGGGTTGTGTGTCACCATTCTCATAATCCTCCACCTATGCTGCTCCTGTATTTGTCTTGGTCTGCCAGACCTCGGTTTAACTGTACCTGTGGCCTTCCATGTCCTGACCACATTACAGTCCAGATAGAAAACTTCTTGCAGCCTCCTCTAAACCATGATAATGAACTATCTTCGTTTTCAGATTGTTTGAGAGCTGCTATGATGATCTCTTTCTTTCTCACTTTAGCAAAAAATCAAAGAGAAGTTCATCTCCCATTTAGGCACCTTAAATACCTTTTCTCATGACTGGACACACCTGTCTATGGTGTTCAAGGCTTAACGAGCTAATCCGACCTATTTGCTGTTTCAAGTCACCAGTTTTACATGCTAACACATGCAATCAAATCAGCAAAATCACAAGGGTACCCATATTTTTGCACAGCCAGTTTTTCACATTTGATTTAATGTCATACAACTAAATACTGCTTCAATAAAAGTGTTAGTCTGGAAAACACCCCAGTACTGAGATGTTCCTGGTAATGTGACAACTGGGGAGATAGGCAGGCTTGGACTCAATAGCAGCACTCCGAGAGCAGGAGGTTTCAAAACTATCAGTGTCTTTAATTTCAGAAACGAGTCGGTACACAGTCAGTCAAAAATAGCAGGCAAATAAATCCAAAACGGCGGGCTAAAGACGAGGTCAAAAAACGGAGTATCAAAGGCATGAGGGTTCAAATTTATTCACTAGTGAGGGCAGTGATTGACGAGAGACAGGTGGACACAATCAGGGCGGGGATGACGATCACACAGGTGAGTGACAGAAAGTCGGTCAGATGTGTCACTCATTCGTGTAGGCGGGAAACATGAGGGCAGGAAGTGAAGTGCTCTGAAATGAGAGGAAATGTTAGAATATCAAAATAAAACAGGAAGTGAACACATAGAACGAACCATGAGAGAAAACCATGACCTAAGAACAGACAGTCGTAAGAGGTAAGTGAAAGCCAGACCACTTTTATATTTTTTTTGGGTGGAAGCAGAGTCAATTATTAACCCTAACCCGAATTTCCCTCCGGGGATTAATAAAGGTTCATCCATCCATCCATCCATCGTCAACCGCTTATCCCGTTAGGGGTCGCGGGGGGCTGGAGCCGATCCCAGCTGGCATTGGGCGAAGGCAGGGTACACCCTGGACAGGTCGCCAGTCCATCGCAGGGCACATAGAGACAGACAACATAGAGACAGACAACCATTCACGCTCACATCCACACCTACGGGCAATTTAGAGTAATCAATTAACCTAAACAGCATGTCTTTGGATGGTGGGAGGAAGCCGGAGTACCCGGAGAAAACCCACGCTTACACGCGGAGAACATGCAAACTCCACACAGAAGAGCCGCAAGCTGGAATCGAACCTGCGACCCTCTTGCTGTGAGGCGACAGCGCTAACCACTACACCACCGTGCAGCCCTATAAAGGTTCATCTTTCATCTTATCTTATCTTATTATGCAGGCTGAGAGGGGTTCCCAAACTTTTTCAAATGACTGTATATATATATATACACATATGTATGTATATAGTATATGCATGTGTGTGTATATATATATATATATATATATATATATATATATGTAGATAGATAGATAGATACTTTATTGATCCCAAGTTGGGAAATTGTGGTGTTACAGTAGCAGGTTATCAGCAGCAGGTTATCAGCACAATATACAAGAGAGAATATACACAACTATGTACACATAAAAAAGAGAATATGCACATCTGTACAAAGTGTGAAGTATATACAGACAATCTTGTTATAAAACTAATCTAATTCTAAGAAATGTAAACATTATACACTATAATGATAATAAGATAATAAAATAATAAAATAAAATGATATGATATGATATGATGATATAGTATATAATGTAATGTTGTATAACATAACATGATATATATGTATGTATGTATGATACATGATATGTATGTATACATGATATGTATGTATGATACATATATATATGTGGAATAGATATATGGAATAGATATATAGAGCTGTGGTATAATAATATAATATAATATACACGGCAATACACAATATAACATAATCTAATATGTATAATGCTCTATAATACACCTAACCAACAGTAGCTGGGGGTCTATTAATCATACTGTAGCCGAGGGTTTCAGTTGCGCCTATAGTTATGAAGCTATAAAATAAAGAAATACGGAGGCTTCGTTATGCTGAACAGACCGCTTCACTTTTATTCCCGCATACACAGTTTTTCTGCAACCCGTACTGAACAACCACTTCCGCTTTTTTGGCCTTTCACAATAAGAGCCACAGGTATAGGTTATGCACTGCTTATCAACGGGTAACTCCAATTCACCTTTACTCCAATAACATAAAATAGCATACATACCTCCCTTCCTCCAAAAAGAAACGTCCCCGTTTCTAAACACCATCAGCATGAATGCAATACATGAACATATAACAAAACCACCAACAGACCCTATAACACCAATGTCAACAGCAAATAACAGCATCACATAACTGCACAGTTTCAAAGTATGCCCCCACCAACCCTAGTCGTACACCAGACATAGCTGATACACAGTGTATAGCATCTAGACACACCACATGCAGTGAAACAACTCGCTACAACAGGGAGAAAACATGTCAATATGAACAGAGTATTGGTCACAAACCCGAACAAAACCAGTCAATCATATGAGACAAAGTCCTTGAAACGAACCGGCAGCTTCACAGTCCGTCCAGAACGAGACACAGTCCGTTGTGGCTTGCCGACGGCTGTGTCACTCTCAGCACCTGTGCCGCCAGCAGCCAGTGGCCCCTCAGCCCCACATTCGCCATGTGGTGACCCTCCATCCTGCAGCGGGGGAGCATGAACGGGAGAAGCCGAGTGGCCACCTGAAGAATCCGCGGACAGTGGCAGCGTGTAGGGCTTCAGCCTATCGTAATGGACCACCTGAACAAGCCCGTCCGAGTCCCAAGGATCACCAATACGATAAGTGAGTCCAGGTTCCCCCTGTGAATCCAACATGGCCAGAACCCTGAAGGGTCCCTTCCAGTGAGGAGCCAGCTTCATATGGTCCTCCGTAGGATTATGAAGCCACACCAGATCCCCTTCAGCATATGGCTGGTGACGGACTGCCCCATCATAATACAGTTTCTGGTCCTCATGCGCAGTGGCCCCACACCGTCTGGCACCACTAAACGCCGTCTCCAGCTTTCCTGCCAGAGAAGTCACAAAGTCGGCACGAGAAAAAGGAATGTCCAGGCCCACCATTTGAGATGGCACCAAAACATCCACTGGGACACGCGCCTCCCGTCCATGAGTCAAATAGTAAGGAGTGTAGCCGGTGGAGGTGTGAACAGATGTGTTATAGGCGAAAGCCACATGTTTCAGATAATCGTCCCATTCACCTCCACAGGCCAGCAACGACTTGGCCAGCTGGTCGATGAGGGTCCGATTAAAGCGCTCAACCATCCCATCTGATTTAGGATTGTATGGTGTGGTCCGTGTTTTCTTGATTTTCAAAAGCTGACACAGTCTTTGAACAATCTCAGCTTCGAACTGTCGGCCTTGGTCGCTGTGAATCATTTCCGGAATGCCATGCACCAGAACATAATCCTCAAACAGACACTGTGCAACTGATTGGGCTGTTTGGTTAGACAGAGCATACAGATTCACAAACTTGGTAAAGTAGTCTTCTACCACTAATGTCAGCAGCTACCCTTTGAAATGGACGAGTCGCGATGGACCCCCCCATCGGTGCTCGGTGTTTAGGCACCGGGGCACGGCGGGTCTGACATGGTACACACTGCTTGCACCAATGTTGAATGTCCTTGAACATAGAGGGCCAGTAACACGTTTGACATGCCCGTTCCCATACTCTTTCTGCTGAGAAATGTGCTGAAGCTGGGCCTCCATGAAGGTGCTGCAGCACCTCAGGGACAAGTGAGGAGGGCACAACCACTTGACAGTGGGCATCCCCTGTAAGGGAGGACTTCACTGACCGACAGAGTACCCCATTCACAACAGACAGTCGAGGATACTCTGTCCACAACTTCCTAAGCCCCCGGGAGCTGCCCCTCATCTGCTCACGAGGAGGCCGGGACCCATTCCTCACAACCCAATCAAGCACTTTAGCGATATCCGGATCAGCCTGCTGTAGTTCCCCAAGTCCAGTCCCATCATGTGAAAGTGCAGGCACGCAAAACAAGTCATTCAACTCCCTGTCCATGTCCATTTGCTGCCCCCCAGTCACGAGGTCCAGAGCCTGGGGGTCTGCAGCAGGAAGCTGAGACAACAAAGCATCTGTTTGGGGAACACTTGACTCCCTCACCGCCCCTACGGCATTCACCTCGATGACAGCTGCCTCAAAGGTGCAAGTTACCATAGAAGGCTCAGGGGTCTGAGGTCGCCGTGAGAGCGCATCAGCATTAGTATGCTGTTGTCCATCCTTGTGCTGCATGACCCAGTTGAAAGGGTCCAGTTCCAAAATCCATCTTGCTCTTTTGCCCGTGGGATCCTTGTCAACAGACATGCCGCGGAGGCCCAACAGTGGCTTATGATCCGTTATTATGGTGAATACAGCTGACCCAATGTAGTGTCTGAATTGGCGCACAGCCCACAGCTCCCGATCGAACGTGGACCATCGCCGTTCCGTGGGAGTGAGCGCTTGACTGGCATACACTACCACTCTCTCAAGTCCATCCCTGTCCTGAGCCAACACAGCCCCCACAGCTTCTATGGAGGCATCCGTGTACACTTTAAAGGGGGCGTTGAAGTCGGGCATAGTGACGACTGGGGCAGACGAGAGCACCCCTTTAAGGTACTCAAAGGCTGCATCACATTCAGTTGTACATAGAAAAGGTGTGTCTTTACATGTAAGACGGTGCAGGGGAGCTGCACGCTGGGCAAAGTCCTTAACAAAACGCCTATAATAAGAACAAAGGCCTACAAAAGCTCTCACCTCAGTTGGGTTCTGGGGCGTGGGCCAGTTTCTGACTTTGTCTGTGTTACGAGGGTCAGGCTGTAGGCCGTGGCGTGAAACCACATGCCCCAGGAAAACAACATGATCCCGGGCCAGATGGCACTTCTTAGGGTTTAGTCGGAGGCCCGCTGCCTGAATCCTGGTGAAAACTTCACGCAGACTGGAGAGATGGTCTTCAAAGGTGGGGCTGTATATCAGTACATCATCCAGGTATACCATACACACCTGCCATGGAAGCCCTCTGAGCACGAGCTCCATCATGCGCTGAAACGTTGCAGGTGAGTTGGTGAGGCCCATGGGCATTGACCGCCACTGGTATAGGCCCCTGCCTGTTGTGAAGGCCGTTTTCTCTCTGTCTTCCTCTGCGACCTCAACCTGCCAGTAGCCGTTTGAGAAATCTAACGTGCTAAACCACAGGGACCCTGCTAAGGCATCCAAGGTATCATCCACCCTGGGAAGGGGATGGCAATCTTTCACTGTTATGCTGTTCAAGCGACGATAGTCAATACAGAACCTCCACTCACCATTCTTCTTCCTTACCAGGACGACAGGCGAGGCCCATGGGCTGCAGCTCTCCTCAATTACTCCATCAGCTAGCAGGTCCGCCACTTGCCTGTCTATTTCCTCTCTCTTCTCGGGTGAGGTTCGGTAGGCGCGCTGTCGCAGGGGAGGGTGACTAGCAGTTTTGATGTGATGTTTGATGAGTGTGCATTTGCCAGTCACCCCTTTTGATACGCTGAATATCTCCTTGTGCTCTGCCAGTAATGCAGCCAATTGTGCCTTCTGCTGCTGACTAGCCAGAGACTCCTCTAGTGACACAACAGGCCCATCAGTGGACAAAATGGCAGAAACAGTCTCAATTGGGACCTGTGGGAGGGGCACCAGCTCAGACTCATCCACAGAGAAAAACTCTCCAAGGTGCATGCCCTCCCTTAATATAATGTCCTGATCGGTTGGGTTTAAAACACGAGCTGTTGTAGCCCCATGCTTCACTGATGTCACTGTGTGAGCCACTACACACTCACTTCTACTCTTGAGATTGGGCGCTAAGTAGCCCACAAACTCAGGGAGTTGGTCAACGTGCCAGGCTGGTGACACATTCACAGGCACCAGCATCTCACTGAGGGGGGGGCAGTGTCACCATAGCGGCCATGGAAACATTACAACACTCGGGTATCAAGTCCTCACCACTCAACAGGGGAATAACGGTGTCCCATAGCTGCAATCGGCCACAGGCGTAATCCAGGAGGGCGTGGTTAGCAACAAGAAAGTCCAAGCCCAGCAATGCTGCTTGTGTGGAGTCCCGAAGCACATAGAAAACATGCTGCCAGGTCTCATTACCTAGATGTAGAGTTGCTGTTATGGTGCCCAATGTGTCGAGCATCTGGCCATTCACAGCACGGGCAGCAATGAGGTCAGCATTTAGGGGTTGCTTGCGCAGTGCTGGGACAGCCATACGAAAGTCAGCACTGATGAACGACTCTGTCGATCCTGAATCCACCAGTATGTTGACTTCAGTTCCCTCGATGCTTCCCCTCATGTATGAAGTCTGCTGCTGCCCGGTCCTGTTCAGTGTCAGTGTATTACTTGTAAAGGGGATAAACGTTCCTTCTCCAACAGGGCCCATAGAATCTGTAGCTGGTGTCTGGGCCGCAACATCAGCTACATATCTTTTCCCGACTGGCTGGCCAGGTCCTCTCTCCTGGGGGAGAGAAAACGCACCCCTCGACGCCTTGCAGTTTCATCATTAAAGGAGCCCTTGGCAGGTCTGGGGCTTCGCCAATTTGGAGACCCAGCACGGCTATATTCACGCACCCGGTACTCCTGTCTTTCCCTGGTTCCTCCCTCTGGTCCACGATCATGCCAGCCGCGATCAGGGGAGCGCCCTCTCTGTTCATTACGTGATTGGCGTGAATTGCAGCCTTGCTCTCCACAGGTACACTGACACTGACCTCCATGAGGGGATGTTCTCCCTTCCTCTTTCCAACGACTGGACCTCAGTCGATTATTTTCCTCTGTCATTCGTCTCATTTCCATCCTCATTTCTCTCATGTCCTCTGCAAGTCTGTCCATAGCCCTGTCCAACCCACCTCCATCAGATATGGCTGCTGCAGTAGGAGGCAGGCGTGCATGTGGGCTTACATAGTCCATCTTTAAAGTCTCTCTAGCCATCTCACAACGACCAGCAATAATTAGCGCCTCTTCCAAATCAGTGGCACCCTGCTCGTGACATTTAGCTCTCAGAGCCGGGTCAAGTCCAGCCAGAAATCTGCGAAACTTCTCCTCTTTCTGAGCTATGTCACCATAACCTGGGAATGCTTCTTGAACTAGCTTGCTTATTTCTGCTGCGTACACTTCTAAACTCTCACCTGGAGCACGGAGACGTGCAGCGAGATTTGCTCTGAAACAGTCCAGAAAATGTCTTTGTCCAAAAGCCTCATGCAATTTTTCCTTCACTGCAGAATAGTCAGCCTGGACAGCTGCTGGGAGGCTATCCCACAACAGAAAAGCAGCCTTGGCAAGTCGTGTTGGCAAAATCCTGACCAGTTCATAATCATAGTCACCTCCGTTGCCTCCCACCAGTGCTTTCACTGCCACTTCATACTGCCGGGCCCAGCAGGGGAAACTCTGTTTCTCATCTCCGGTGAAGGGCGGTGGAAGTTCAATCCTGATGTTACTGGCACAAGGTCTTTCCCCGCGGTACTCAGTGTAGCTTCGCAGGTCCTCCTCGTACTTCCACATTATGTCAGTATTCTTCTTTTGTTGTTTAATGTTTTTTTTTTTTCTTTTTTCTCTTTTGTTCAACCTCTCTAAAATACTGCCGTGAGTAGACGGGTGAAGACCCCGGACGACATACGGCGTGGACTCGCGTGCTATCTACACTGTAAAAGTTAAGCTAAACGTGTGTTAGCAGCGGCTAACATCAACTAACTATCTCAGACTTCAACAAACGTATCTTCCAGTGGGCCTTAAAAGCAGGAACGCATCCCACCGCTGCCACCAATGTAGCCGAGGGTTTCAGTTGCGCCTATACTTATGAAGCTATAAAATAAAGAAATACGGAGGCTTCGTTATGCTGAACAGACCGCTTCACTTTTATTCCCGCATACACAGTTTTTCTGCAACCCGTACCGAACAACCACTTCCGCTTTTTTGGCCTTTCACAATAAGAGCCACAGGTATAGGTTATGCACTGCTTATCAACGGGTAACTCCAATTCACCTTTACTCCAATAACATAAAATAGCTTACAATACTAATATATAAAAAAATATAGAAGAAGTAAAGAATAACACTCTATATATACAGTCAGTAGTGCAGATGTTAAAGTGAAATTGTGCAATGTTAGGTGTCGTAGGGGGTGGTAGGGGGAGCAGAGAGCTCTCTGCCAGCCAGAGGTGATGTGTTGAACAGCTTGATAGCTGTTGGTAGGAAGGATTTCCTGTATCTGTCCTTGTGACAGCAGAGCTGAACCAGTCTGTTTGAGAAGCTGCTCCGCTGTCGCTCCAGTACCGGATGAAGTGGGTGGTCTGGATTGTCCAGAATAGACAACAGCTTGTTCATGGTTCTCCTTTCCACCACAGCCTCAAAAGTGTCCATTTTGCAGCCAATCACAGAGCCGGCCTTCCTGATCAGCTTGTTCAGTCTGTTGGTGTCGCCGGCTCTGATGCTGCTCCCCCAGCAGACCACAGCAGAGTACAGGGCGCTGGTCCCCCAGCAGACCACAGCAGAGTTCCGGGGCGCTGGCTACAACAGACTGGTAGAAGATCTCCAGCATCTTGCTGCACACATTGAACGATCTGAGCTTCCTCAGGAAGTAGAGGCGGCTCATCCCCTTCTTGTAAACAGCATCAGTGTTGGTCCTCCAGTTCAGTCCGTTGTCGATGTAGACGCCCAAGTATTTATACTCCTCCACAATATCAATGACCTCCCCGAGGATCTTCAGGGGCTGTGTGGGTGTCCTCTTCTTCCTGAAGTCGATCACCATCTCCCTGGTCTTGGCCACATTGAGATGCAGATGATTCCGACCAGACCACTCCACAAAATCATCCACCAGAGCCCTGTACTCCTCCTCCTGTCCACCACTTATACACCCCACAACTGCCGAGTCATCAGAAAATTTCTGTAGATGACAAGACTCGGAGTTGTATTTGAAATCCGAGGTGTACACGGTGAACAGAAAAGGAGACAGCACCGTACCCTGCGGAGCTCCTGTACCACTGACCACCACATCGGACAGGCCGCTGCCCAGCCGGAAAACTGCGGCCTGTCCGTCAGGTAGTCAGTGATCCAGGAGATGGTGGGAGCGTCCACATTCATCGCCCGCAGCTTCTCCCTCAGAAGAAAAGGCTGGATGGTGTTGAATGCACTAGAGAAATCAAAAAATGTGACTCTCACAGTGCACCCAACACCATCCAGATGTGAGAGAGTCCTCTGCAGGAGATAAATAATGGCATCCTTCACACCTAGATGAAGCTGGTAGGCAAATTGCAGAGGGTCTAGCGATGGTCTCACCTGTGGTCTCAGATGGGTCAGGACCAGCCTCTCTAGCACCTTCATCACATGAGAGGTGAGGGCCACTGGTCGATAGTCATTTAGGTCCGATGGAGATGACTTCTTGGGCACCGGAACCATGCAGGAGGTCTTCCACAGGGTTGGTACCTTCTCCTGGTCCAAGCTCAGGTTGAAGAGTCTACACAGGACAGGAGACAGCTGGCTGGCGCAGGTCCTAAGGATCCTGGGGTTGATGCCATCAGGGCCCGCTGTCTTTCGTAGGTGGAGTCTCTCCAGCTGCCTTCTAACCTGGTCGGTGGTCACAGCCAGGCGGGGGAGGTCTACTGTCTGTGGAGGGTGGGATGGGCCTGTGTGGCTCACTGGAGGGGATAGTAGGGGGAGGGGGTGGGTGGTGGAGGTGGAGGTGGAGGTGGAAGCATTGTTGGAAGTGAGGTGGGGTGGGGGGCAGCAGGAGGTGGTGAACTGAACCTGTTGAAGAAACAGTTCAACTCGTTGGCCCTCTCCACGCTGTGGGCTGGTTCTCTGTCCTTCACCTTGAAGCCGGTGATCTCCTTCATACCAGCCCACACCTCCTTGGTGTTGTTTTGTTGGAGCTTGTCCTCCAACTTCCTCCTGTAGGAGTCTCTGTACTCCCTCAGCTTCACCTTCAGGTCACGCTGCACCCTTTTCAGCTCATCCCTGTCCCCAGCCCTGAAAGCTTTCTTCTTCTTGTTGAGAAGCTCCTTCAGGTCGCTGGTAATCCAGGGCTTGTTGTTGGGGTAGCAGCGTACGGTCCGGGTCGGAAGGGTGGTGTATTCACAGAACTTTATGTCTGTGATGCAGTCCGTCACGGAGTTGATGTCCTCCCCATGTGGTTCGCAGAGCACGTCCCAATCTGTTGTCTCAAAGCATGTACATATACAATATAAATATACATACATACATAAACATATACATACATACTGTGGTGGCTGGTAAAACAGGCAGGCTTGGACTCAATAGCAAAGATTCCGAGAGCAAATGTAAGGCAAAAACAGCGTCTTTCATAACAGCAAAGTTCGGTACACAGAAAGTCAAAAAGGCAGGCAAACAAATCCAAAACAGCAGGCAAAATCAGGCTCAAAAGTCAGGCCGAGATTTCAGGGCACGAAAAGTCAAAACACGGGGACAAATGCTGGAACGCTTGAACACAAAGGAACCAAGACGAACTGGCCCAGAAGAAGGGAAGACGCACATTAAATACTAGTGAGGGGACGGACTGACGAGAGACATGTGGACACAACTAGGGCGGTGAAGACAATCGGACTCAGGTGATTGGTGGATGAAAGTGGGTCAAGCTGTGTCAGTCAAAGTGAAGTGTTCTGAAACGAAAGGGAGAGTTAGGATCACCAAAATAAAACCAGAAGCAAACAACCAATACACAAACAAAGAACATAATAAATAAAACCTAAGACCTGACATTCCTGACACACACTGTGTATCAATTATATCTATACATACATACAGTATTTCAATTATGTATACATTACATTACATACACTCATGTGATAGCTTTAGTTACTAGTTGGACACGTCTCCAGACTGTCACATAGAGACAGACAACCATTCACACCTTCAGGACATTTAGAGTCCTGTAGGTGTGAATGGAGAAGCGGAGTAAACCCACACTAATCTGCATGTCTTTGGACTGTGGGAGGAAACTGGAGAACCGGAGTAAACCCACTCTGACATGGGTCATCTTGCTGTTCCACTGTCCCTGATTTAATCAGGTAGGTACACAGGTGGATCTAAATCAGTATTCCATTTTTTGGTATCGGTCTCAATAACTTAATAACTAAAATAAAGACACAGTCAAAGCACACCCCTTAGGCCCATTTGTGCTACCTCATAATAAATTTTAATAAAAACATTGAAAATGGTTGACAATTTAGCAGACCAATCAATTAAACAATATATCCTGGATTACAGAATGCACAAAGAAATGTCTCAATTTATATTTATTAATAGATAGATGGATAAAATAAAACATCTTAATAAAACAAATTAAAATGAAACAAAATTGTAAAATAATAAAAAAATAAGACATGAACAAATACAAATGTTAAATTAACAACAGTAGTTTTAAAATAAAACAATAATTTTTATTTGTTAATTATTAAGGTGGAGCTGTTTTGAAATTGATTATTTTAGTTATTTTCTATGTAAAGCACATCAGTGCTTTAATTTCCAACTTTACATTGTGACGAACCAGGACCGATCCCTGATGGTCCCTGATGGTCCATGATGGTCCACGATAGTCCCTGATGGTCCATGATGGTCCCTGATGGTCCACGATGGTCCGTTATGGTCCATGATGGTCCATGATGGTCCGTTATGGTCCCTGATGGTCCCTGATGGTCCATGATGGTCCGTTATGGTCCATGATGGTCCCTGATGGTCCATGATGGTCCATGATGGTCCCTGATGATCCCTGATGGTCCATGACGGTCCGTGATGGTCTGTGAAGGTCCATGATGGTTCCTGATGGTCCGTGATGGTCCGTGATGGTCCATGACGGTCCATGATGAGCTGTGGTGATCCATAATGGTCCATCATGGTCCGTGACGGTCTGTCAGCCTGAAACTGGCCCGACCTGTAAAACACACATATACACACACACATTTCAGAAACAGGAAGTGTAGAAGTAAAATTGGTCCTCACAGAGACAGCAGGATGAGACCACACAGACCTGGTTCTGGCAGAATCCCTGACCCAGGATCAGACCCAGCAGTGCGTTCAGAACGTTGGCTCCACAGAGGAAAACCTGCAGCCCGCTGGCACCCGCCATCACACTGAACAGAACAACATTCCACTGAACCACCCCCCTGGGCTCCAGACAGACTCCAGACCACAGAGTCCTGTTGTACAGATAGCCTGCATGACTGGTACAGAGAAACAGGAGGTTTACAGTTACAGTTACAGCCAGAGTATCAGGTGGGGAGCGTAACATCCAGATGTGTGCCTCACCGGTCTGGGACAGGATGTAGGGGGACCCCCCAGGTTGGCCCGGAGCTGGTGTTATAAAGACAAAGAGGACCCTGAGAAAGACCGGTGGCACTGACCAGACAGCAGAATCCAGCAGCCAGAAGAACCACACAGCAGTAGACCATTTGACACAACATCTGGATACAGAGAGAAACATCTGTAACACCCAACACAACAAACAGGGTTTGTGTTTGTCAGAAAACATCTGCACACCTGACGTCTGAAAGCACAGCAGCCTCTGGTTTTGCTGCTTTGCTCAAATGCTCGAGCTGCAAGTAGAACCTGAAATCAGAGGATGACGACAGTCTGATGTTTGCATGAAAATTTGATTTTATTATTATTGTGTCATGTATATGTGTGTATGAATGTTCATATTGGTGTATTCTTGTATTTTATTTGTTTACCCTCAGTTTATTTGTCTCAGCTTGGTGTTTACATTTGAATTATTAAAGAAAGAACAGACCGGCAGCTTCATTAAAACACTGAACTATGTTTATTACTAATGTCTAAGGATGTTTGCACATCTGTCTCACACTGATTGCAACTTTTCACCAAAGACACCAGATCTGGTGTCTTTGGTGAAAAGTTGCAACAAAATCAACTGTTGCAGAAATGCAATCCGGTGTCAGGCTTCACTAGCCAATCGGGTAACTGGTGAGGTAGAGCTGTACAATCGGCCATTACACAACAATGATATGAAAGTAACTAAGTACACTTACTGAAGTACTTACATTCAGTGTTTCTCACTAAATCTCACTGAAGTCAACAAACATGCTTTATGTATTTACTGAAACCTGCATTGTTTACATTCGCGTTTACTAGCTAACTTCTTGGCCAAAAAACAAAATGGAGACGGCCAAAAAGCCATACTCGAGGCTTCAAAACTATAGTCCACAAACCAGCGGGTGCTGTCTCGGTGACTACGTCTATTTCTTATGTACAGTCTATGATAGTGATGCAGAAAGATGAGCAGGTCCCAATCTTCTTGTCTTTTCTATCAGAGTAAATCAAATGGTGTGCTTGCTGACGCTGACCAATAAGAGCACAGATAACTGGTCACATGACAAATGGAAAGCGGAATAATGTTGTTGGTGCTGTATTCTTGTTCAGTCAGTCACACCTCCATGCTGATGACATCACACAGATTGCATATTGTGATTGGTCGGGGACCAACATGTAGTCTATAATCTCATGATTTGACACAGTGACGTTTGTGTTTGGAGAAGTGTCTGGGCGTTAAAATGGCTGAAACCCTGCAGAATTAAACACCACATAAAAGATTAAAAGACATACGTCGACTGTGCGATGCGACTTTCACCGATAGAAAAGACAAACATTTAATCATCGGTGCCCCCCAGATGAAGCCGGCCTTTATCTCGTTAAAACCACAGTCGAACACACACTTTATGCATCACACAGCACATGACCTACCAGGAAGCCGGACCCCCACAGGCCTGTGGCCCAGGTGGCCTCTCTGGTCACATGACCCTCCAACAGGAAGTGGATCTTCAGTTCAGGAAGCAGCAACAGGAAGTTGGACAGCACGCAGAGAATCGCCATGGGAACCAGAGAGATGGCGACACACCGCAGACACCTGGACACACACATCTGTCGGCCGTCGGGGTTAGTATAGTGTCGCTAAGCTAAACCTCTTCTTCTGACACCCTCACTTTGAAGCCACGTGTAGAACCTAGTGAAACAGCTGAAGCTCAAACTGAAGCTCAGACTCTCTTTGTATTTTCACAGTACGTTGTGTTTTTTGTTGCGGTAAAAAAGCAACTTTGTTCGTCTGCTCAGTCTTTTTGCAGCTGATGGAATTCACTGTGCTTCTCTGAGCTTCATTACCAACAGTACAACTCGGACTCACTACCTTTATACTGTATATGAGGCAGTTCTTACCGATGTGTCCTCATTACACAGACGTCTTCTCAGGACTTGATGCTCTCTGTCGCAAAAACCTATACAGCAGCTTTGTGTATTCTGCACCGTCGGCATGGAATAAGTAAGTCAGTGAACTGGTCTCCTTGGATGCTTTAAAATCCAAAATGAAAGAATTTGAAGCAGATTCCTGAAGATGTCGATGTCTTTAAATTGACCTGTCTGTTACTGTATTATTGAGCTGCTTGTCTTGACCAGGAGATTCTAAATCTCACTGGGTTTCACCTGGTTGAACAAAGGTTAAATAAAATCAAATAAAATCAATTAAAGCTGCAAGCAGCGATGAGCAGGCCTTCGCACCTTCCCACACGTCGGCGGTAATGGCGGATGCCAACACACCCCTATATTTCAGTAACCATCGGACACTGCATACACAAGTTAGACGTTATTTTTCATGGACTTAGTGGCGCAGGAAATGACGTTTTGCAATTTCTTTCACAATTTCCTGTGTCCACTATATGGCCTTACAGAACACACACTAAACATGGATTATGTTTCTAATTGTCCATTGTGGATCACACAATGGAAATTTCATGTGAATCGAAAGATATTTGTCTCATAAGGATGATTTCCTGTTGCCAGGAGGTGGTGCTATGACTATGAGTCAATATTGCCATGTAGACGTCCTCAGACCTGGACCGAATGAAGTAGGTGAAGTTTGGGGCAGACTGGTCTAAACACAGTTGAGTTACAGCAGTTTGTCTTTCAATGGTGAATCATGTTAATTCTCCACCACGCCACGTCAGCGTCATTTCACAAAAGCTCATGATGTGAAGAACTTTCATCACAAAGATTGTACTGAGCAAATCTGAAATCGATCGGGTTAAATCTGTAGGAGGAGTTTGTCAAAGTACGGAGCCTGGAAATGGACAAAAATACACAACAGAAATCACACAAAATTCAAAATGGCCGACTTCCTGTTGGGTTTAGAGCATGGCCCCAAGTCTAGGTCAAACATACCGCAGGGGCTGCTTCGTTGAAATTTTCTAGGGGGCACTATCAAGCCCCCTTACCACACCTAAGCACCAAAACAATATCTGTTAACACAGTGTTGCACTTTTAACGATTGTGCCAAGTTTCATTCGCTTTTATCAACCCTAGCCTCTCAAAAACAATTTCCCGTTTCATGGCGAACAAAACTTTGCCATGGCAACACCATTTCACAAACACTCGAAACCTTCATTGTCTGTCATATGAACATCTCGCCATGTCTGTGACAAGATTTGAGGTGGATGTGGTTAATCTGCTAAGAGCAGTATGTCAAAATATAGCAACTGCAACTTCCTGCTGCCACTAGGTGGCGCTATGAGTATGATTCACAATGGCAATGTAGATGTCTTCAGGACTGGACGGTAATCAAACATGTGACATTTGAAAAAGATCTGATCATCTAGACTGGAGTTTATATTTTAATGGCGACTCATTGAAATTCACCATGCAGCCACAGCGCCGCCTTTTGACGAAACCTCTCAGTTCATAGCAGAGCTTCATTAACATCTTCAGGCTTTTCTGACCTAATCTGAGCTGGATCTGATCCATTTCTGAGGCAGTACATCAACATGCAAAACATGACATTTCCTGTCGCCACTGGGTGGCGCTATGACCGAGACCCAAACGTGGCATGTGGATGTCGTCAGGCGTGGACTGTCGTTAGGCGTGGACTGTCGTCAGGCGTGGACTGTCGTCAGGCTTTGACTGTCAGGCTTTGACTGTCGTCAGGTGTGGACTGTGAGAAAATTGGAGCAGATTGGATAAAGTACAACAAAGTCACAGCATTTTGCAGCTGCATGCTATTCCATCCGGTCTGCGTTTAGTTGGACCATCATTTATTTTTCAACAGGACAATGACCCCAAACACACCTCCAGGCTGTGTGAGGGCTATTTGACCAAGAAGGAGAGTGATGGGGTGCTGGACCAGATGACCTGGCCTCCACAGTCACCGGACCTGAACCCGATCCAGATGGTTTGGGGTGAGCTGGACCGCAGAGTGAAGGCAAAAGGGCCAACAAGTGCTAAGCATCTCTGGGAACTCCTTCAAGACTGCTGAAGACCATTTCTGTCAGGGGGGACTGGGTAATTAACCAAAGGGAGAGAGAGAGAGAGAGAGAGGGAAAGAGAGAGGGAGAGACAGAAACCCCACACGCAGAGACACAGACGAATTTAACAAAAGGCGAGTCTTTAATGTAAGACTGAAACAATTAATTCAAATAATACAAAGTAATAATTCGAACTAGAAAGAAATAACTAAGCACAAAGAAACTAATAAGAACTAACAAGAAACTAATACACCAAAGCTAGAGTTAACACGAGACTAAAATACACAGAGAGACAGGGAGGATACACCAGTGCACAAACACAGACAATTGAAACTCATGACACCCTAGAGTGCAAACCTACCAGGAGGGAAAAGAAACAGGCAACACGGAGAAGCACGAGTAGAAGTAGGGTACAGAGCACGGGGAGATCACAAGGACTTGAACAAATGCACCGACAAGAACAAAGGGGAAAGGGGTGGCTTAAATACAAGAGGGAAAGACAACCAGGTGAAACTAATCAGAGGAGGAGCAAACAATCAGGGAAAGTAGGTCAGGGGGTGTGAACCAAGAAAACGGCGGGAAAACACACAAGGGCAGGAAGTAAAACTAGAAATGATATAAAGACGCAAGACTTTCAAAATAAAACAGGAAACAACCCAAGACAAGACACCACTAACAGGACAGGGAGTGAAACACAAACAATATACTAGAACAAAAACTCAATATAACAAAACAGCGCCAAAAGGAATAAACTAATCAAAAAACTAACACAAAGAGTCCATAGCTGTGACAATTTCAGGTGACGACCTCTTGAAACTCATCAAGAGAATGCAGTGTGTGAAGCAGTAATCAGAGCAAAAGGTGGCTACTTTGAAGAAACTACAATATCAGACATATTTTCAGTTGTTTCACACTTTTTTGTTCAGTACATATTTCCACATGTGTTAATTCATAGTTTTGATGCCTTCAGTGTGAATCTACAATTTTCATAGTCATGAAAATAAAGAAAACTCTTGTAATAATAATAATTGTCCCTATACACGTTTTACAATGATGACATCTAGGGGAAGAGTTTGGGAACATTTTACTCAGGCAGAGTGGCGTAATATACATCCAGTGCATAAACTTATAATTCTGTTCAATGAATTTATTACAAGACAGTGAAATAAAAACATTCTGGCACATAGTATCCCGCTGGTCCTTTTCACATTTCAAATCCTTTTGCCATATATTCTGTGCAATCAGGTGGGGAGCCATGATGATCTAGTAAAGCATTATAGATAATAATAATAATAACAATAGAGATTTTACCTTTTAGTGATGTGGAGCCCACCAAAATCTCCTCTAGACATGTCAGTCCCAAAGATAGCCATCCCTCTGCTTTCAAAATGCTAATTAAGCATCGAATTTGTAAATATTTATCAAAGTCCTGTTGAGGATGTAAATGTGCTTCTGTTGAGAAGCTGCCAGGACGGATACATACCGTTCTCTTTCCACCTTGTAAGCAGGGACTTCCCAATCAGTGGTGGTAAATCTGGATTTCAGGATAAGGGGTCAAGCCCAGAGAGTGTTGTAGATGACATAAGATCTCGCTATCAGATGAAGGGTCCTTCTATTATTGATACTGTGTATGATAGCGAGGTTATGGAGGTGGGTAAACAGGGTTCTTCTTCCAGGTCAATCCAGTGGGTATTACGTTTTGTACCCAGCTAACCAGACCCTTTGTCTTAGCAGCCCAATAGCACATCTGTAGGTCTGGTAGTCCCAACCCTCCTTTCTCTCTGGACTTTTTTAACATTTCAAAAGCGATTCTAGGCGGAGAGTTCTTCCAAAGAAAGGTGGTCAACATTTTATTTACAGACTTAAGAAACAATTTATCTAGGTAGTAGGGCAATAACTGAAAAAGGTAGCTCAAACATGGTGATATGTTCATTTCAATTACATTAATCCGTCCAAGAAATGAAATGGGAAGCATTTTCCAAAGTTCTAATTCCTCTTTAATCTTCTTAAGTAACGTGATGCTGTTTGCCTGATTGAGATTTAGATAGAGACGCATTCACAGCCAGATATTTAAAGCCATTTTGAACACAGATAAAAGGAGTCAGACAACGACTACTACTACTGCTACTACTACTACTACTACATCCTGGTCTCATCTGAAACTAGAGAACCTGATGGATCCATCAGTACCAACCAGGTCAGACTACTACTACTACTACTACTACTACTACTACTACATACTGGTCTCATCTGAAACTAGAGAACCTGATGGATCCATCAGTACCAACCAGGTCAGACTACTACCACTACTACTACTACTACTACTACTACTACTACTACTACTACTACCACTACTACTACTACTACATCCTGGTCTCATCTGAAACTAGAGAACCTGATGGATCCATCAGTACCAACCAGGTCAGACTACTACTACTACTACTACTACTACTACTACTACTACATCCTGGTCTCATCTGAAACTAGAGAACCTGATGGATCTATCAGTACCAACCAGGTAAGACTACTACTACTACTACTACTACTACTACTACTACATACTGGTCTCATCTGAAACTAGAGAACCTGATGGATCTATCAGTACCAACCAGGTAAGACTACTACTACTACTACTACTACTACTACTACTACTCCTACTACTACTACTACCACTACTACTACTACTACATCCTGGTCTCATCTGAAACTAGAGAACCTGATGGATCCATCAGTACCAACCAGGTCAGACTACTACTACTACTACTACTACTACTACTACTACATCCTGGTCTCATCTGAAACTAGAGAACGTGATGGATCCATCGGTACCAACCAGGTCAGACTACTGCTACTACTACTACTACTACTACTACTACTACTGCTACTACATACTGGTCTCATCTGAAACTAGCGAACCTGATGGATCCATCGGTACCAACCAGGTCAGACTATGACTACTACTACTACTACTACATACTGGTCTCATCTGAAACTAGAGAACCTGATGGATCCATCAGTACCAACCAGGTCAGACTACTACCACTACTACTACTACTACTACTACTACTACTACTACTACTACATACTGGTCTCATCTGAAACTAGAGAACCTGATGGATCCATCGGTACCAACCAGGTCAGACTACTACTACTACTACTACTACTACTACATACTGGTCTCATCTGAAACTAGAGAACCTGATGGATCCATCAGTACCAACCAGGTCAGACTACTACCACTACTACTACTACTACTACTACTACTACTACTACTACTACCACTACTACTACTACTACATACTGGTCTCATCTGAAACTAGAGAACCTGATGGATCCATCGGTACCAACCAGGTCAGACTACTACTACTACTACTACTACTACTACTACTACTACATCCTGGTCTCATCTGAAACTAGAGAACCTGATGGATCCATCGGTACCAACCAGGTCAGACTACTACTACTACTACTATTACTACTACTACTACATACTGGTCTCATCTGAAACTAGAGAACCTGATGGATCCATCGGTACCAACCAGGTCAGACTACTACTACTACTACTGCTACTACTACTACTACATACTGGTCTCATCTGAAACTAGAGAACCTGATGGATCCATCAGTACCAACCAGGTCAGACTACAACTACTACTACTACTACCACTACTACTACTACTACATACTGGTCTCATCTGAAACTAGAGAACCTGATGGATCCATCAGTACTGACCAGGTCAGACTACAACTACGACTACTACTACTACATACTGGTCTCATCTGAAACGAGAGAACCTGATGGATCCATCAGTACCAACCAGGTCAGACTACAACTACTACTACTACTACTACAACAACTACTACTACTACTACTACATACTGGTCTCATCTGAAACTAGAGAACCTGATGGATCCATCGGTACCAACCAGGTCGGACTACTACTACTACTACTACTACTACTACTTGGGGCGGCAGTAGCTCAGTCTGTAGGGAGTTGGCTTGGGAACCGGAGGGTCACCGGTTCAAGTCCCGACATGGACCGAAAACTGAGTGTGAACTGGTAGCTGGAGAGGTGCCAGTTTACCTCTTGGGCACTGCCGAGGTGCCCCTGAGCAAGGCACCAAACCCCCAACTGCTCGGGGCACTTGTCTGGAGCAGCCCCCTCACTCTGACATCTCTCCATTACTGCATGTGTGTGTGTGTTTGTGTGCATGTACCATGTATAAGTTAAACAGAGTGTAAATTGAATTTCCCCACTGTGGGACTAATAAAGGTAGATCTTCTTCTTCTTCTTCTTCTTCTACTACTACTACTAATACATACTGGTCTCATCTGAAACTAGAGAACCTGATGGATCCATCAGTACCAACCAGGTCAGACTAGCTGGTAGTGAAGGAGGTTAAATGAGGCTCCAGACTTGACCTCTGACCTCCAGATGTGTGAATGTAAATGGGTTCTCTGGGTCCCCACCAGTCTCCCCTTTACAGACATCCCCACTTTCTGATAATCCCAGTCAGTCTGGATCAAGTCCTAGTCAAGTCAGCACTCTGACACACTGACAGCTGTTGTTGCCTGTTGGGCTGCAGTTTGCCATGTTCTGATTGGAGCAGATTGTTGATGCTAAAGTCAGAACCTGGGAGGGTTTCTGGACAATATCTGCCATTGATTAGTGTTGGTATTGATTTACTATAATAAATATATGCATACATTTACATAAAGCAGCATATTAGTCCACTAACTCTGCAGTTGTCTCATCACAGACGGGGATGAGAACAGACAGAACTGTCTCTGGACTTTGTGGACTGATGCCAGCAAAACCACCTCCAGATCAATGAGGGGAAAACAAGAGCTGGTGGTGGATTTCATGACTAAAACATCTCAACTGCACTTTACAAGAAAGACCAGAGCAGGGTCTATCTGCTCAGGAGACTGAGGTCTTTTGGAGTGCTAGGGGACTCCTGAAGACCCTTTATGACACCATGGTGGCATCAGCCATATTTTAGGAGTGGTCTGCTGGGGCAGCAGCATCTCAGCTGTAGAAAGGAAGAGACTCGGTGATCAGGAAGGCCCTTTCCTGGGATGCCCCCCTGGACCCAGTGGAGGTGGTGGGAGAGATGATGGGGAAGGACCCCCCATAGAGGACACCATCTCAACCCTGGAGAGCTCCGCCAGCGACAGACTGCTCCACCTGAAGACTGTGAAGGAGCGCTATCACAGGTCAGACTCCACAACCAGCACCAGCAGACCAGCAGACCAGCAGACCAGTACACCAGCAGACCAGTACACCAGTAGACTTGTGCACCAGTACACCAGCACACCAGTAGACCAGCAGACCAGTACACCAGTAGACCAGTACACCAGCAGACCAGTGCACCAGTACACCAGCAGACCAGTACACCAGTAGACCAGCAGACCAGTACACCAGCAGACCAGTAGACCAGTAGACCAGCACACCAGTAGACCAGTGCATCAGTACACCAGCAGACCAGTACACCAGCAGACCAGTACACCAGTAGACCAGTACACCAGCAGACCAGTACACCAGTAGACCAGTACACCAGCAGACCAGTACACCAGTAGACCAGTACACCAGCAGACCAGTAGACCAGTACACCAGTAGACCAGCAGACCAGTAGACCAGTACACCAGTAGACCAGCAGACCAGTACACCACTAGACCAGCAGACCAGTACACGAGTAGACCAGCACACCAGTAGACCAGTGCACCAGTACACCAGCAGACCAGTACACCAGCAGACCAGTAGACCAGTACACCAGTGCACCAGTACACCAGCAGACCAGTACACCAGCAGACCAGTAGACCAGTACACCAGCAGACCAGTAGACCAGTACACCAGTAGACCAGCAGACCAGTACACCAGTAGACCAGCAGACCAGCAGACCAGTACACCACTAGACCAGCAGACCAGTACACGAGTAGACCAGCACACCAGTAGACCAGTGCACCAGTACACCAGCAGACCAGTACACCAGCAGAGCAGTACACCAGTAGACCAGTACACCAGCAGACCAGTACACCCGTAGACCAGTACACCAGCAGACCAGTAGACCAGTACACCAGTAGACCAGCAGACCAGTACACCAGTAGACCAGTACACCAGCAGACCAGTAGACCAGCAGACCAGTACACCAGTAGACCAGTAGACCAGTACACCAGCAGACCAGTACACCAGCAGACCAGTAGACCAGCACACCAGTACACCAGCAGACCAGTGAACTAGCAGACCAGTAGACCAGTACACCAGCAGACCAGTACACCAGTAGACCAGTACACCAGCAGACCAGTAGACCAGCAGACCAGTACACCAGTAGACCAGCAGACCAGCAGACCAGTACACCACTAGACCAGCAGACCAGTACACGAGTAGACCAGCACACCAGTAGACCAGTGCACCAGTACACCAGTACACCAGTAGACCAGTACACCAGCAGACCAGTAGACCAGCAAACCAGTAGACCAGCAGACCAGTAGACCAGTACACCAGTAGACCAGCAGACCAGTACACCAGTAGACCTTTACACCAGCAGACCAGTAGACCAGCACACCAGTACACCAGCAGACCCGTAGACCAGCAGACCAGTACACCAGTAGACCAGTACACCAGCAGACCAGTACACCAGTAGACCAGCAGACCAGCAGACCAGTACACCAGTAGACCAGCAGACCAGTACACCAGTAGACCAGCAGACCAGCAGACCAGTAGACCAGCAGACCAGTACACCAGTAGACCAGCAGACCAGTACACCAGTAGACCTTTACACCAGTAGACCAGTACACCAGTAGACCAGTACACCAGTAGACCAGCAGGCCAGTACACCAGTAGACCAGTACAGCAGCAGACCAGTACACCAGTAGACCAGCAGACCAGTACACCAGTAGACCAGTAGACAGTACACCAGCAGACCAGTAGACCAGTACAGCAGCAGACCAGTACACCAGTAGACCAGTAGACAGTACACCAGCAGACCAGTAGACCAGTACACCAGCAGGCCAGTACACCAGTAACCAACACCAAACCACAACCATAACATACACCACAACCAAATCAACCCGGACAAGTACATCAGCAGACCAGTACACCAGTAGACCACATACAGACCAACACTGACAATAACTGCACTGACTGTGTACTACTCAGGAGAAAACTTCAGCTCTACTGTTCGATACTCTCAGGAGGGATTTCATTCCAGTCACGGAGCAAAAGCTGTTTTTCCTCAGTTGTGTTGACAGTCTGTTTATTGTCAATACTGTATCTATTGTTCCTATTTTTTATATTTCCTTCTATTAAAATTGTCATATTTTATGTCTGTCCACTTTGCTGCTGTGCACCACAAAGTTCCCCACTGTTGGACTAAAAAATCAATATTTTATCTTATCTTAAAAACTTGACTAATCTCCCTTTAAGGTTCATTTACAACAGATGAAAATGTCTGATTAATTTGTGATTAATCACAATATATTTTTATCAATTGATAGACCTAATTACATTATATAACATATAATAAAACACTCATAGCTCCTCAGACCTAAACATCAAATGGTGCATATGAACATTTTCCAATATGACACCCCGGTGGTTAAAGTTTGGTTCAGTTTAGGCAAGAAAAACATTTGGGTTTTCAGGTCCTCCCGATGTTAAGTTATGTTATTTTGTCCTTGGTTCTGTTTATATTTGCATTTCCTGTTTTATTTTGAAAGCTCTAATCTCCCTCTCATTTCAGATCACTGCACTTCCTGCCCTCGTGTGTTCCACTCCCCCTGACCTACTTTCTTGCGCTGCACAGGTGTTCTGATTGTCTGGTCCTACCCCTGATTGTGTCCACCTGTGGATCGTCAATCACTCCCCACTGGTAGATAATGCGTGTCTTCCCTTCCTCACGTTGCCAGTTTGTAATTGATCCTCACGGTGATGTTCGTCCTCGCGGTTTTTCCATGTGTGTGCCTCTCAATGTTTCTGAAGATTTGCCTGTTTTTTGACTCTGCTTTTTGCCTGCTGATTTTTGGATTGTTTGCCAGTTGGACTGTTAACCTGTGTACCAACCTGATCTGATTCTGAGTCATGCTATTGAGTCCTGTGCCTCCCTGAACCAGACGTCACACGGTTAAAGCTGGTCTCATTTCATTTTTGGCAAACGGCTGCTTACAGTTGTAAGAAAAAGTGCATGAACGCTTTGGGATTACTTGGATTTTTGCATTAATTGTTCTTAAAATGTGTTCTGATCTTAATTTAAGTCACAACAACAGACAAACAGCCTGTTTAAACTAATACCACACAAAAAAAAAAATATATGTTTTAATGTTTTTATTGAACACAACATGTAAACATTGACAGTGCAGGGTAGAAAAAGTATGTGAACCCCTAGACTAATGACCAACCTGGAGTCCAGTCAGTGTGATGAGATTGGAGGTGCTGGTTAAAGCTGCCCTGCCCTATAAAAACACAGCAGTTTGGAGTTAGCTGTTCTCCTGAAGCATTGCCTGATGGGAACCATGCCTCGCACTAAAGAGCTCTCAGAAGACCTACGATCAAGAACTGCTGACTGATATGAAGCTGAAAGGGTTCCAGAAGTCTCTCTAAAAACCTTGATGTCCTTGTGTCCACGGTGAGACAGACTGTCTACAGATGGAGACAGTTCAGTACTGCTGCTACTCTCCCTAGGCGTGGTCGTCCTGTAAAGATGGCCGCTAGAGCCCAGCGCCGAACGCTCAATGAGGTGAAGAAGAGTCCTAGAGGGTCAGCTAAAGACTAACAGAGATCTCTGGTACATGCTGACATTTTAGTTGACTGATCTCAGACCAAATTCACTATTTTATCGAGACGTTTATCAGGAAAACTTCAGACCATCTGTCCTCCAGCTGAAGCTCAGCAGAGGATGGTGATCCAACAGGACAACAACCCAAAGCAGAGAAGTAGATCACCAACAGAAGAAAATAGGCCTTCTGGAGCGGCCCAGTCCGAGTCCTGACCTCAGGACCTCCAGAGAGAGATTCACACCAGACACCCAGAACATCACTGAACTGAACCAGGTTTGTAAAGAGGATCGGTCCAGAACTCCTCCTGACCGCTGAGCAGGTCTGATCTGCAGCTACAGGAAACGTCTGGTTGAGGTTACTGCTGCCAAAGGAGGGTCGACCAGGTATTAAATCCAGAGGTTCACATACTTTTTCTACCCTGCACTGTGAATGTTTACATGTGTTCAATAAAAACATGAAAACATATCATTGTTTTATGTGCAATATTAGTTTAAGCAGACTGTTTGTCTGTTGTTGTGACTCAGATGAAGATCAGAACACATTTTATGACCAATTTATGCAGAAATCCCAGTAATCCCAAAGGATTCACACACTCTTTCTTGCAACTGTATTTATTTATAATCCAGCAGACAGAGCAACATGATTTTTAATTTTCCACTAATCCATCTATTATCTTCTGCTTATCGATGTACAATTCCATTCAATTTTATTTATTCAGCCCAATATCCCAAATCACAACCTTTACAAAGTGTACAGGGTACCACAGCCTCTTTTCTTCATGATCCTTGACAAGGAAAAACATAACCAAATAAATAAATCAATAAATAAAAGAATAAAACCACATTTAATGGGGACAGAGGAGGGGCTGTTTTCAGGACGGACAGACGGGAAGTAAAACTACAACTACAAACAACATAGTTGATCATGATCATGTCTATCAAACTTAATCCTGTCATTAATTCTACCTCATCATTAATATGTAATTTATATATATGGATATGACATATACATATATATATATACATGTATATATGTATGTATATATACATGTATATATGTATGTATATATACATGTATATATATATATATAGAATATGTAGACGATTATATACAAGCGGGTCCTCATTTTGTTTCTTTCAATTAATTATTAATGAAATTCATTAATAATTAATTGCTGCAGCTTAACTGGCAAATCATTTTGGTTCTCCTCTTTGAAAATGCATTTCAATTGTATGGAGACTTTAACCTGATTAAACATGATTATCATATCAAAATGATGATATCATTACATGTGAATTTATTATTGGTGTCAGGTGAGGATTCGTGTGTTAATGTGATAATAAAACTTACCCTGTAGGTCAGACAGTCGATCTGGTTCAGAGACGGTCTGAGGAACCAACAGAGACAATTATAACATGGAGACACGTCCACCACCATATATGGAAAAATGAAGCATCCTGGGCACGTTTCAAATAACGTTAGGAAATAAAGTTAAACATACAGCGAGGAGCAAACGAAGAAATCACTATGGAGTTAGTTTCAAACAGCTCACAGACTCATCTGTCAGAGGTCAGCGAGGCAGGAAACACATTGATCACGCAGATTAGAGAAGTTCAAGTGATACATTTGACATTTTCTGGTCCATCTGTGACCACTGAGCTCAGGACTCTGAGTCCACTTCATCTTTTCTGTTCTCAGTTCAGTCGTCTTATTTTAGCTCATCTGTGAGTCACAGAACCATCAGCAGCGTTCTGGTTGAAATGATCTGGGTCTATGTTTTCATTGGTTTGAAGTGGAAGTGGACAGAGGTCTTCATTTTTGGATCAAATAGCTCCTGAAAAATAGTGTGTCAGATTTATTATCCACAGCTGTTAATTCTACATGTCAGATATTTCAATATTTAATCATCAGATCTGACTCAGTATCAGCAGATAATATTAAAAAAGTTGGATCGTGACGTCCCTAGAAAACTCCACCAACATCTCCTGCCCTGAATCAAAGAAAACAACATAAAACTATTACAGAATTTTACACAAACATCATTACTCAGGAGATTCAGAGCTGGACATTTCATAAACCACAACACAGCAAGGATGGGTGAACCATGACGCCTCAGATCCACGAGCACAGGTGTCATCAGGATCCTACACGGTCACATGACCACAGGAAAACCACAGAGACCTCTGGTGGTGATGAAACTTCCTCAAAGTCCACTTGCAGATAGCAGCTTCAGTCAAAGGTTCTGCTGGATTATATTCAGAGACGACAGTCAAGACTGAAGTGTGGAAGCACCCAACAGGACAAAACAAAAGTTAGGAATATTTAAAAAACTCCTGGAAAGTCAAAAAAATAAATATCTGGATAAAAACAACAACATTCATCTGTCTCTGAGGATCCAGGTGACCACCTATGTCGACAACATCTTTCACTACTGTTTCACACAGGACACTGACGGCTGGTGGGTTAGGGTTATCCTACTGTTCAGTTGTTAATAACTGAACATTCCTGTTAATAACTGAACATTCCTGATGTTAATAACGAACATTCCTGATGTTAATAACTGAACATTCCTGATGTTAATAACTGAACATTCCTGTTAATAACTGAACATTCCTGATGTTAATAACTGAACATTCCTAATGTTAATAACTGAACATTCCTGATGTTAACAACTGAACATTCCTGTTAATAACTGAACATTCCTGATAATTACTGAACATTCCTGATGTTAATAACTGAACATTCCTGATGTTAATAACTGAACATTCCTGTTAACTGAACATTCCTGTTAACTGAACATTCCTGTTAATAACTGAACATTCCTGTTAATAACTGAACATTCCTGTTAATAACTGAACATTCCTGATGTTAATAACTGAACATTCCTGTTAATAACTGAACATTCCTGATGTTAATAACTGAACATTCCTGTTAATAACTGAACATTCCTGTTAATAACGGAACATTCCTGATGTTAATAACGAACATTCCTGATGTTAATAACTGAACATTCCTGATGTTAATAACTGAACATTCATGTTAATAACTGAACATTCCTAATGTTAATAACTGAACATTCCTGATGTTAATAACTGAACATTCCTGATGTTAATAACTGAACATTCCTGTTAATAACTGAACATTCCTGATGTTAATAACGAACATTCTTGATGTTAATAACTGAACATTCCTGATGTTAATAACGAACATTCTTGATGTTAATAACTGAACATTCCTGTTAATAACTGAACATTAGAATCGTTAATAACTGAACATTAGAGTTGTTGATAACTGAACATTCCTGTTGATAACTGAACATTCCTGATGTTAATAACTGAACATTAGAATTGTTAATAACTGAACATTAGAGTTGTTGATAACTTTACATTCCTGTTAATAACTGAACATTCCTGATGTTAATAACTGAACATTAGAGTTGTTAATAACTGAACATTAGAGTTGTTGATAACTTTACATTCCTGTTAATAACTGAACATTCCTGATGTTAATAACTGAACATTAGAGTTGTTAATAACTGAACATTAGAGTTGTTGATAACTTTACATTCCTGTTAATAACTGAACATTCCTGATGTTAATAACTGAACATTCCTGATGTTAACGAACATTCTTGATGTTAATAACTGAACATTCCTGTTAATAACTGAACATTAGAATCGTTAATAACTGAACATTAGAATCGTTAATAACTGAACATTAGAGTTGTTGATAACTGAACATTCCTGTTGATAACTGAACATTCCTGATGTTAATAACTGAACATTACAATTGTTAATAACTGAACATTAGAGTTGTTGATAACTTTACATTCCTGTTAATAACTGAACATTCCTGATGTTAATAACTGAACATTAGAGTTGTTAATAACTGAACATTAGAGTTGTTAATAACTGAACATTAGAGTTGTTGATAACTTTACATTCCTGTTAATAACTGAACATTCCTGATGTTAATAACTGAACATCAGAGTTGTTAATAACTGAACATTAGAGTTGTTAATAACTGAACATTAGAATTGTTAATAACTGAACATTAGAGTTGTTAATAACTGAACATTAGAGTTGTTAATAACTGAACATTAGAGTTGTTGATAACTTTACATTCCTGTTAATAACTGAACATTCCTGATGTTAATAACTGAACATCAGAGTTGTTAATAACTGAACATTAGAGTTGTTAATAACTGAACATTAGAATTGTTAATAACTGAACATTAGAGTTGTTGATAACTTTACATTCCTGTTAATAACTGAACATTCCTGATGTTAATAACTGAACATTAGAATTGTTAATAACTGAACATTAGAGTTGTTGATAACTTTACATTCCTGTTAATAACTGAACATTCCTGATGTTAATCACTGAACATTCCTGTTTGGTAACTGAACATTAGAGTTGTTAATAAGTGAACATAAGAGTTGTTAACAACCGAACATTACTGTTAATTGAACGTTACTGTTGTTAATAACTGAACATTACTGTTAATAACTGAACATTACTATTGTCAATAACTGAATATTACTGTTAATAACTGAATATTACTGTTAATAACAGAACATTACTGTTAATAACTGATTATTGTTAATAACAGAACATTACTGTTAATAACTGAACATCACTGTTAATAACAGAACATTAGTGTTAATAACTGAATATTACTGTTAATAACAGAACATTACTGTTAATAACTGAACATTACTGTTAATAACTGCATTAATATTGCCAATAATTGAATATTACTATTGTCAATAACTGAACATTACTGTTAATAACTGAATATTACTGTTAATAACAGAACATTACTAACCTGACAAACGATTTTGCAGTAACAGAGAATAAAAAAGTGTAATAAATGGCATTAACATTAATCTGTCACTTTTATTATGATCAAGGTCACCTTTCACCTGACAAAAGACAACACTTAACATAAGCCGGTATTTTTCAGATGATTTTAGACACAAAAAACTCAACCACAAAGAAAAAAAACATTTGTACTTTGAACTAAATGTCATTTCCAGATTTGAATACTTCAGATGTTTTAAAAAGTTTCTCTTTTCCTTTCAGACAAAATCGTATAAAATAAACAGCAAGAATAGTTTTATTTCTGGGAAAACTCAAAACTCAGGTCATGATTATCTCCAGTCTGTCAGGCTGCAACAATAATCACACCAGAAAAAACTGCTTCACACTTGTGTAATATTTCACTCTGTCACCACTCAAAGTTCATGTTGTTACATAAAAGAGGGTTATTCTCTGTACGGTGGCCTTTTTAGGACATTTCAGGCTCAGCTGTGCTGAGACAGTACAGAGGAGACAGAGTTCAGCTGCTCAGGCTGAGGAACATCTCGGTCAGAGTGGCCTGTTTGCTGCCCCTGCTTGAGGGACCGGAGGAGGTGGAGGTCTTTGTAGTCTTTACAGATGAAGCAGAGGAGGAGGTGGAGGTCTTTGTAGTCTTTACAGATGAAGCAGAGGAGGAGGTGGAGGCCTTTGTAGTCTTTACAGATGAAGCAGAGGAGGAGGTGGAGGTCTTTGTAGTCTTTCTGTAGGGTCTGCTGGGCGTATCAGAGGTGCCGGCCTCCACCTTCCCTCTGCTGTTGTGGCGGAGCAGATAAGGGTTGGAGGATCCTTTGCCTCTGTCAGTGGCTCTCTGCCTCTCCTCCTGGTCCAGTTCCTTCTGCAGGAGCAGAGCCAGATGCCGGTCCTCCTCCTCCTGCTGCTGTCTGCTCAGCAGCTTTGTCTCCCACTCAGTAACCCCGACCTCCAGAGAGGAGGATAAAGAGGAGGACGGCAGGGAGTGACATACCTTCTCCTCGTCTCTCGTCTCCGAGCTATTGCTCTTGGCTGGCAAAAGTGTTCCTTCTCCAGTCAGCTGAGTCGCCTCCACAGAGGCTGATGGAGGCTCTGATCTGTCCATCAGTCTGTAATAATCCAGTTTGGGGAGGGGATGCTCCGCCTGCAGCTTCACTTGAGAGAGGAGGATGTTCTCCTGAAACAGGAAGTGAAAGTTTTAATTCTACGGCATCAAAAAGTTAGCCTAGTTTAGCTTAGCATAGCATTAAGACTGAAAACAGCTGGCTTAGTTTACGGTCAGCTTAAATTATAATTTGGTGTTCAGACTTTGGTTAGGGGAGAAGAAGAAGAGCCAAGATGGAGCCAATTACAGCAGCCTTGGCGAGTTGGTGTGTGCTGTTTTTTTGTGACCGTCAGTCTTTGGCAACCATTCATGGATTGTGTTCAGTAGAGAAGAGATCCTTAACATCAGGGATTCCATCTCATCAGATCTTTTCCCCAAGTTTTGGTCCTTCAGCAGATATTCTGGATATTTTGCTTGGTGCTGTGGCCCTCGGCCAAGTGGTGAAAACAGGAAAGGGAAGCACCCTGGAGCATTTCAGACAGAGGTTTAAGATCTCTGCTGCCAAGCTATTTCACTCCAGCGTGCGCTCACTGTGCAACAAAGTGGACGAGCTGCTGCTGATGGTTAGACACAACAGAGACTTTTCTCTGCGCTGCAGCTTCCCGGCATCCAGCTGTTCTGAGACGACCGTGACCTGGAGCTATCACACAAATCCAAAGATCGAGGAAATTGTTTCTACATTAACGACGGCTGGTGCAAGGATGTGACAGTGATTTTGCTGACATGTTCTCCGCATCTGGAATCGCTCATCACTAATTGTAAACCATATTATTCTCCCTGTGAATTCTCACCCTTCGTTCTGGTCGGTGTTTACATCCCACTGTAAGCTAACGTGGAGCTCGTGCAGCGGCTGCTTGCCGACCAGATATGGGAGGTTGACAGGAAAAACCTGGACTGTCTTGTCACCGTCCTTTGGGACTTTAACAAAGGGAAGTTGAAACAAGAACTCCCAAAACAGACAGTTAAATGTTCAATGAGAGGACAAATGCTATTGCACCATGGGCAATGCATATCACACCATTCCCTGTGCTGTGCTGGGAAACGCCGACCACATCTTGGTCTACCTCATCCCCGTGTACAGGCAGAAGGTCAAACTGGCTAAACCTGCAGTGAGGAGAACCAAGAAATGGAGCTGTGAAGCAGTGAACGATCTGTGAGAGTGCCTGGACCGTACGGACTGGGAGATGTTTCAGACCACCACTGACAGTCTGGATGAAGAGAATACACAGACACTGTGATGTGGTATATCATCAGGACCTCATGCCATAGCAGTGGGGCTCTCCAACAGCCCCTCTGCCCCCCTGTGACTTGATCTCTCCATCTCACGTCCTAGTGTAGACCTGATACACCAGGCAATAAATAAAGATTCTGATTCTGAAGACTGAGCTGTTCCTGTTGAACACGTTTGGACATCCCAGAGTAATAACAGTGAACTGGAGGAAGTTCAGTTCTTACAGATGTGACTGCAGCTGTTTACCTTGTTGTTTATAAAGCTGCAGTCGGAGGAGCTGCTGTTAGATGGACGAGGACACAAGAACCTGAAACACACAGAAACCAGGAGACCACAACCATCATCATCACTACAGGTCGACCGATATGCATTTTTTTTTTATGGCCGATGCTGATTTGTTGGAGAATCAGGATAGCTGATGGCCGATATACGATGCAGATTTTTTGGGGGGCTGATATATTTGGGTCATTTTCTTTTTTTTCCCTCCATCTGATGAAATATAACAGCCTAATAATAACCAATGATACACAGAATTTCTCAACTTCAGTAAACATTTATTGAACAGCAGCTATGGTCTGTCTCTGCAGTCTACATTTTCTGTCTGCACTGCAGTGCACTGATATATTTTAAATAAAATAATAACTAATAATAAAATAAACTAAATATAATTAAAATAAACTAAATATTAAATACATGAAACAGGTAATCACAAAACTAAACTTTGTCAAATAAACTTTTGGATGAAAAAATAAAGTTTTAGTGCACTTAGCAGCATTTATGCACCTGCTTGATAATTGGCTTAATATGCTCAGACATCGGCCGATTCTCATTATGAAAAAGTCAAATAATCGGCCCGAATAATCGGCCGACCTCTAATTATCATCACCACTGACTGACAGATTTCACACTTCTGATCAGAAATCAATGTCTGATAAACTCTAAACTCACTGAACCCTTACTGGTCTTCAAGGACCTTCACTGGTTCCAAACAAAACAAGCCAGCCTACTTGTCCATCTGTCCATAACTGATTTCCTCCTCTTCCTTCTTCTTCTTCTTCTTCTTTGCTGGAGTGACATCAGGAGCATGATTCTCCTGAGAGACAGGAGCAGAGTTCTGGAGAAGGAAAACAACATGAGGAGGAGAGAGAGAGAGAACATGAGGAGGAGGAGAGAGAGACAACAGGAGGAGGAGAGAGAGAGAACATGAGGAGGAGAGAGAGAGAGACAACATGAGGAGGAACGAGAGACAACATGAGGAGGAGAGAGAGAGAGAGACAACATGAGGAGGAGAGAGAGACAACATGAGGAGGAGAGAGAGACAACATGAGGAGGAGAGAGAGAGAGACAACATGAGGAGGAGAGAGAGACAACATGAGGAGGAGAGAGAGACAACATGAGGAGGAGAGAGAGACAACATGAGGAGGAGAGAGAGAGAGACAACATGAGGAGGAGAGAGAGAGAGAACATGAGGAGGAGAGAGAGACAACATGAGGAGGAGAGAGAGAGGGAGACAACATGAGGAGGAGAGAGAGAGAGAGAACATGAGGAGGAGAGAGAGAGAGACAACATGAGGAGGAAGGAGAGACAACATGAGGAGGAGAGAGAGAGAGAGAGAGAGACAACATGAGGAGAAGAGAGAGACAACATGAGGAGGAAGGAGAGACAACATGAGAAGGAGAGAGAGACAACATGAGGAGGAGAGAGAGAGAGAACATGAGGAGGAGAGAGAGAGACAACATGAGGAGGAAGGAGAGACAATATGAGGAGGAGAGAGAGACAACATGAGGAGGAAGGAGAGACAACATGAGGAGGAAGGAGAGACAACATGAGGAGGAGAGAGAGACAACATGAGGAGGAGAGAGAGAGAGAGAGAACATGAGGAGGAGAGAGAGAGAGAACATGAGGAGGAGAGAGAGAGACAACATGAGGAGGAGAGAGAGACAAGAGGAAAGAGACAATAATATAGTGAGCCATGAATGTAAACATCAATAAAAGTGAATATAGGAGTCCAGATACAGTATATGATGCATTCCCTCAGCTGAGAATGTGTTTTGCTCATGGAGAATATTCATATTCATATATATATTAGATATTCATATATATACTAGATATTCTAATATACCCTCCCTCTGAATAGAACCTTCCTTCCAGTCTGAAACCCTAAACTGGTCTGAACGGCTCTGGACCAGGTTAGGTTAACACTCACCAGCTGGCTGCTGAGCAGTCTGGCCAGCCTCTCATCGTCTTCGCGCCTCCGCCTTTCCTCCTGCAGCTCCTCCTCCTCTTTAGCTAGCAGTCTCTGGATGTACTCCTCACTGGCCCTCCTCTCCTCCTCGTCCAGCACTTTCTTCTCCTCCGTCAGCTGACAACAAGACTCCATCACTAACAAGGAACTGAACCACCTGAATTACATTTAATTAACAAATGAAATAAAATGGGGGCGGCAGTAGCTCAGTCCGTCAGGGCCTTGGCTTGGGAATTGGAGGTCACCGGTTCAAGTCCCAACATGGACCAAGAACTGAGAATGAACTGGTAGCTGGAGAGGTGCCAGTTTACCTCTTGGGCACTGCCAAGGTGCCCCTGAGCAAGGCACCAAACCCCCAACTGCTCGGGGTGCTTGTCAGGAGCAGCCCCCCTACTCTGACATCTCTCCATTGATGCAGGTCTATGGGTCCTGTTTGTCATGGATGTATTTCAGGTCTGCGTGTACTGTGTGCAAATTAACAACAGCGTGTACAAATTGAATTTCCGTCCGGGGATTAATAAAGGTTCATCTTCTTTTTCTTCTAAAATGTAACCAGACTTCCAGTGCAATATCCACCAGATATTAATAGTCTCTAATGACTGAACACACCACCAGATATTAATAGTCTCTAATGAATGGACACACCATCAGATATCAAAGGACAATCACAGTGATATAAACATGTGTACATCAACATATCACTTATTGTAATATTAATTATTATTATACAAATAACTTACTTTGGTGACCTGGTCCTCATATTCCTGTTTCAGCGCTCCAGGCTCACTCACTCTGGGAAAAAACACTGACCACAACACACACACACACACACACAATACATCCACACACACACAGTAATATGTGTAGATTATTTGTGGTTTCTGCAGCTTTTCATTCAGTGATTCTATAGTTTCTGTTGCTCCTTGTTGAAAAGCAAAGTTCTTTCATACTCCATATTAAAGGGTAAGTAACTTTGATATTTTTAATATGGACCCTATTTTCCAGTTTTTATGTGTCTATGTGACCAATGGGGACGACAATTTTTGAAACTGGTCCATTAATGAGGGGGAATGGTGCCGTCGCTCAACAGGCTGTAATCAGTGAGGGGTAGAGTAGCCAAAAAACTGTATGTTTACCTTGCAAAACAATTCTCATGTAGAAATAGAAGTACTCATCACAGTAATACAAAAGTATTTAGTGAAAAAATATTTGAATAGTGGAATAAATTAAAAAAAAAAAACATTGGCATACTACATGTAACACACATAGCCTCCCTTTATTTGACTGAAAATTAAATTATTATTACTGTGATTATTTTCTCATGTACAGTTAAAGAAGTGAACAAACAGGCATACCGGCAGATTAAAAATATTATGGGATGTCTGTGTGTGTTGGTACCTCTTGGGTCATTCTCGGCAAAGGCGTCCTGCCCGCTGAGGCGCCTCTGACACTGCTGAGGGAAGCAGGTCTGGATCTGGATCCACAGCTGCTGGTCCACCAGTGTGTTGTTCCTGCTGTTCAGTCGAGCCCAGGTGGAAACTCGCTTCCTGCACAGCGGGCAGCACAGCGTGGCTTTGTCCACCGACTCCGTGAAGCAGTCCTGACAATACATACATACAAATATAATAATATAAAATACAGCTACCCACATAATCAGTCTTTGCTGCTCATCCCACAAATGCATGATCCTGACAAGCTGGACACCATTGTGAAAGTAAATTAAAAGGCTTTCAACCATGTCAAATACAATGACAGTTAGCATTGGAACAACAATGAAATAATCCACCACACACTAATTTCATAACATTGTTTTTCTGAGCTTATTGATCCACTGACTCCCCCCCCCCCCAAACCATTAATCCAATAGTGGAGGGAACACTTACTGACAGTGATTCATGCTGCAGGTGACACACCTGTTCTATCCTTCATCACTGATGATACAGATTTAGTCTGAGCTCTGAGTGTGTGTTACCTTGCAGAAGGTGTGTGTGCAGGGCAGTGTCACCGGCTCAATGAAGATCTCCAGACAGACAGGACAGCGACAGTCATCCAGAGACAGCGCTCCCCCTCTGTCTGATATCATTGCCATCCTCCTCCTCCTCTTCTTCTATGGTTAGTCACAGCTCTGTGGGGGAGGAGTCAGTAGATCAGCCTGGAGGAGAAACAGCAGAGGTCATCATTTCACTCCTGATACCTGGATTCATGAAAGATAACAGGTGTGTAGGTAAAATGTTTTTTAACTACTGTTGCTGCTGTTCAGGTCCATGACACAGCCCTGGTAGACATGAAACTGCACGGATTTGCCTATTTTAATTTGAACAGCTTTTCATTTAACACACACTGTTTAAGATCAACACTGCTCTCTCTCTCTCTCTCTATATATATATATATATGTAGATGTACTGTAAATATAAAACAGCTAACATGTTGCTAACGTTAGCGGCTAACGATCGCCTCTGGTTAGCTTTGTACGGGACTCACCTGAACGCTCAATAGGTTAAGAAAGACAGATCAAGATTAACGCTCATAACTACTAGTCACAACTAGTAACACGTTACTCACCTGAATTCTGTTTACTTGCACGTCTGATACTTCCGTTGATGCTAACGTTAGCTTCCCGGCTAACCTCTACTCATAGCTGAGTAGTTACCGGTGTGTGTTACCGGCTAACAGTTAGCACTTCAGTGCTCCAGCTAACCTGTACAAACTCCGGTTAGTAGGAGCTTTTGGGCCTCACGGAGACTGACCGGAGACTCAACGGAGACTGACCGAAGACTCAACGGAGACTGACCGGAGACTGCTGCCACCGAATACCCGCGTGAATCAACTGCTGTCACAATGCGCCTGCGCAGAACTACATGTTCTTCTTCTGTGGTGATTAACGGCAGCTTGTATACAGTTTATCCGGACGAACGTCATTCTGCAGTTAGTTAACTGCTACACTATCCAGCTTTTATCAGTCTGGTTCTGTTCTGGTTCTGTCCTGGTTCTTCTTGACAGTGGAAAAAGTAGCAGGGTCAAGCTCCCTGTTTAGGTGGACACCGACAGACACTAAGAGGAAAGCTCATTTGAGTGAAATGTCCTTTTAATGCGACAGGAAACAGCTGAGGGGAGGCGCTTTGCTTCCACTTGTTATTTCACCACAAAAACAGACAAGATCATAATGTCCTTCCACTCTTACAGCATAACAAAGTAACTACATCATCATCTGCTTGTCAGCAGCACAGTTTAAAAACTGCATGTTTGAAGGACCAGTCCAATGTTACAGGGGACAGAGGGATTATTCTTCTGTTTGTGGTCTACAATGACATGAGAGGATGGATATGCATGTGTATATACATCCTGGGTGAATAGATACACGCAGTTAAAGAAAGCATATATAAACGTGAGCTATTTGTTGTACTCCGGTCTCAATGCTAAGCTAGGCTAACTGCTACTCATTTCCTGTTATGACCAATTGTTTCAGGTGTTATTGGTGCGTGAAGCCCTCGCTCCACGGGAATGCGTTCTTCTGCTTCCTGCGTCTGCTGCTGGACTCGCAGCTCTGGAAGTCGTCTCCACAGCGGTGTTTCTTCAGCTGCCGTGAGTCGGAGAAGCCGTGGCCGCAGGGCTCGCAGGTGTACAGTTTCACGCCAGTGTGGATCTGCATGTGAGACTTGAGCTGGTTGGATTGCCTGAACTTCCTGCTGCACACGATACACTCATAGGGTTTCTCTCCTGTATGGACCAGCAGGTGGCGGTGGTAGTTCTGTGGCGTCCTGAACTCTTTGCCACACTGTTCACACTTGTGAGGTTTGACTCCGGTGTGCAGGAGCTCATGTTGCTTCAGCTGTGACATCAGCAGGAAGCTTTTCTGGCAGATGCTGCAGATGTATGGGCGGTCGCCGCTGTGCTGTCTCATGTGGTACAGGTACAGGTGTCGCAGGTGGAAGGACTTCCCACAGGTGTCGCAGGTGAACTCTTTGTTCTCGGCGTGGCTCTTCTCGTGCGTCCTCAGCGTGGTGTTGCTGCTGAAGCTCTTCAGACAGATCTTACAGCTGTAGGGTTTGGCGCCGGTCGGCCTGTGTCTCGTCGCCGCGCCGCCGACCTTCTGCCTGTCCTTATTGTTGTGGACCAGCTGCTGGTGCTTCTGCAGCTGGCAGTTGTAGAAAAACGTCTTCCCGCAGAGGTCACACATGAATGGCTTCTCCACGCCGTGAACCAGCATGTGGGTTTTCAGAGCCCAAGTACCCGTGAACCCCTCGCCACATTTTTCACACCTGAGACAGGAACAAAGAACACGTTGAGATGGAGATGCAGGATGCCATCTGAGTTATTGTTTTATTGTGATTTCATGTGATGTCAAATACATGAAGCTGACTGTCAGCACTGCAGTCACACCAACTCACTGGTCAACTGTCGAGATGAAAACACAATAAAATATATAATAAAGACAAATCATCGGTTTCTACTGTTAAAACAGAGTTGTTTTCCTGTCAATAATTATCAAAGACATCATCAGTTTATTATCAGATCATTATTTTCATCATCGAATTATAAATTAAACAGTTAATCTGTTAATTAATCACTTCAGTGAGAAAACACACAAAGTACAAAATGTTTCATGTTTCATCATTAATTGATTATCAAAACATTTTTCTGTTGATCAGCTCATTATGAATGCAGTCACCAAAGGTGTGGCAGCAGGTGTGACATCTTTTGAAAAGTGCGACAGGTGTGAAAGATGTGAAAAGTGTGATAGACGTGACATGTTTCAAAGGTGTATATGAAATGTGTGAAACATATAACAGGTGCTACAGGTGTTTCAGGTGTAACAGGTGTGACATGTTTTGAAAGGTGTGACGGGTGTAAAAAGTGTAATAGGTGTGTAAGGTGCGACAGGTGTTACAGGTGTGAAATAGGTTACAGGTGTGACATGTTTTGAAAGGTGTGACATGTTTTGAAAGGTGTGACAGGTGATGTGAATGGCATCTATTTGTGTACCTGAAGGGTTTCTCTCCATTGTGGAGGCGCAGGTGTCTCTGGAAGTTGTACTTCAGGCCAAAGCTGAGGCCGCATGTCTGACACATGAAGGGTTTCTCTCCGGAGTGGACCACGCGGTGCTGCAGCAGGCCCATCTTACACTTGAAGGCCTTGTCGCACTCGCAGCACTTATATGGCCGCTCCTCCGAGTGCGACCTTTTGTGGACCCGCAGGTTGCTGGCGGTGGAGAAGGTCTTCCCGCAGGTCGGGCAGGAATATGGCCGGGCGCCGGTGTGGACGGTCTGGTGCTCGCGAAGGCTCTTCTTCCTGGTGAAGCCCTTCCCGCAGACATCGCACATGAAGGGTTTTACCTGGGCATGCGAGACCTCATGGTACCGGAGAGCGGCGGCTGAGGTGAAGGCGCGGTCGCAGGCATGGCACTTGAGCGGCGTTTTCTCCAGCCGGTGGGAGGCCTGGTGAATTCGGAGCTGGCGCAGGAGTCTGAACTTCCTGTCACACTGGTTGCAGCGCAGCAGCTTGTCAGGGTCGCTGTTCTGAGCGTCCCTCAGCTGGTGGCTCAGCATGTGTTTCTGCAGACTCTTGGCCTTGTAGAAGCCTTTATCACAAGAGCTGCAGGGGAACGGCTTCAGGTGACAGGACATGTGTTTCCTCAGCTGGTGTTTCTGATGGAAACCTTTGTTACAGAGCTCACAGAAGAACCTCTTTTCTTTGTACAGCTCCCTCCTCCTCTTCCTCTCCAGCTCCTTCTGCTCCTCTTCAGTCACAGCTGCACAGGAAAGCATTTCACATTTATGTTTCACATTCCTAAATACCAGATCAATTACTGGATCAATAGCAGATCAATACTGGATCAGTACCAGATCAGTGCCAAATTAATAACGACTCAAACAGCTGCACACGAGCAACAGTCATTATTATGTCATCAATACAACTACCGTCACTATTGTTAATATTATTAGTGTGGATGCTGAGTCAGCTCTCTCTCTCTCTCTCTCTCTGTCAGTGTTTAACAATACAGCTCATCTGTCTGATATTCATATAAAGCATTTCTTAATTAATAAAGGCTCATCTTATCTTATCTTCTTCTTTCTGCCTAGTCAGGAAAATTCAAATTGATCACTTTTGCAGTATCACAGTTTACCTTCCAGCTTGTCCATCAGATCAGATCAGATCTTAGCTTATTTAGATGATGCAGTTTAGTTTCCAACTCTGCAAGTTCTACATTTCAACTTCAAGGTTTTTCAGCAGTGCAGTGCAACGCATTTGATCTTTAACATTTTTAGGAGAGTCATTTCACATTTCTGCAGTTTCAGCAATGTTTTGCAATTAATTAGTGTCACCGTATTGTTATTTGAATCTTTAGTCAACAACTTCAACATCTTTTTTGGACGACTCCTGCATACTTTGAGCTTTAGAAACCATTCAACTATTAAAATATTCAGATAGATACATTCAAATTTACTACTTTTGACAGTATTACAGTTTAGCTTCCAGCTTTTCTAGAAATGTATTTCAGCTTAGCTTAGTTTCTTTAGGTAATGCAGCTAAGCTTTTAACTGCCAGTTGTACATTGTAACTTCAAGGTTTTTCAGCAGTGCAGTGCAATGGACTTGAGCTTTCTGGGTCAGTCCTTTCTGTTGGTGGCCATCAGGCTCCAGAACCAAGGTCTGAACCAGAACCAAGGTCTGACCCCCATGTGACTCTGATCATCCGTATTTATTCCTGGACCAAATGTATATAATTACATATAATTATATAATTACATATATATATGCTATGCATATACAACATTGTGAATTTCTCCACTGTGGGACTAATAAAAGAATATCTTATCTTATACCCACCCACCTGCTGCACTTTAATTATTACTATTTTACTTATCTTATTTATTTTAGTGCCATTTCCTTCATTGCACCTTCTCTTTGACTTATATTGTAATTCATCTGTACTGTTGTTGATGCTGCTATGACACCCCAATTTCCCTCCGGGGATTAATAAAGGTTCATCTTATCTTATCTTACCGTATCTTTAACATTTTTAGGCGAGTCATTTCACCCTATTTTACTTCAACTCCAACATCTAGTTCATCTGGATGTTTTTTGGACTTTAACTACTCCTGCATACTTTCACAGAGACCATTCAACTATCAAATATTCAGCTCGTTAAGCACATTAATGCTACGACTTTTCTTGTTTCAACTTTTTAAAAGAATTATTTTTTCAGATTTTTTTTACAGTGTAATCCAGTGGAGAAAATCTTCAAATCCTCTCAAACCTGCTCCACTTTGAACTACTACTGCTTCTGCATACTTTCAGCTACAGACACCATTTAAACTTTAAACTGGTTACAGGACTTTGAGCTATTCAGCTCTGATTCAGGCTTTTGATATCTTTCACAGTTTTTCCCACAATCAGTTGAAGTTTCCTGCTGTTTTCAGCCTTTTTCTGGGTTTATAATGGTGTGTATTGAGTGGACTGATCAGATCTGAGTGGAGACGAGCTTCAAACCTTCTGATAATCTTCCCATCAAACTGCTGATCCGCTCCCAGTTTTCACTCTTCAGTCCTGATTCCTTCATAGAGACGTTGGACAGCTTGTTCTGGTCTCAGACATGTTTCTCTGGACTCAGTCGGACTCACATTCAGGTCTAGATGCCTGGAAGCGACAGCAGCTCCAGTGTTCGCCCTCATAGACCCATTTTCATTCTGGGACTAGTTTCTGGATCAGAGCAGAAGGTACCAGTTCTTCAAACTGCTCCCGTGGACACATTTTTGACTCTACATGGACAGTCTTTGCACCAGATCTTCATCAGAGAGTCCTTCCTGGTCTCCTCAGAAATCTAAGTGATATCTGTTACGGTGTTTCTGTTAGCAGCTCTTGTTTGGTGGGTGATTTTTCTGGTTTTCTGACTGGGAAATGCTGTCTCACTGAAACCATGACTTTCAGACACCTCACTTTCAGACACCAACAGGCTTATTCTTAAAGGTTTATTCTGACTAAATACCGCCTCGTGTCTAGGGACTTGTAGTGTTAAAGGTTGATTCTGCCAAGATACTGCTTCATGTCCAGGGACTTGTAGTTTTCAAGGTTGATTCTGCCAAGATACTGCTTCATGTCTCGGGACTTGCAGTGTTAAAGGTTTATTCTGACTAAATACTGCCTCGTGTCTAGGGACTTGTAGTTTTCAAGGTTGATTCTGCCTAAATACTGCTTCGTGTCTAGGGACTTGTAGTGTTAAAGGTTTATTCTGACTAAATACTGCCTCGTGTCTAGGGACTTGTAGTGTTAAAGGTTGATTCTGCAAAGGTACTGCTTCATGTCTAGGGGCTAAATACAACTCTGACTGACTGACTGACTTAGCTTCCAGCCTATCCAGCATTATATTTCAGCACTAAGCTTATTCAGATGATGGTGTTTAGTTTTACATTAAACACCATCATCACCATTTCAACTTCAAGGATTTTCAGCAGTGCAGTACATTTGATCTTTAACATTTTTAGATGAGTCATTTCACATTTCTGCATTTTCAGCAATGCTTTGCAATTAATGTCAGCTATCAGCATTCACACGCATTTTCAGCAGGAAATGCATTTTCTAGTTATAATTGTTGTTCTTGTTATTATTATTATTGTATTTCATGGGACTTTAATGTGACTGTTGGCTGTCTCACCTGGATGAGTGTCAGTAAGCGTCTGTTCCATCTTTATTTCTGTTTCCTGGAAAACATGATGAGTGAAAACACATGATTCTATTGTTATAGATATACAGTCCCCTCTAAAACTACTGGATCATTGAGGCCACTTCCTTTATTTCTGCTGAACACTGAAAACATCTGGGTTTGACATCAACAGATGAATCTGAGACCACAGATCAGTAATTCAGCTTCTATTTCAGGTATTTCCATCTAGATCTGTTCCACTACTCAGCAGATAGCACCGTCTGTAACAGAACACCACATTTTTAGGTGATCCAAAGTACAGGAAGAGATAGACTTCAGATAGATTACAGTGAATAATACTTCATATTTAGTTGGAGATGGACTCAATCTTTCAATAGTTTTAGAGAGGACTGTAGATACTGTACACAGATATCTAGATATAAATATTAGACCAGGTGTGTCAAACTCATTTTAGCTCGGGGGCCACATGGAGGAAAATCTATTCCCAAGTGGGCGGCATCAGTAAAATCTTGGCATAACAACATAAAAAAAAATAATGGCAACTTCAGATTGTTTCCTTTGTTTTAGTTTGGTCCAAATATAGTACATTCTGAAAATGTCCACATCACAAATAAACTCTTCAAATTAGTTGAAAATTCTGAGGAAAAAATTGGTGCAATTTCAAGAACCCAACGCCTCAGTGACTGAACTTAGACCTGGTCTCAGTGGGTCTACAAAGGCAACAACTTTAAATCACAGCCTATCTAGGATTGAACAAAATACAAACAACTCTTCTAGGTATCATATACCTCATTAGTCATTTCCACATCTTCATCCTGAACTAACTCACCACACCAGACAAACTGAAGTAGAAACTATTCAAGAGGGTTGAGTTGCTCCCTGTCTTGTTGGCGACACTATTTATTGATAGAAAAATAAAAGCCGTGCAGTGCATGAACAACGTCAGAGCACATAGTCTGACTGTTTAGGTTAGTTTGTCATGTATCTCAGTAGTAAACTAAAGCTGGCAGTAGGCTCTGTAGTCTGACTGGTAGGTTAGTTTGTCATGTATCTCAGTAGTAAACTAAAGCTGGCAGTAGACTCTGTAGTCTGACTGTTAGGTTAGTTTGTCATGTATCTCAGTAGTAAACTAAAGCTGGCAGTAGGCTCTGTAGTCTGACTGTTTAGGTTAGTTTGTCATGTATCTCAGTAGTAAACTAAAGCTAGCAGTAGGCTCTGTAGTCTGACTGGTAGGTTAGTTTGTCATGTATCTCAGTAGTAAACTAAAGCTGGCAGTAGACTCTGTAGTCTGACTGGTAGGTTAGTTTGTCATGTATCTCAGTAGTAAACTAAAGCTGGCAGTAGACTCTGTAGTCTGACTGTTTAGGTTAGTTTGTCATGTATCTCAGTAGTAAACTAAAGCTGGCAGTAGGCTCTGTAGTCTGACTGTTTAGGTTAGTTTGTCATGTATCTCAGTAGTAAACTAAAGCTGGCAGTAGGCTCTGTAGTCTGACTGTTAGGTTAGTTTGTCATGTATCTCAGTAGTAAACTAAAGCTGGCAGTAGACTCTGTAGTCTGACTGTTTAGGTTAGTTTGTCATGTATCTCAGTAGTAAACTAAAGCTGGCAGTAGACTCTGTAGTCTGACTGTTTAGGTTAGTTTGTCATGTATCTCAGTAGTAAACTAAAGCTGGCAGTAGACTCTGTAGTCTGACTGTTTAGGTTAGTTTGTCATGTATCTCAGTAGTAAACTAAAGCTGGCAGTAGACTCTGTAGTCTGACTGTTAGGTTACTTTGTCATGTATCTCAGTAGTAAACTAAAGCTGGCAGTAGACTCTGTAGTCTGACTGTTAGGTTACTTTGTCATGTATCTCAGTAGTAAACTAAAGCTGGCAGTAGGCTCTGTAGTCTGACTGTTAGGTTAGTTTATGTATTTGTTATGAACGACTGATACTGACTGATGTTTGTGTTCTTCAGTCTTTCTAAACTTCACTCAGGAATCTGATTGATTTTATTGATCTGTCAGATTGTCTCCAGTCAGATATTAATGAGTTTCTATGGAGACTCTGCTGTTGTCAACATTACCGTTGCTGCTCTAGAAACAACATGTGTCCTAGTTGGATTTAAATATTCAATTAATAATCTGGTTCTGACTTTAAACCAACCAGGCTAACATCAGTAGAGCTAATATGATCACTTCAATATTAATTGATCATCTCAGTATTGATCAGTGTTATTGCTCATGGCAGATTGTCCTCATATGGTGCTGCCTAGTTTATGTTACTGCTGTTTAAAAAGCTCTAGTGCTGCTGACCTGATGCTGACCTTTTAGCTGATGATTAGCTTTTATTTATTAATTCTTGTTCATAACTCAGAGTCACTTTTCTTTTAGATCAGAAGTCCAGCCATCAGATGTGACAATGAAGCAGAGTTTTGTTCAACCTATTTTGCCAAATAAATGAAATGCATGTTTAAATAAAGTTGGAAATTGGCCTCCTCGCTATAGCATAAATGTACCGAACCGATCCGTGAATTTTATGAACCGTCCCAAACTATATTATTATAACATATACTGTATATTTTATACTGCAATTAATGATAGAATTAATACTCACACTTAGAACAAGAAGAGCCTGGTAGTCTTCAGCTGAAGGTGCGTCGTCACTGGTCGTCACTGGGACACCTGTGGGCTCGCTGCTTGGATGATAATTAGCGACAGGAAGTGATGTAACCTCTTCAGGTGATTCATTGGGATCTGTGGAGATCTGGTTCATTTCTAAATCTTCCTCAGTCTGAAGGTCGGTCTGGAGGTCAGCTGTGGCATTAGCAGTGGTTTGATCTGTTTTTTCTGACGGTACCTGGGGAATGGGGGTGCTCTGGCCTATGATTGGTCCAGGGAGTGGCGGTACCTGGGAGGTGGGGGAGCTCTGGTCTGTGATTGGTCCGGGGAGCGGCTGGCTGATGATGACCAGAGGCAGCAGAGGGGTGCAGCTGGCTCTGTGTCTGGATTTTGTAGAGTTGAGGATGGCCATGGCGAGGGCCGCAGGATTGGCAGCTGGTTGGCTGATGTCCAGTGACAGGGCAGGTCCATCTGGAAGATTCAATATGTCACTTTGGAAATAGGTCAGTTGGAGTGTCCTTCACTGTATTCCAACCTTTTTGGGATAAAATAGTGAATGTTTCGTCGTTCAGTCTACAAGGTTACAGACACCCAGCGCACCCACAACAGCACCACGGTCAAGGTCAGGGTAGTGGTGTTGACGGAGAGACCATATGGACACAAAAGCTGTGATTGCCTGCTTGTGTTTGTGATGTTGTGCATACAACATGAAGGAGTTAAAGACTAACAGGTGATGGCGAGGAGCGCTCTGAATGAATGACTGAATGTCAACAGTTCAGTAACACCTAAGGTAACTCCACCTCTATGAGTACTTGAGTACAGCTGAGCAGCACTTTGCGCTTCATCACATCAGGTACTCTATCTTTAAAAAGGTCATGACCCCTAACCCTCACAGTATAAAGAGAAACTGTGTTGACAATGTAAGCATTTCAACCTTTATTTTGGTGTCTTCAGGAAGTTGTGTCAGATTTCCTGAATATGTTTGGATAAAACAATTAGCTACTTGAATCTACAAGTTCACCCTCATTAAAACACTTTTTCTCTGAGTGACATTAAAGTAAAACTTGTCTTTAATAAATGACGATGTAGTTCCTCACCTGAGGGTTTGATCTTATAAACCGTCTGTGTCTTCTCGACCTTTGACCTCAGTTCAGACTCCAGATGTCGTACTTTGTCTTTCAGAACTTCATTTTCTGTCGCTAAGCTCACATACAGCTCTCTGAAGACGCTACAGATTTTACGAACAGCCTCTTTGGTCATCACGCGCAGTACGGTGGTCAGCTGAGCCTGAAACAACACACAGGAAGTTCTAGGGTTAAACTACAGGCTACAACAGGAAATAATAGGGTTAAACTACAAGCTACAACAGGAAATTATAGGGTTAAACTACAAGCTACAACAGGAAATTATAGGGTTAAACTACAAGCTACAACAGGAAATTATAGGGTTAAAATACATGCTACAACAGGAAGTTATAGGGTTAAAATACACACTACGACGGCAAGTTATAAGGATAAAATACAAGCTACAATAGGAAGTTATAGGGTTAAACTACAGGCTACAACAGGAAGTTATAAGGTTAAAATACATGCTGCAACGGAAAGTTATAGGGTTAAAATACACGCTGCAACGGGAAGTTATAGGGTTAAACTACAGGCTACAACGGGAAGTTCCAGGGTTAAACTACAGGCTACAACATGAAGTTCTAGGGTTAAACTACAGGCTACAACAGGAAGTCATAAGGTTAAAATACACGCTGCAACGGGAAGTTATAGGGTTAAACTACAGGCTACAACGGGAAGTTCCAGGGTTAAACTACAGGCTACAACGGGAAGTTCTAGGGTTAAACTACAGGCTACAACATGAAGTTCTAGGGTTAAACTACAGGCTACAACAGGAAGTCATAAGGTTAAAATACACGCTGCAACGGGAAGTTATAGGGTTAAACTACAGGCTACAACAGGAAGTCATAGGGTTAAGGTAAGATAAGGTTAAGGGTTTAGATCCCATCCTCGTCGAGATTACTTTTGAGCGTTACAGAAGGTCCTTCCTGCCTGCAGCTGTTAGACTCCACAACCAGCACTGCTCCCAGTAAACCACAGTCACATTCACAACAAACTTATTTATTGATATAAAGGACATACTTCTGGCTTTACATTTTCTATTATGCATATACTAATTTGTTTATTTTATTATATTAATACTGTTTTTAAATCTATGCTTCTTGTCTTTATTGCACTATCCACTTTGCTGCTGTAATGTGTGAATTTCCCCACTGTGGGACCAATAAAGGAATATCTTATCTTATCTTAAACTACAGGCTACAACAGGACGTTCTAGGGTTGAAATACACACTACAACAGGAAGTTATAGGGTTAAACTACTGATGGCCTAATGAATAGACCAGTAAATACATTACAAAGTGCATGTTTATCTGATTTACGCTGATCACGTTTCTATTGTCTCGCGTAATTATAAGTGTCCAGCAAAGCCGGAAGTGACGGGAAGTTTTCCTCTGAGGCGCTCTGACTCTCAGATAAACTTTAGATTCATAAAATCAACGTTACGTGTTTAGATGTATATCTGTCTGAAACCGTTGACCATGCCTCCTCACCCGTCTCTCCTGGCTGTCCGTCTCCGCCTGATGGAGCACAGACACGGCTGAGTCCACCGCCGCCTCCATGATCAACTCCGTCTGAGACACAAAGGTTTCGGTCCGCTCCATCACGGTCCGTGAGCCTCGCGGAGAATCTCGGGACAAAAAAAGTGAACGGTTCACCGGGGCGTTAATCCGGTCCCGATTTAGCTGCGTCTCTAACTGTGGGAGTTTCAAGTCTCAAACACAACTAGCATCTTTGTATCCAATATGGCGCTATGATTACATCCGGTTCAGGGCCAAGTACATACCTTTCAAAGTAAAAGTTTTGTGGACAGATGTGTCAATCAAACAACACATCACAAGTCTGAGACCCGAACCCAAACCAGCAATAATAAAGGGTCGTGACAGCATGTTTTACTGATATATTAGAGAAGTGTTACTTTGAAGACCTTCACAGGAAGTATAGAGAGACGAAGTCCAGCATTAGGGTTATATAAAATGTGATTTAACATCATTGTTATATAATCTATAGTTTAATGTAAGGGTTATATAATACATAACTAACGTTAGGGTTATATAATACAGAATTTAATGTTATGGTTATATAATTTAATATTAACATTAGGATTATATAATTTTGAATTAACATTAGGGTTATATAATATATGATTTAACATCAGGGTTATATAATATATGATTTTACGTAAGGGTTATATAATATATAATTAACGCTAGGGTTATATAATACAGAATTTAATATTAGGGTTATATAATATAGAATTAGCCTCAGACTCTGGTCCTGACCCAGTTGGAAAACCATGACCTCAGACTCTGGTCCTGACCCAGAGGGATAACCATGGCCTCAGACTCTGGTACCAACCCAGATGCAGAACCACAGCCTCAGACTCTGGTCCTGACCCAGTTGGAAAACCATGACCTCAGACTCTGGTCCAGACCCTGAGGCAGAACCACAGCCTCAGACTCTGGTCCCGACCCAGAGGGGTAACCACGGCCACAGACTCTGGTCACGACCCGGGGGGCTAACCACGGCCTCAGACTGTGGTCCTGACCCAGCGAGAAAGCCATGACCTCAGACTCTGGTCCTGACCCAGAGGCAAAACCGCAGCCTCAGACGCTGGTCCTGCCCCAGCGGGAAAACCATGACCTCAGACGCTCGTCCTGACCCAGAGGCAGAACCACAGCCTCAGACTCGGGTCCTGACCCGGTTCACACTCACTGCATCCCGACCCAGTGTGTGCTGGAGGTTGTCGTTTGATGGGCCCTGTTCCACATCTTTCAGGCCAATTCATGACTCATTAAAATGTATACATAAATATTTTTATTAATGATGAACAATGGAAAATGAAAATAATAAATACATTATAAACAAATAATACAATAAGATAATAAACATGATGAATCTAATAAAATAAAATAAATGCTTTAGAGAGTTATTGGGATGTTTGGTCTGTGTTTTAAGGTTTTAAGTCCTGTAAAGTAACTTAAATAATAATTATCTATTTTTTTTCAAAGTCTTTTCAGAACTTCAGTGACAGTGAAACAATAAATTAAATTTTTTCATGTGTGTTTATAAAATATTAGTACAACATCCAAAGATGATTAATAACATAGGGTTAGGTTTTTTCATTGACGTGAGCGGAGGCCATATTGGATTCTGATCTCCAGGTCAGATAATACGTCCACATTTCAGACATCATTTATTGTGCTGTCAATACGTTATAATGGAGCGTCCATACATTGCCATCAACCAATTGCAAATGTGGACTTTGCTGCTATCATTGTTTATATTTAGGTGGTATTTCATCCCATCCAACATGTATGAACAGTAACATGCTAGTGTGCGAATGTGAAAAATTAACGAGTAAAGTGACGTTAGTGTGCTTAATGTACAGCAGAGTAAGTGATGAACTGAGGAGTGGTTTCACGGTGGATGAAGACTAAGAGAACATTTCAAAGAAGGAAAACGTCTGTATAAAACCTTCAGCTCTGATCTGAAGTTTCACAACAAGACAGAAATCGATCGATCCTAAAGACAGAATTATTGATAATCAGAGGCTGATGAAGACCTGAACATGGAATAATCCAATAAAATCTCATCATCGTAATAAAAGAAATGTTGACTGTTTGTATGAATTATGAGTTTCACAAACTGAACAAGTGCACTTAGTTTAATGTGTGAAATCACAGCTGATCTCATAATTTAATAAGACAAACAACATAAATTATTTTGTATTTAAGAAAAAACAAACTTTGTTGGACTCAGTTTAACTCTGAAGTCTGTGTGTATGTGCATATTTAAACATGTAATCTCCCTGTGGCTTCAAGCTGATTAACATACACAGGTATCACAACTGTATCCCAGAATGCTTTACTTCAGTCTCATGTTACCTTTGATTTGACATCATGCAAATCTGTCAGCTTGTTTACTTCCAACAATAAGTCAATACACAGGGTTCATTTCTCTCTGCAGTTATTCATCCCCTGCCACGAAAACGTGTGACCTTCGGGTGACCATGCAGTGACCTTCAGGTGACCATGCAGTGACCTTAGTGTGACCTTCAGGTGACCATCAGGTGACCTTCAGGTGACCGTCAGTTGACCTTAGTGTGACCTTCAGTTGACCATCAGGTGACCGTCAGTTGACCTTAGTGTGACCTTCAGTTGATCATCAGGTGACCATCAGGTGACCTTCAGGTGACCGTCAGTTGACCTTAGTGTGACCTTCAGGTGACCATCAGGTGACCGTCAGTTGACCTTAGTGTGACCTTCAGTTGACCATCAGGTGACCTTCAGGTGACCGTCAGTTGACCTTAGTGTGACCTTCAGGTGACCATCAGGTGACCGTCAGTTGACCTTAGTGTGACCTTCAGGTGACCATCAGCTGACATCAGGTGACCTTCAGGTGACTGTCAGTTGACCTTGGCATGACTATTGGGTAACCTTTAGATGGCTGTCAGATGACCTTTGGATGACCTTTGGATGACCTTCAGGTGACTGTCATGTTAAACTCCAGTTTAATTGAGGCTAAATTGGACTTAAAGTGCAGATAAACTTCAGTTAAACTTCATTTAAATTGTAGTTAAACTTCAGTTACACTTCAGAGAAAGTGGAGTTAAATTGGAGTTAAAGGGCAGCTAACTTTCAGTTTAACTAAAGTTAAATTGGGGATACAGAGCAGTTCAACTTCAGTTAACCACCAGTTAAAGTGGACTTAAATTGGAGTTAAAATGCAGTTTAATTTCAGTTAAAGTGGAGTTAAATTTGAAATACAGTGCAGTTAAACTTCAGTTAAACTGGAGTTACAGTGCAGTTAAACTGCAGTTAAATTGGAAATAAAATGGAGGGCAGTTTAACTGGAATTACACTGGAGTTACAGTGCAGTTAAACTAAAGTTAAACTAGAATTAATCTTCAGTTAAACTGGGGTTAAACTTTAGTTCAATTTAAGTTAAATTGGAGATAAACTGGAATTAGCCTTCAGTTAAATTGGAGTTAAACTAGTTGAACCGGAGTTAAACTTTAGTTAAACTTTAGTTACACTTCAGTTAAATTAAACTGGAATCAAACTTAAACTTAAGTTAAACTGGAGATAAATTGGACTTAAACTTCAGTTAGACTGAAGATAATGCAGACATTGGATGAGATCAAACCAACCAACAAGGTGCCAGAATATTCTCATTTTAAAATAGATGTTTTTTCCTCATAATAAAAGTTGCTTTGAATATAAAAACATAATCACTACAACACAGACGAGCATCACAGATCTTTTTAAAATATAAAATAATTTTTGTTTTAACAGAGTCAGTTTTTTTCACACAGAGGATTTTGTTTTACAGCCTTCTGCTACACGACTGTCAAACTTGAAAAAAAACATCTGAATCTTTTTCAGTGGTCAGATAGAAAAATAATGAGTCCAAGACAACTGAAAGCTCTGCTACACCTGTACAGCCACCCCACCTGCAACGCCTGTGTGTGTTGCCTTTACAGCCTCATTAAGTGTTAAATAAAATTTATCTTTCTACTGAGTTTCTTCCTTCATCATCATCATCATCACCGTCAATGACACGTTTAGATGCACACTAATATTCCACTATTATTATGACAATGTTGTAAATTTGATACGGGTCATGTAATCAGCATGTTCTATTTGGATATTCTGAATTAGGCCTTATTCATTATATGTAGTCAGATGTGTGATCAGCTGATATTATTCAGGGTTTAGGAGCTTTCTTTGGACATGTATACGGGACATGTATACGGCACATTTACAACATGGGTCGTTTGTTTACAGCATATTGTTAGGTAAGGCCTCTAGTCTGTTTACAGTGTCAGAGTCTGTCCTTATGCATCTCTATAAAAAGAAAAGCTGGAAGAACAGTTCTCCAAAACTTGCAGGATGGTGACAACCAGGGTACACCACAGCAGCAACATGACTGAGGTTGGAGAAGGAGGGGAATTTAAGTGATTTAAAGGGTGTATCTGTAGGTCATACGTCATGGGGTCGTTTTATGTAAACAGTACTATTAAGGGCACATTCATTTTCATTAGTAAATGGCTTTGCAGGAATATTGTCTTTTTTGGAATAAATGCAAAGAATATTTTGTGCATGTAAACATAGTCATTGTCTCTGTATTGTTCAGAGCTGCATATGTTGTGTCTCTGTTGGCATTGCATTTCAGATGGCTGTGTCCCAGAACACCGTGGTGGTGGTCTGTCCAGCGGCAGCGGCAGTGGGCGGGGCAGAATATGGCGGCGGCTGCTTTCTCTTCCAGCTGGGCAGGATGGGCATGCTGTCCTGTTTATACAAATTCTTCTCAGGCCGCTGACGAGCTTTAATTTCTCGACACAAAACTCTTTTCCTCTCGATCATCTCCATCATGGTGGCATCTCCACAGAACCAGGGCATCTGGACACAAATCAGTCAGTCAGTCAATCAATCAATCAGTCAATCAAGCAAGCTTTTCCCTGACTTGCAAGATATGTGGGGCCCACTGTCCAGTCACCATACCCTTTCATCCTGTTACCCTACCCGTTTGCCCCGTGAAGTCTGGCTGAGCTTTAGCTCAGCCCAACATGTAATCATCTTTGCCTCACATTTCAAGCTACAAAACTCATTTTCATCGATGACTTTGCCTCCTGTCTTTTACTATTAACCCTCAGGATCCAGAAGCTCCAGCCACGCCAAGACCCCATTCAGTCTCATTCATCTCCATGCGATCAACCCATTTACATCCCAGCCCAACAACACCCAACACTCGGCACAACACCCAGCACCCAGCCCAACAACACCCAGCACCCGGCACAATTTCCAGCACCCAGCCCAACACCAAGTCCCAGCCCAACACCCAGCACCCGGCACAACAAATGACAGATGATGTTGGTTGAACAGAGACAGAGACAGAGACAGATAATGTTGGTTGAACAGAGACAGGGATTGTCACAACCGTCAGGTCTTAGGTCATGTTTTTATGTCTTTTCATTTTTCTTGTGCATGTCCTGTTTTATTTAGGTATTCTAACACCCCCCCTCATTTCAGATCACTTCACTTCCTGCCCTGGTGTTTCCTGCTCTCTGGCTGAGTGACACATCACTGACCCACTTTTCATCAGTGTTCACCTGTGCCTGATCGTCTAACCCCGCCCCTGATTGTGTCCACCTGTCAGTCTCTCCATTAGTATTTAATGTGTCTCCCCTTCCTTCTGTGCCAGTTCCTCTTTGTGCCTTGTGAAAAGCCTTCCAGCCTTCTTTCCTTGTGTTTGATTCCTCGTGTCCTTTTGAACCTCTGCCTGCTTTTTTTGACCTTGCTCTGCCTTATGTTTTTTTGGATTTGTTTGCTTGCCTGATTTTGACCTCCTGTGTACCAAACCCCTTTTTGAAGATTAAAGATGCTGATTGTCTTGAAGCCATCTGTTCTCTGAGTCGTGCAATTGAGTCCAGATCAGTCCAGTATCCCAGTCGTGACAGAGACAGATTTGGGGGATGTTAAGACAAGGTCAGTATATATAGTGGTCATTCTAAATCCTGCACCACCAGCTCATGTTTTATGCTTTACTTTGAATGTTGCGGATCACTTACATTCGAGAGTTATTAACACATTGCGGGGGGTTGAAATGGGACTTGGTGTGGGACTCCTAATGGCCAATCTACATAGAAAGCATTTTTAGAAGCATTTGGACCAATCGGTTATGCTTCGATTTTATTAAATTGTGATTTGACACTAAAATAAAATATTACTTCCATATGACCATTACGGACCAGTCAAGTGATGATGAAAATGATCAGGCAAGTGAAGTTGCTGATCTGTGTGTGTGTGTGTGTGTGTGTGTGTGATCTGGGTTTATTATCTGTGTTCTCTAAATTAATTTGCATTGTAGTGTTCTTATGTGAATATTTGCCTCTTAAAAAAGCAGACAAAACTCAGCTTTCTTTTTTTCAAGAAAAACAGCAGCAGAGTAGAAGTGAGTTAATAAGCTAGAGTCATTTTCAGTAACCATAATAGTGGAAATAACTGACAGCCTAAATACACAATATTACAGTAGAATAAGAGATTTCTGAGCTACAAAGCTTCAGGACGTCATCAAAGTCCATCTTTTTTATTGTTGTAACTGAGAGATCCCTGGTAGCAGAAATTACATAGTGTGTCTGAATTTGGTGAAATCAAATATTTTATTGTCAGAGACTCATCAGCAAACAGTAACACACAAAGTTACAGATTTTATGTAAATGTACATCATCATTATGACCCGACATGGTCAAACAAACATATTTTTTCATTTAAAAATGAAAACAACAAATAAGTGTTTAATAAAATGAATGAATTCTCTGTAAAATGTAAAGTTTGTCAGAGAATCATAGTCAGTCAATAGTGGAGGCGCTGCTGCCGTATAAAGGGCAGGCCTGGATGTTGATGGGTTAGGGTTAGGTGGAGTTAGAGTTAGGTGAGAATAGAGTTTCAATTTGTGTAAATAATGGTAAAACATGTATAAAGTTTAATAAAATTTTATCTTTTAAAGTGCTTCAGTGTGAGTCAATTCAGGGTTAGTTTAATGTTAGTTTAATGGTAGTTTAATTAATGTTAGTATAAAGTTAATTTGATATTATTTTAACAATAGTATCATCAATGAAACTTTGTTAGTATCAATATTAAAGTATTATTATTAGTAGTATTTAATGTCAGTTTTTACAGTTCATGTTGAGACACACAACAAAAAAAACCCCTTTAATTTAAACATCAAAAATTTCACACACAGATGAAACTACGAAATGTCCTTTGAACAAATGAAACAAAACATTATTTCCAGGTTAATTTGTTTACTGGTTTACATCATTACAGTTCAGATGTCAGTCAGCTGATGGACTGAAGCTTCTGTCATCTGTAAAATGATTTACGTTCTGTTGTTCAGTGAAGTCGAATCCTGTGTGAAATATAAAGCCTCTTTTTATTTTTCTTTTAAAATAAAACTACTGTTTGTCATAGATTTACAAAATGCATCTAAATAAACAGACATGTAGCACAGATACATAGACAGGTAGACGGTGAGACAGGTAAAAAGACAGGTATACAGGCAGGTGTTTTATAGATAGCCAGACAGCCAGACAAGCAGAAAGGTATACAGGCAGGTAAACAGACAGGTGTTTTACAGGTGTCGTACCTGGCTGAGTGCAGGATGATGCGGCTCATACAGGTGATGTGGCGTTCCACCTGGTGAATGAACTCCTGAAGTCGAGGCTGAACGGCCGAGTTTACATACCAACTTGGATTCTGCCATTATGAGATTGAGATGAGATGGGATGAGGTTATTTTTACATCAATCAACAACAAAAAAGATCACTGAAAAGACTTCACTTGATTGACACCTGACGGTCACTTGTCAGGATTACAAAGATCACAACAATATAATCAGCAAACAGCAATATAACAGGGCAGTAGAATAACGTTAATCCTGCTAACCCTAATCTGAACAGGTTTGATAACCTGACCTTCTGTTATTATCTTTACATTTAAACCTGACCTTCTGTTATTATCTCTACATTTAACCCTGACCTTCTGTTATTATCTTTACATTTAAACCTGACCTTCTGTTATTATCTTTACATTTAACCCTGACCTTCTGTTATTATCTTTACATTTAAACCTGACCTTCTGTTATTATCTTCACATTTAAACCTGACCTTCTGTTATTATGTTTACAGTTAAACCTGACTTCTTGTTATCATCGTCACATTTAAACCTGACCTCTTTTTATTATCTTTACATTTAAACCTGACATTCTGTCATTATGTTCACATTTAAACCAGACTTCTGTTATTATTAGGGCTGTCAGTTTAACGCGTTAATTAGATTAATTAATTACGCTGCCAATTAACGTGCTATAAAAATTAACGCAATTAATCATGAGTGGCAAGTCAATGCGCAAGCATTTTAAATTTGGCCCATTGAGTGACCCGTAGGCTGCAGTGGCGTCACTTCGTACCTGCGCCACTAGTCAAAAGCAGGGTGACTGACAACAGAGATGGACGCGACACAGGAGAGCGAGGCAAGCCCATTCGGACCTTTCACTCGGACTCTGACTCGGACTAGGAGGAGCAGGGGCCTCTAGCCCGCTACAAAGCTGAGCCGTGCATTGAATGCATGAGTGTCCACTGGAGTGGTGGCAGCTCACCAGGAGCTGATGAACAGCTGTCCTCTCCTCCTACCTGGCTACCGCTGCCACGTCTGGGCCAGGTGAGAGACTCTTTTCACTGCAGGTAACATCATTGAAAAGAAGAGAGCAGCCTCACACTCACACAATGTAAACAAGCTTGTTTGTCTGAGCAACTGGCTCAAGGACACATAGAGTTGTCTGTTGTCAGTTCCTGTAACGTTAGCTGACCCTTTTAAAGGAAATGCTGTTGGCATCTTGCTATTGATGTTGCCTTATTTAGAGGCATGTTGTACTATTCATTTTGAATTGCTGTATTGAGTCAGCTTCAGTATTCATTTTGATTGAGAGTCTGCTTATGTGCCTATTTGAGACTCAGCCTTATTTTATTTCTGAATTTTATTTATTTTATTTAACTGTATTTGTATTGCATTTTTGAGAAATGCACCTGGCCTAATTGGTTTGCTGATGTGCTTGACCTTTTTTCTTTTGAATTTCATTTATAAAGCACACTTAACCAATAAAAATGTGGATTTCAAATCTTCTCTTCTTGGTGTATTCTATTGATTAGTCATGCACTACAATTTTGTAATGTCCTAGAATTCAAATTCTTTATTTGGGGGCCTTTAGCAGGTATGAGATTAAAATGCGATTAATTAGATTAATAAATTACAAATCCTGTAATTAATTAGATTAATTTTCTTAATCGCCTGACAGCACTAGTTATTATCCTTGTATTTAAACCTGCCTTTCTGTTATTATGTTCACATTTAGAAGAAGAAGAAGAAGATGAACCTTTATTAGTCCCACAGTGGGGAAATTCAATTTACACTCTGTTTAACTTATACATGGTACATGCACACAAACACACACACACATGCAGTAATGGAGAGGTGTCAGAGTGAGGGGGCTGCTCCAGACAAGCGCCCCGAGCAGTTGGGGGTCTGGTGCCTTGCTCAGGGGCACCTCGGCAGTGCCCAAGAGGCAAACTGGCACCTCTCCAGCTACCAGACCCTCCGGTTCCCAAGCCAACTCCCTACAGACTGAGCTACTGCCGCCCCATTTAAACTCACCTTTTGTTATTATCTGCATAATTAAACCTGACCCCCTCTTTTTACGTTTACATTTAAACCTGACCTTGTCTACTTATTGCTGCATTGTTGTTGCTGTCACTGACAGACTCACCTCCTCCACCTCCGGACAGCATCATGGTGGGGCTGACGGATGACCTCCCCATCCTGCCTGAAACTGGACTGGACTGTCCATCTCTCTCTTTACTGTCATGTCTGGGCAGAGACCTTGAGTCTCCTACAGAGACGAAGAAGACAATGAAAGATGATAGATACAGAAATGATAAGGGAAAAAAAAACTTCTGCCTTGTTTCCTCAGCAGCTATTTCATTTCCCTAAAACAACACTTTATTCTGGCAACAATTGAATCGAAGGCAACTGGACATAGATTTGTCTCTGAAGACGTTTCGCCCCTTATCCAAATGGCTTCATCAGTTCGAACGCTACAGTCTGACTAGTCCCCACTAGTCTGACTAGTCCCCACAGACTAGTGGGGGGACAAATCTAAGTCCAGTTGCCTTCGATTCAATTGTTGCCAGAATGAATCTGGTTTGGTCTTTGCACTACTGGGTTAGTCTTTGTGCTACTGGGTTAGCCTTTAATTTTACTGGGTTTGTTTTTGTGCTACTGGGTTAATCTTTTTGCTGCTGCTTTAGTCTTTATGCTGTTGGGATAGCCTTTGTCCTACTCTGTTAGTCTTTGTGCCACTGGGTGAGCCTTTGTGCTACTGGATTACACTAGGGTGAAGAGAGGGGCAGACCAGTCAACCAATTGGGTGAACTGTGAATGTCTGGAGGAGGCCCCTGTCTGAGAAATCTTCAACTCACACCTCCGGCAGAGCTTTTCTGGCATCACTGTGGAGGTTGGGGGCATTGAACCTGAGTGAGCGATGTTCCCTGCTTCCATTGCTGAGGCTGTGTAGGTGAGCTGTGGTCTAAAGGTCTTAGGTGCCTAAAGGGACGGTAACCCTTGAATACTATGGTGGGCACCAGTGATTAGGGAAGCCATCTGACTGAAGGAAGCCTTCTGGGATATGTTATCTCAGAGGACTCTGGAGGCAGTTGCAAGGCACCAACATTGGTTCTGTTAGGAACCCCAGGTCTTAGTCTGTCTTCTGTGTTTCATGTTGCATGCTTTTCTGTTGAGCACTACCTGTTTTATTTTGGCATGTTTAACCTCTCCTCTCGTTTCAGTGCACAGCACTTCCCCTCCTGCATACTTCCCGCCACTACGTTTGAGCACCACCCATTGACCTAGATTCTCACCATTCACCTTCGTCTCAGCGTCTTCCCCTCCGCCCAATTATGGTCACCTGTGTATAGTCAATCACTCATTCACTAGTATATAATGTGTCTTCCCCTTCCCCTCGTTGCCAGATTGTCTTGTGTTTCCATGCCGAGAGTTCCAGCGTTTTCCCGTGAGTTACTGACCACCCGTGTTTTGACCCCCTGCCTGTTTTTGACCGAGCCTTTAGCCTGTTGTTTTTGGATATGTCTGCTATATTGCTTGCCTACTGTGTACCGAACATTGGACTGTAATAAAGATGCCTATTTTGCCTACAGACCTGATCTATCTGTGTTTGCTTTGGAGTCCTTCATTTCCTGTGAACAGATCCGTAACAGGTTCCCCCGGGAGATATTGTGAGAGGTGCTGCAGGAGTATTTGGTGAGGGGGGGTCACTTCTCAGGGCTCTCAGGGGACAATGGACTGTGAGATTGGCCAGCAAATTGGAGCAGTGGGGGTAGAATTGTATTCACTTTACTGTACTGTTGTGACAAAAATTGAGCTGAGCTGGAAGGCAAAGCCCTTGATCTACAGTTCAATCTTCGTTCCTACTCTCATCTATGGTCATGAGGGCTGGGACATGACCACAAGAACTAGATCAAGGCTACAAGTGGCCAAAATGGGTTTTCTCAAGAGGCTGGTTGGCATCTCCCTTAGAGATACGGTGAAAAGCGCAGCTACTCGTGAGGGACTCAGAGTAGAGCCACTGCTCCTTTGTGTTGAAAGGAGCAAGCTGAGGTGGTTCAGGCATCTGGTAAGGATGCCTCACACCTCGGGCACCTCCCGAGGGAGGTTTTCCAGGCACAATCAGCTAGAAACAGGGAAGACCCAGGACTAGGTGGGGATTCCCCAGTCAGAGCTGGTTAATGTGGCCAAGGAATGTTAAGTTTGGGGTCCCCTGCTGGACCTGTTGCCCCTGTGACCTGACCCCAGATAAGCGGTTGACAATGAGTGAGTGAGTGAAGAGGCTTCTTTGGGTTCTGTTTTAGGTTGGCTGTATGCCATAGTTGGAGCATCTTAGAAGGTGTAGAAGAGACTTCTTTTACTTGGTTAGCCTAACCCTTCTTACCCAGTGGCACAAAGGCTAACCCAGTAGCACAAAGACCAACCCAGAAGCACAAAGACTGATCCAGTAGCACAAATACTAAACCAGTAGCAGGAAGACTGATCCAGTAGCACAAAGACTAACCAAGTAGCACAAAGCACACGTACTGAACTGAAGAATGATAGCTGATTCACTGTTTATATGATTGTAGCAGACAGACTAATCCAGTAATACAGAGAAATTATCCAGTAGCACAAAGACAAATCCAGTATCACAAAGACTAACCCAGTAACACAAGGACTAACCCAATAAAACAAAGACTGACCCAGTAACACAAAGATTAATCCAGTAGTACAAAGATTAATCCAGTAGTAGAAAGACCAAGCCAGTAACACAAGGACTAACCCAGTAGCACTAAGACTAAACCAGTAGCAGAGAGACTCACCCAGTAGGAGAGAGACTAACCCATTAACACAAATGTTAACCCAGTAGCACAAAGACTAAACCAGTAACAGAGAGACTAAGCCAGTAGCATAACTACTAACCTAGTAACACAAAGACTAACCCAGTAGCAGAGAGACAAACCCAGAAGCAGTGAGGCTGGCCCAGTAGCAGATAGACTGACCCAACAGGACAAAGGCTAACTTACTAGCATAACTGAACTGAAGACTGATAGCTGTTCACTGTTTATATGATTGTGGCATGTGACAGATTTGTTTATTTTTATAGTGCTGAAAAGCTAACAGATCTTGTGGAACATACCAAACTGAAATGACACAGGACTTAAGCGTTCCTATTGTTAGTATGAATGCAAAAAGAAAAAAGCCCTGGAATGAATTTAGTCATCGGGGGAGCTCCCCAGTGGTCAGTTCTTCTTGGAAAGTTCCCACAAGTGTTTGGTTCAAAAAGCCTATAGCGTAGTACTGTTGAAGTACTAATGCAGTACTTAGTGTTTACCTTCATTCCCTCTGCTCTTTCTGCCTCCTGTTCCTATCTTCATCACTTGTCTACCTGAGGTAAACAGGTTGCTGAGTTCATCCGGTGGGCTTGTGGGAGTCTGTGACCTCATTGACACATTCTGCATGGAGCCGTGGGTGGGGGAGGAGTTACCGAGTTTAGCCCCACATTCGCCAGCCCTGTGTGAGGATGAGGAAGAGGAAGAGGAAGAGCGAGGCATACTTCCTCCTGTCATCAAAGCATCATATGGTGGCGGTCTCTTCAGGCTTAGAGGAGTCAGAGAGCGACACATGCTGACCGGAGATGGACATGCTGATTGGCTGCGGGGGTAACCATGACCACTGTGGGCAGAGCCAGAGGACTTGTAGAAGTTGGAGGGTAGAGGTGGAGCTGATGAGCGGCCAGAAAAGGTGATGGTGTGGGTAGAGGACAAATCCCGGTCCCGATCTCGATTCCGATCCTGGTCTCGCTCTTTGCGGTGGTGGTTGGAGCTCTGAGTCTGTTCAACACCACCTGACTTGCTGTATGAGACGTTATCCATCATAGGCAGCCGGGTAACATCTAAAGGGGTGAGGGGGGACTCATCAGAATTGGGAGAGCACTGGGCAGGGGCGGGGGGAAAGATGAAAAGGGGTGGGCGGTGAGTCAGGAGGTTGGGAAAAGGTGGAGGGATGTCACAGAGAGAGCTACGGGTTGACCAGGTTTCAGGATCCATGATGGTGGACTGAGTGTCCTGCAGGGAGTCCTCCAACGTTGGATACTTCATCTCCTCATACACTGACTCGCTCTGCTCATCCTCCACAGCTTCCTCACCTTTTAGCTCTCGCAGGATGTTTCCTACCATCTCAATGTAGACAGGCTCTTCGTCATCCGTGTCCCTCGATGCTGGACTTTGACTCTGGGACGAAGATTTGTCCAATTGCAAGGAAGACTTCTTGTTGCCATGGATGTGGATATAAGATTCATCAAAGGAGGTGCTGAGCTGAGTGTTTGGGTTTCTTTTGGGCTTGGGTGGAGGCATCTTCTTGTAGTCCTCACCGTAGAGATGGCATTGAGCTGCAGACAGACAGACAGTTATGTCAAAACCTGACAAAACATAGACTGACTGACAACAGCTGCATCCCATCCTAAAGTATGTTCTTAAACAACTGACTTTCCTTTAATCTAACAGGTGTTTAAGCCAGTTTAATCAGCAGGTCTCGGGTTTAACCAACAGGTGTCATGTTTTACCAACAGGTGTCATGTTTAACCACCAGGTGTTATGTTTAACCAACAGGTATTGGGTTTAACCAACAGGTATTGGGTTTAACCAGCAGGTGTCGGGTTTAACCACCAGGTGTCATGTTTAACCAACAGGTGTCGAGTTTAACCAACAGGTGATGAGTTCAACCAAAAGTTGTTGGGTTTAACCAGCAGGTGTCATGTTTATCCAGCAGTTGTCGGGTTTAACCAACAGGTGTCGGGTTTAACCAGCAGGTGTTGGGTTTAACCACCAGGTGTCATATTTAAGAAGAAGAAGAAGAAGAAGAAGAAGATCTACCTTTATTAGTCCCACAATGGGGAAATTCAATTTACACTCTGTTAAACTCATACATGGTACATGCAGACCTGAAACACACACATAGATGCATTAATGGAGAGATGTCAGAGTGAGGGGGCTGCTCCTGACAAGCGCCCCGAGCAGTTGGGGGTTTGGTGCCTTGCTCAGGGGCACCTCGGCAGTGCCCAAGAGGTAAACTGGCACCTCTCCAGCTACCAGTTCACACTCAGTTTTTGGTCCATGTCGGGACTTGAACCGGTGACCCTCCGGTTCCCAAGCCAACTCCCTACAGACTGAAATGCCATGTTTAACCAGCAGGTGTCATGTTTAACTAAGAGGTGTGATGTTTAACCAGCAGGTGTGATGTCTCACCAACAGGTGTTGGGTTTAACCGCCAGGTGTAATGTTTAACCAACAGGTGTCAGGTTTAACCAACAGGTGTTGGGTTTAACCACCAGGTGTCATATTTAACCAACAGATGCCATGTTTAACCAGCAGGTGTCATGCTTAACCTGCAGTTGTGATGTCTCACCAACAGGTGTTAGGTTTAATCAACAGGTGCCATGTTTAACCAGCAGATGTTGGGTTTAACCACCTGGTGTCAGGTTTCACCAACAGGTATCGAGTTTAAACAACAGGTGTCGTGTTTAACGAACAGGTGTCATGTTTAACCACCAGGTGTTATGTTTAACCAACAGGTGTTTAACCACCAGGTGTCAGGTTTAACCACCAGGTGTCATATTTAAAAAATAGGCGTTTATCCACCAGGTGCCACGTTTAACCAGCAGGTGTCGGGTTTAACCAGCAGGTGTTATGTTGCACCAGCAGGTGTCGGGTTTAACCAACAGGTGTCATGTTTAACCAACAGGTGTTGGGTTTAACCAGTAGGTGTTATGTTGCACCAGCAGGTGTCGGGTTTAAACAACAGGTGTCATGTTTAACTAACAGGTGTTGGGTTTAACCAGCAGGTGTTGTGTTTAACGAACAGGTGTCGGGTTTAACCAACAGGTGTCGGGTTTAACCAACAGGTGTCTTGTTTAACCATTAGGTTCTGAGTACATTTTGCATTCTCACCTTCAGCCTGCTCCAACATCTCTTTGGTCTCTTGAACAGCTGTCTTGAAGCCTCCATTTACCGTCTCAGAGCTGCTGCTCAATTTGGTGTTGGGGTCTCTCTTGGGTTTTGGCGGGGGTTGTTTTCGGTTAGGACTGGAGTCGTTGTCTTCACCCACCGAGTGCAGGGACTGGGATCGGACAGTGAAGCCCTGACTGGGGGGCGGCAGACGGTCCTGTGGGGCTGGCATTGTCATGAAACCCATCCTGAAATGTTTTCCAGAGTACGCCCCATCTGTTGCCACGGCAACATCTTCCCCAATCCTGTATGAACCAATTGAAAGACATATTAGTAATTGTACATCATCAACCAGTCACACAAAACTCACATACATAAACACAAGCTTCATGTTGTCACCTCACAACAACACTGTTTCACTGTACTGTATTTTATTTCACTGCTCTGTTCCTTCATACAGGTGAATTAAATAAACATGTTGTAATGAGACTCTGAACAGTCACAGGAAGCACTTGTTGAGCTTTATCATCTATATTTACATTTATTTTTCTCTTGACAGTGATTTCAGTAACTTCCTAATACTAAAGAAATGAAGATCCGGTGCTTGTCTCTACAAAGCAAGCTGGATAGAGCCTTGCTTTCTTTGCATTAGCTGGCTCCACAAAGCCTAAAAGGGGCTGCACGGTGGTGCAGTGGTTAGCGCTGTCACCTCATAGCAAGATCGCAGGTTCGATTCCGGCTTGGGACTCTTCTGTGTGGAGTTTGCATGTTCTCCCCATGTAAGCGTGGGTTTTCTCCGGGTACTCCGGCTTCCTCCCACAGTCCAAAGACATGCTGTTTAGGTTAATTGATGACTCTAAATTGCCCGTAGGTGTGAATGGTTGTCTGTCTCTATGTGCCCTGCGATGGACTGGCGACCTGTCCAGGGTGTCCCCCACCTTCGCCCAATGCCAGCTGGGATCGGCTCCAGCCCCCCCGCGACCCCTAACGGGAAAAGCGGTTGACGATGGATGGATGGATGGATGGACAAAGCCTAAACTCCAGTCTGAGGTATTGGGTACCACAAGAGTGTTTAACAACTGTCTTTTGCCATATCTCCACTAGAGTGTGGCTTGGGCTGCAAATTTCTGTTTGATTTTGGTCACCCAAGTTCTGTCTGAACTTACAAGTCTGACAGAGTGTCATGGTTCTGGGCGTTGTGGAAGTTAGTTTCTTCTGTTTTTCTCTATTATTGGTTGTGTATTGTTATTTTGAGTTGCTGTTATATTATTAATCTCTCATTCTCCTACTCCACCTGTCCTATCGGCGGACCGGTTGACTCGTGACTTGTTATTGGAAAATAAATATGTAAAACATATGGAGTTTCATGCTATTTATAATAAGTGCCTGACTTCAACTTCTACTCCTGTCATTCTCACCGCGGTCTCCAGAGGTTGCTGTCCTGTTCTTTATAACTTCTTTCAGTGATCTGCCAGTTGAATAGCTACCTACTAATGGAGTGGGCCCCTACTGACCCACATCTATGAGGTTTATAGCGATTGACAATGCTTGTTCAATGGCCTGACAACAGTCAAATCGACGGAGAGGTCACAGTTTAAATTTTTTCTTTGTGTGTTTTCTACCTCTTGATGGTTTCCTCCTGTCGTCTTTTCTTCTGGTGTTTTTCCTGCAGGTAGGTCCAGTTAGTCTGATTGCGAATGCGATCACTCTCTCTGGCAATGTCAGAGGCGTTTTGAATTACCAGACTATCGTATGTTCGAAGGCCGCTGTCCTCCACGTACTGAAAAAACCTCCTGAAGGAAGACGCCTCCTCCTGAGATGTCATAACTCCCCAAAGACCTGAAAAGATTAGAAAGGATCACATCTATGAGGGTTACACTGATTAAAGTCTCAGTGTACACCATGATTCTGGTATAAACACTGTTTCATTAACAAATCACATTTAAAGCAAGAAAGAGCAACTACTCAGATTTGCTTTAGAGCTTGATTGCCATCAGGTCCTTATATTGTTATCGCTTTTATAAGAGAACCTTGACATAGAGGCAGAAATCATTAGACATCTTACATATATATAGTAGACCCCAGTGTATGTTGATAATGCTCTTATCCCTTCCAGAGAGAGTACTGTATTCAGACACAAAATGAACTCTGTTGTCTTTAGGTCTGTGACATGAGCAAAATAATGGTTCTCTGTTTAGGACATTTTCGTACAGTATCTCTTCCTCCAAGATTTTATTATAAAAGGAGTATGAGTATAAGAGACTCTATTGTTTATCTATTTTTAGAGACCCAGTCGTGAAAACTAACTAAGGTGTACAGAAATGATTTGGCTGACATACATATAACTTGAACGCGTATGATACTAAAGAGTATAAAAGTGGCAGCATTGGTGTTGTGCTCTCCCATACGTCTGTATTTATCTGATCATTCAGTTTTCTGTTCTCTTTCTCTGGTTATATTCACTGGGAGGAACTTTTGAACATCCAATAAGTAACTTGGCAAAACAATGCAGATGAGGAAGACGAGCTGGAGCGCTTGTTAAACTGAGACAGAGAGGAGTTCAAACTGTACATCTCGCCAACGTCCACTGGCCAACAAGATGGATGAGCTGCTGCTTCTCAACAGAGCAAACATTGTCAACAGAATGGGGAAAGGGGCGCAATTGCAGACCAGGGGAATCTTTAAGTTAATCCTGAAGGATAACCACAAAAATCGCATGTGATTGAAAAGAAGCGGGGAAACACCAAATGAAAACAGGCCTAAAAGGAAAACACCCTACACGCAATATCTCATGAAAAGAACTAAATCACTACTAAAACTAAATCACAGCTGACTACAACAAAAAGGACACCAAGGAACCAGCTAAGGCAGGCAACACAGACCTAACCCACTCAGAGCCTCTGAGAAGGACCTATATGTTGAGCAAATCCCAGAGATAGGGTCACATGGTACTTCTGCAGATTCATACACCCCTATTCATCTACAGCAAAAAGAGGACAGCACTTTTTCTACCTCTGACAGACATCTCAGCAACTGAGCACCGAGACTGGAGTAGATATAGGCTTCAACCACCTGATCCTCATCAGTGAAAATGATGCTCCACAGCTGCCACTCCTCAGAGATAATTAACCCAACCAGCCTGCTGAGTGGCAGCTGACCCTCTCAAACACAAACCTTTGAGGATCTGCTGTCCTGGGCTTGATGAAACTTGGCTTAGTTAGCACATTCTGGACACCTCACTCCATCTGCTGGGCTTCCAACTGCGTAATGGAGCTACTGGGGAGAACAAGAGTGGGCAGAACCTGCTTTTATATAAACAAAGGTTGGTGTGGAGATGTCACAGTGTTGAAAAAACATGCAGTCCTCATCTAGAATTCGTTTTTATAAACTGTAAAGCATTTTATTCACTGTGGGAGTTTTCCTTGTTCACTCTGGTCGATGTCTACATCCCACCTTTGGCCTACAGTGAGGCTTTATAACACCTGGCTGACAGATTACTAACGAGGTGAAACATCATCCAGACTTCCTACTTATTGGGACTTTAACAGAGCAAACATCAGCAAAGAGCAACCTACTGTAAATACAGACAACGCATTAAGTGTCCTACCAGGAATGACAAGATATCTATCACTCTGCTCCCCATGCAGCTTTAGACTCTCTGATCATTGTCTGGTTTGTCTTCTCCTGACTTACAGGTAGAACTAAAATCTGCTAAGCTGGTGGTCCAGACTGTGAGGAGATGGACCAATGAAGCCAAGCTGGAGTGACAGGCCTGCTGAGTTTTTGAACCTGCTACTTCAGACCTGGATGACCTTTCTGACCCTGTGACATCTTACATCAAGATCTGTGAGGACATGTGTGCTGACTAAAACCTTCTGCAAACTCAGACTGAGACAAACTCAGCTTTGTCAGACCCAGGAGGAGGCCTACAGACTTGGGACAGGAACACACTCAGAGGAGGTCATGGTGGCAAAGAGGAGCTACTCTGAAAAGCTGAAAAACAAGTTGCAGACAACAACCCTGCATCAGTGTCTAGAGACCCCCCCCCCCCCAAGCCCTGTCTCCTAAAAATAACATTCTCACATAAAAATAAACAGCATTCTCAATTACGTTTGGAATGAAACATGTATTTTGTCACTGATTACATTTGTCTATAAGTCCACAGACAGCTGCAGCAAATGACGTTGTAAGATGAACGGTGTAAAGTAGGTGATGGCGACCAGTAATGAAAGTAGTGAGGAATAAAAAAAGTTATAAGGTTATAAAACATCTGGATGGCCCCCTGGAGGCTGGCTGCAGTAAAGGTTATTTTTTAACCAACCGTCAGTCAGCAATTGGTCACGTTAGCGTGCAGTTTGTGGGAGAGTATTAGTTTCTGTGTCAGGAAACATGAAGATGATTGAATGATTGCGGTAGCAGTCTTTTGTTAATGTGCTGGTCACGACATGAGAGAAACCAAAGAACTGAAGGACATTGAAACATCTGGTTCCACAGAATAAATGAACACACATCGGGTCTAATGGATGCTATGGAGTTAAACTGGTTAAACTGGGACTCTGATGGTGGACAGGTAAAGGATAATGTACAGCTAGCCAGTCATTATTATGAAAGAATCCCCAACATGTCGATGCTGCTGGTCTCTCATCTCCCTGATTGTTTTGCTAGCTGTACATTATCCTAATAATTACATGGCTACTTTCTGAAGAAATCAATAATATGATACAAACAGTCCTCCAGAGTCCCACATCAGAACAGAACAGCAACAGTCTGTTATAAAGAAATAACAGACTGTAGAATGCTGTGATTAGCCAATCAGAATAGAGTATTCAACACGCCATGTAATAATGTAATATACTCTCTCTCTCCCTGTCTCTCTTTCTGTTGTTCCCATCCCCCACCTCTCTGTCTCTCAGCATTAGTCTAAAAATGGAACAGGGAGTCAGCTGGTGGTAACCTAGCAACAGCAGCATCTCTCAGAGGAGTATGATGTCATGCTTCCTGTCCACAGAAGAGGAAGGGGAATGGGGAGGAGAGGAGGAGTTCAGTTCAGTTCAGCTCAGTTACCTTACCATTTCTCTCTCTCTCTCTCTCTCTCTCTCTATATATATATATATATATATATATATATATATATATATATATATATATATATATAAAACTCTGACCTCTGAATTTAACCCATTAGGAATAGTGTGCTCTCTCAAGGACTGACCCCAACCCCCCAATTCTGACCCCGACCCCAGTCCTGATCTGACCCCCAAGTCCTGATCCCGACGCCCCAGTTCTGAATCCGACCCCAGTCCTGACCCTGATCCCCCAGTCCTGACACTGATCCCCCAGTTCTGACCCCAGATTTGTTTTAGTTTCATATTTGAAACAGGCTGACCTTAAAATAGATTGTTTCCTGTCAGATTAAATAATTTCACAGAGTTTCTATAAATGTCTGAATCAATCTGAAGCGTTGTGTAAAAATCTCAACATTAACTCTGACCTTTGACCCTGGAGCATAAGTCCAGTTACACCTGTCAGTCATTGGTACTGATCAGTTGGGTTGTACCATTAATGTATTTAAGAGAATGCAGCAGATATTACAGTGTAGATCTGAAAGCCTCTGACTCTTAATTTCATTGACTGAGCTGGTTAATCAATAATAGTGATCAGAGTAATGTTTGACACAGAGCCACTTCCTCTTCTGGGAGATTATTAAAAACATTTCAGGTGTGTCATCATTGTTTATCAACACATTCAGAGCTGATGGACAACCCTTTCAAAATAAGAGTCTGATTTGAATCTGTAACTTTGTTCTCGGGTCTGATCCAAGATGGCAGCCATGTTGAAAGGAATTCATGGTCTGAAATATAAACAGGGTGTGAAGAAGCCAGATGTGTTTGAACAGACTTTATTGATTGTGTCTACGCAGACGGGAGCGACTCGATGACAAACAGATCAACGATTTTCACCAGCAGAGAAAGAAAATGTCTGAGGGATTTAAGCAAACGGATGAAAGAAACCAGAAGAACAAACATGAAATACGACAGACTGAAGCTGAGTGAACGAGGTGAGAGGAGGCTTACCGGAGGATCGGCGAGGACTCAGACTCCCTCCATCCTTTCTTCAGTGTCTCCTTCAGAATCTCCTTCTTTCTCTCCTTCTGTGTCTCCTTCTTTCCTTCCTTCTGTGTCTCCTTCAGTGTCTCCTTCTGTGTCTCCTTCTTTACCTTCTTCCTCCCCGTGCAGAAACAAAGATGGAGTGATGAAGCTTTCTGTCGTCCTCACAGATTTTTGCAGCTCAGAGGAAACAATGACTCGCTGTCATTGTCATCTGCTGCAGTGTTAATCCACATCTATCAACACCTCCTTCCTCCCCACCTTCCTCTCTTTCTTCCCTCCGTCCTCCCTTCATATGTCCTTACAGCTCTTTCTCTCATACACACACACACACACACACACACACACACACACACACACACACACACACACACACACACACTCACACACCCACCAACTGCACTGACACACACATCCCCAACAACAGTCGCCACAAGAAATGAGGGGCTGAAACCACGGCAACCTGACAGCATCCTAACATGGCTGACTCCTCCCTGTGCTACTTAAAGAGAGAGAGAGAGAGAGAGAGAGATTGAGAGGGAGAGAGAGAGAGTGAGAGAGAGAGAGAGACAGGGTTAGGGTTAATGGGATAAAAATGTAATTCAGTTCCCATATTGAATTCAGTGTCTCAGGAACGGAAGGTCTTAGACCATAGGTGTCAACCTCAGGCCCTGTAATAATATTTGGCGTGTGAGATGATATCAAATGTCTATTAGAGCTGGCCCGCTGGTACAGTATATAGCACATGAACCGCTAATACTACAAATCCCAGGATGTTCTGCTTGTGCACTGGCATGTCAATGAAGGCAGACAAGAGTCCCCTCCCACATCTGTTGACATTCATTAGCAACCTCATATTACCGGTCACCGCAAGAACTTTGAAGCCATCTCTCCCCAAAAATGGCCAAACGAAAGATGGGCAACAGGAACTTTGAAGACAGGTGGGAAGCAGAATATCAGTTCACAAATATAAAGGACAGAACTGTCTGGTGTAAGGAGCCAACGTCGCTGGAACCAAAGAATAGAACATTAAAAGACAATATGAAACATAACACCACAACAAGGACAAGGACCTGGACATAAACCAGAATCTCCGGAAAGTACAGGAGATGAAGAGAAGACTGGTTTCATGGCAGACTGTGTTAACAAAAGCCAAATCACAAAGTCAGGCTTCTTATATTAAGCTTTGCTTATTCCAGATTCAATGTTTAAGCAAAACTTAAGTTTGTTCCCATATGTAAAAGTTCTATCTATGAACAAAAATAGAAATGCAACACTTATTTTTGCTCCCATTTTTTTGTGCAGAAGTCAAAGATCTGAGACTTTTTCTATGTATACAAAAGGCCTTTTTCTCTCTTCTCTCTCTCTAAATCTGTGTTAGTGAGCACTTCTTTGCTGAAATAATCCTAACACCTCACAGGTGTGGCATATCATGCTCACCTTCACTGGGGTCTGACACTTTGGAGAGGTGTTCTCTTCACGGATGAAGAAGAAGAAGAAGAAGATATTCCTTAATCCCCAGTGGGGAAATTCAGTTTTACACTCTGTTGTTCACACAGTACATATACATGCATCAATGGAGAGATGTCAGAGGGAGGGGGCTGCTCCTACAAGCGCCCAGAGCAGTTGGGGGTTCGGTGCCTTTCTCAGGGGCACCTCATGTGCCCAAGAGGTAAACTGGCATCTCTCCAGCACCAGTTGGTCTTGGTCCATGGGGGTTTGAACCGGCGTCCTCCGCTTCCTACCCAAGTCCTTACGGACTGAGCTACTGCCGCCCCATAATCCCGGTTTTCACTGTACAGGGCAGATGGAAGACAACATGTATGGCGTCATGTGGGTGAGTGGTTTGCAGTTTTTGCATGACCGGTCATATCACCGGTCATGTCACCCATTGAACATGTTTTGGATGCTCTGGATCTGCGTATATGACAGCGTGTTCTAGTTCCTGCCAATATTCAGCAACTTCACACAGCCATTGTGTTATGACTAGGGTCAGAAAAGGACAGCACTCAAATGCACAACTCAAACTCACTGGTGATGTAAAACAGGTAGGGTCTTTACCTGTCAAAAGGTTGATACACAGGCAAGCAGTCAAACAGGCAACCAGATCCAAAAAATGAAAGGCAGGGTCAAAAAACAGGTAGAGAATAATAACAAAAAGGCAGACACAAGGAAAAGCTGGAACTAGAATCGTGAAAACTATCAAATATGAACTGGCGACATGAGGAAGGGAAGACACACATTATATACTAGAGGGGGAGTGATCAACGAGATACAGTGGACACAGGATCTGGTGGCTGTGACACATTGAAGAGGAGTGGACCAACATTCCACTTTCCACGATCAACAACCTGATCAGCTCTATGTGAAAGAGATGTGTTGGACTGTGTGAGGCAAATGGTGGTGACACCAGATACTGACTGGTTTTCTGACCCCCCCCCCCCCCCCCCCCCCCCCCCCCCCAGGGACTAATACTATAAATGTCTCAAATAAAACTGCACATTTTAGAGTGGACTTTTATTGTGACCGGTCTAAGGCACATCTATGCAATAGTCATGCTGTCTAATCATCATGGACCAGGAGCCCGATATTTGATTAAAAAAATTAAAAGGTCGGGGGTGGGGGGTTAAAATTGGAAAAGTCAGAAAGATAAAAGGCTAAGTAATTTATTTCTGATAAAAGAAGGAAGGGCAGGATAGGACAGGAGATATGATAGAATGCTAAAAAAAAATCTTTAAATTTAAAATCTTTAAAAACTGAATTGCCTTAAAATTACAATAAGAAAAATCGCAATGGGGATCAAAATTTTTCGTTCAGCCCATTTGGATTTATTGTTTTTAGTGTCCTGAACCATTTTCTCTCTGCCGCTCCTCTCTGGGCGCATAAGACCGGTTGAGGTTGTGTTCCAGGCCCAGACTCTGTAACTTATGAGCCCATGTAATTTAAATTGTTAGGGGTTAGGGTTAGGTTTAGGGTTAGAGGGTTACGGTTAGGGCTAGAGGGTTAGGGTTAGGACAGGGAAGTAATTATCCCTTCTCCGGAAGGAAGAATTGGGTACTCTGTCCTTCCGCCTATAGCACCCCCCGTACTTCTGGACCCCCCTTGGCTGGTGTGAGTGGTGGTGCTGACGCCCATACCGCACCGCTGTCCAATTGCCATCCACGATTGGACTTGAAAACAACTTAGGGTGCTTCCTATCTGTGGAATATATCACACTCACTATAGGGTGAAGGAAGCCAGCTGACCTTTGACCTCACACCAATCAAATTATATCAAAACATCACCTCATATACGTCACCATCAGTGTTACCAGATTGGGCTGATTTCTGCCCAAAATTTGAGTTCAGAACATATTGTGAAAACAATATTACAAAACAAGCTGTCATTTTATGGCCATAATTCAGTCAACTTCATTGTATCCACTGTTTTATATTACTGACTCATCATATTACCGAGAAATATTTGATTGACATGAGCTGTGTTCATTTGTCATTGAATTTAAGAAATTATATGACATAAATGACAAAATAAATAATATATACACAGCCTCTCCAAGGGGCATCAAATCATTATATTTATTTTGATAAAAGGATAAGATATGATGAAGCCCAAGAGCTTGAACTGGGAGGATTTTGACAGTCAGATCTGGCAACACTGATCACCATCAGTAGATTGCTCATTCGTAGGCAGGCGCTGCAGAGAGCGGAGGTTTGGAGTTTTTAAAGAACAATTATATTGAACTACCACTACAGCTGCAACTTTAAATTAAATATAATGACAGGCCAACGCCTATACTACTTGTAACCCACATTAAAATAAGACCTAATTAAATGCATTTTACATAAATAGATTTACTAAACTAAATTGATCAATTAATAAGATAAAAGTCATTAAAATGCATAAATAGTTACTTGGTTAAAATATGTACATTCAGTTCATTAAAACTGTGGTAAAATTATCATTTGGCTTTAATTTAATGGGAACAGTTAAAAGTATGCAGTCAATAATTGCATTGACACCTCGCCCTTAACTGGCTCCTCCCCTTTAAGATTCTCTGAAGTGGCACGAACGCAACACACAGCGGAGACGGAGGAGAAATGGGAGGAGAAACGAGAAAAGTCCGAGCCATTTACTTAAATAAATACTTGATTTCGATCCTAAAAATAAAGAAGTAATACCTGCTGGGTTGGTGATTCGTGAAGGTAATACGTAGCGACCTGTGATGGTTTTGGTGAATTTCAGTCTGTTTTTATTGAACTGTGCATGTAGTGCTTAGATATACAACTGCTAAATCTTGGCGGCTTGATGATGTGATTGTGAGGAGAAAACCAGAAACACAGACTGTTTTATGGATGATAATGTTCGGGTTATCAAGGGAATCAAATGTGAATGCACACTGTTAGTGGTGAAAGTTGAGCTTTGTTTTATTTTGTGTAAAACATAGAGATTGTAAAGATCAGAGACACCGCCACTCCACCATTTTGGCTCTAGCTGAACAACATAGTTGTAACGTTTTGAGTCCTAGTAGCAGTAAAACCTTGCTGACTTGATTTATATCGACAGAATAATTAATTTTCTTCAAGACCTGTTGTACAGGTCAGATATTTTGTTCCTGTTTGAAGTTTTGGGCTTAAAGAGGAGATTCTTCAGCGATGTGAAGGAGAGGCCACACAGGCGCCATCGAAGATGGCGAGCCACACCCACGCACCACATTTGAAGCTACCTTCATCATGCCGGTGAGAGGATCTGCTGCTTATGGTCGGTCTTATTTCATTCATTCTCTGTTAGACTCTGAGGTTCAGTTAGGGGGTTGGGGTTAGGATAGGGGAAATAATTATCCCGTCTCCTGAAGGAGAAAGGGGGAGCGCTGGCCTTCCACCCATATGATTCCCCATACCCCTGGTCCCCTTTTGGCTGATAATTGCGGTGGCGTCGTCGGCCATACCGCACCGTAGTCCAGCCAGTGTCCATGAGTGGACCTTATTAATGAATAAAATAAAATAAACAAACAACTTAGGGCGCTTCCTCACAGGGAAGGATAAACCAGTGATAAATAAAATAAAATAAGAAATAAAAAAATAATAAAATAAAATAAAATATGTCTATTTTATATATAATAATAATAAAGCGAAAAATAGTGTGCCACAACACAACGTTTCAGTCCTAATGGACCTTCTTCAGGTGTACGGCACACTAAGACACGCAGACTGGCTGTGAGAAGGTAGCAACTGGCTCTGTGAAGGTGAGTGAGAGAATGGGGCTCTCTGTCTGCCTCCTCTCTCTTATATAGAGCCAGAAGCTCCGCCCCCTGGGGCATGTCTGGACATGTCCTGTCCGTATCCAGCTGTCTGGTGGCTTTCTCTATCAGATAATGTGGTTTTATTTCTATTCTTTTTATTTTAATCACATAGAAGTCCTTATAATTTAGATGAAATATAATCCTATAATGAAGTTGTAATCCTATATATTTATATATAAGTTATTTATGAATTATGATGCTGTTTTAAACCTTTTATCTCTATATATGTCTAAATGTGATATTTATTCTGTCTGTATGAATTGTATGTGTATTTTTTATGAAATGTATTTAGGTTAAAATAACAGGTAAGTATTTATTAATTTATTAAGGTATTTTTCACCCTTGGTATGTATAATTTAGTTATGAATTATAACTTTTTATCCCAATTTGTGGCTGAATATAATATTTATTCCATCTATATGAGTTGTTTTTGTATTTTAAAGGAAATGTGATATAGCAGGTAAGTATATAATGTAGCAGGTAAGTATGTAATATAGCAGGTAAGTATTTTTTTATCGTTTTAAAGCATTTTTAACCGAATTATAATGTAGTAAGACCTTCTTATCCCTATATAAGCCCAGTATGATATTTATTCTATCTGTCTGGATTGTGTACGTCTTTAGAATGAAATATAATTAAATTAGTGTTATTTTTAAGTGTATTTTAAGGCATTTTTTAACATTTTAAGGCATTTTTACCCCTTTTCGTATCCGCTATTCCGTATATATTTTTTGTTTTGATAGTGTACATACCCAGTAGTGATCCAGATTAGGGTTATAGTTAAGGTTAGGGTTAGGGCTTAAGGTTAGGGTTAGGGTTGGGATTAGGGTTAGGGCTTAAGGTTAGGATTAGGGTTAGGGTTGGGTTAGGGTTAGGGTCAGGGCTTAAGGTTAGGGTTAGGGCTTGAGGTTAGGGTTAGGCTTAGGGTTAAGGTTAGGGTTAGGGTTAGGGTTAGGGTTAGGGTTAGGGTTAGTTTGTTGGACTCAGATTCTCTCCCTGACCGCATAGCGGTGAGGTGTTGGTGAGAGAAAAAGGCAAGGCACTGGCCGGCGCATGTCAGTCCCCTGGTCACCCCCCATTAGGTGCTAGGCCAGGAAGAGGAGAGTAGAGGAGGTAAAGAAGGATGAGGGAGAGGGGGGGGGGGGGGGAAGGAGGGGGGGGGGGTTGTGGTGTGCAGTTTTGTTTTTGTATTGTATGTGTCATGGAAGGTTACGTAGATAATGTGTTTTAAGAGTGGAGATTCCTTTTTATGTAGTGCGCGTCTTTGTCCGTTGTTTGGAAGAAGTGTCCTGGAGTTGAGACGTGGTGTTAGGAGGGGATTTTCCTGGAGTTGGGATTCGGATTCCTCCATCGCAGTAGGCTGGTGTTTAGGTGTTTTTTTTGAGGTGGGGAGGAGAGGAGGAGAGGAGGGCTATGTGAGTTTATCTTAATTTCTAGTCATGTATTAATTTAGGGATTTTAGGGTTAGGCCGGTATGGGTTAGGTTAGGGTAAGGATTAGTTGTTAGGGTAAGGGTGGGTGGGTGGTTGGTGTTGGGGTAAGGGTAAGTGTTAGGGTGAGGGTTAGGGTTTGGGGTGTCTGTGAGTGGGTTATGGTTGTGGTTAGGGTTAGGGCAGGGTATAGTAGTGAGTGTGTATGGGATAAAAAGTGTGTTGAGTCAGGATCACAGTGGGGTCCACTCCTTGTCTATATTGGTGGATAAGCCGTCCAAATAGTGGGAAGTATGTATGTGTGTATGGAATGAAAAATGTGTTATGTAAAGAGCCCAGTGGGTATCCTTACATGTCTGTATTGGTGGATAAGTCATTCCCACAGAAGAAAGTGTGTATGGGTGCATGGAATGTAAGGTGTGTTTAGATGTAAATGTGCTTGATTGTTGTAGGTAATGGTGGTGGTGGTGGTGGTGGGGGGGAAAAAATAGTGGGTAGAGTTGGTTATGTGGTAATATGGAGTGGCTAGGTTATGTATGATAAATGATGTATGAGTGGGTTAGGAGTTTGGTGATTATATTAGCTGTATCTGTGTTGGTGATGAAGTGTATAAATCAGTAGGGAGTTTGTATGGGTGGATGTGTGAGTCTGTCAGGTATATAGTGTAGTGGGACACAGTGGTCAAGTAATCCTGTCTGTATTGGTGGGTAAGCCATCCATACCGTCAGGTGTGAAAGGTCTGTATTTAAGGGTACAGGGACATGTCTGTCCACGAGACCCCAACAGCGGAAGACCCGTAAGGGTATTTCCGAGTGTTCACTGTGGTATGGTAGAAAATGTGTGTGTTTGATTATGTGGTGATATAGAGTAGTTAGGTTATGAAGTGTGAGAGTGGTCAGTTTTCACTGTCCGTGATGGTGAGTGGGAAGGGTGTATGGGTGTGTGGAATGTAAATAGTGTTTGTAGTGTGTGGGATAAATTATGTGTAAATTGTGGTAGTGTTTAATGTATCCTATCTGTGTCGGTGGATAAGGCAAACCAACAGTATAAAAAATGTAAAATGTGTCTGGTCAAGATTGCAGTGTGTTTCCATAACTGTCTGTATTGGATAAGCCGTTGAGACAGTAGGTATTATGTATGGATGCTGTGTAGTCAAATGTAAATGTGTGTGATTGTTGTAGGTAATGGTGTGGAGGTAGTGTAGAAGAGTCGTTACAGGGTGGTAGGGAGGGGTGGGGGAGAGTTGTGAGTGTTAGTAGTGTGTGTAAAGAATATGTGTAAGTTGTGGTATATGAGGAAATTCCGGAGACAAGGTTAAATGTATCTTGTCTATGTTGGTGGATAAGCCAATCCAACCGTATAAAGTATGTATAGGTGTTTAGAAATGTAAAATGTATCTGGTTAAGATTGCAGTGTGTTTCCATAACTGTCTGTATTGGATAAGCCATTGAGACAGTAGGTAGTATGTATGGGTACTGTGTAGTCAAATGTAAATGTGTTTGATTGTTATAGGTAATGGTGTGGAGGTAGTGCAGAAGAGTCGTTACAGGGTGGTAGGAAGGGGTGGGGGAGAGTTGTGAGTGTTAGTAGTGTGTGTAAAGAATATGTGTAAGTGGTGGTATGTGAGGAAATTCTGGTGACAAGGTTAAATGTATCTTGTCTATGTTGGTGGATAAGCCAATCCAACCGGATAAAGTATGTATGGGTGTAAAAATGTATCTGGTTAAAATTGCAGTGTGTTGTCATAACTGTCTGTATTGGATAAGCCATTGAGACAGTAGGTAGTATGTATGGGTACTGTGTAGTCAAATGTAAATGTGTTTGATTGTTGTAGGTAATGGTGTGGAGGTAGTGTAGAAGAGTCGTTACAGGGTGGTAGGGAGAGGTGTTCATCTATTCCTAGGTGTGGTTAGATTTTTATTTTCAAATGTTGGTTTCTGATTTATTCATTAGTTATAGAAGTTGTTTTGTTTTTTTAGAATTTATTGTAAGTAAGTGAGCAGGGTGAACAAGGTCATTGTGAGCCCCACCCTCAGTCCGCACTGGTAGGTGGCCACTCACAATTTTGTCGGGAAATTGGTAAGGAAATGAGAATCTGGTTTTAAGAGTACAGGAACATTTCTGTCCATGAAGCTCCAAAAGCGGAAACCCAGAGGTGGTCCCGATATGTTTCCCTTGTCTGTGTTTTAGGATACGGGGGCTTTTTGTTAACCCACGAGATCCCAAATGCGTACACAACTGTGTGGTTGTGTCCGATTTGACCCTAGACCCTGTACCTGCTCACTGGAGACACATCCTCAGTTGTGTGCCCTGGGATCATAGAGTGTTTCGACCGCTTATCACAAGACACTCTCACCCAAGGAGGTCCCGCCGAAGATGCGCAGTCTTCGGGGTGTGTCTCTCCTAAGCTACACTACTCTAGCCACTAATGAGTTATTTTTGAGAAGATTTGAAAGATAAAGTACATAAATAAGGAACGAATAAGAAAATAATTACATTGTTTTTGAAAGAAAATGTCCTAGGTCCCGGTGCATCCACGGCACAATCCCTAAGCAGACTGTGGGATGGAAAGATAGAAAAATGAGAAAAAAATAAGAGAAATGAGAAAAATAAGAAAAAAGATAAAAATAAGGTCTAGGTCCCGGTGCATCCACGGCACAATCCCTAAGCAGATTGTGGGATGGAGGAAAAGTTTATAGACGTGTGTGGTGTGGTATGTGCTGTGGTGTGTGTGAGGCTATTCCTCATAGAAGACTGGGTGACGTTTAAGGTTCTGATACCCTGAACCACCACTCCCGCAGTGCTGCCCTAGAGTCGGGACACGGGGGGCCGCATACTTACCACCTGTTCAGCATGTACCCTTTTGTTGTCACCGTGAGGTATCAGGGGTCAGCCTAAGCAGGTCTGAAGAGTCTGTCTTCTTTTTGTGTGGAGAGAGCAGCTCAGTGTCCCATACACCGCACGACCCCTGAGTCTGCTTGAAAATGCAAGATCTGTGTTCCATACACCGCACAACCCCAGATCTTGGGAGAATAATATAAGAAAAGAAAGGGAGAGTAGAAGTGAAACTGTGTAGTGAGTGTCAGGGGGTAGTGTATGTAGTGGCTATCCCCCTTTGGAAGGGTGCAGTAGTGTGTGTGTTGTGTGTATGCAAATTTAGAGGGAGAGGATTGGACAGGGGTAGAGTGGGGGTGTGGTTATGGTGTGGGGAAAGGGGGTGGGGAAAGGAGGTCTGGGGAGAGTGGGTGTGGTAGGTGGGAGGAGGGATTAGAAGGTGGTGTGTATAAAAGAGAGTGGTGTGAGGGAGTAGGGTTAGTTTCTAGGGGTCTGTGTCCCTATGTGCTGGCTGGGTTGTCCTGAGAGGCGTAAATCCCAGTGATCTGTAAAATGTAAAAAGTGTCTGTCCTAAAATAGTGAGTGGGAGAGAGGAGATAAGTGTGAAGTAGTTAAAAAGGGTGGTATTTCTAGTGTGTGAGCTGTAAGTAGGTAGAGTGTTAGTTTGGTAAGGGGAATGGGTGGGTATGGGTAAGAGTGGCGATAGTAGTGTGTATGGGGGTAATGTGTGTATGAGTTGTGGTCCTATGTGGAATATGTTGTGTTTTGGCACCAAGGAGTGGTGGGACAGGAGGGATGTATTATAGTGGATGAGGTGATCAGGGGAGGTTAGGGTTAGAGGGCGGGTTTAGGGGTTTTAAGGGACAGGATTAGGGTTAGGTTATGGTTAGGGGTAGAGTTAGAGTTAGGGGATGGTTAGGGTTAGTGGTTGGGGTAGGTTAGGGATGTGTAGGGGCAGAGGTTGGGTTTAGGGGGCAGGTTTAGGGGAGGTTAGGGTTAGGGGCCAGGTTTAGGAGAGCTTAGTGTTAGGGGTTTAGGGTGGGGTCAGGTTTAGGGTTAGGGGTTGGGGTGAGGTTTAGGGGTAGGGGAGATTAGGGTTAGGGGGCAGGTTTTAGGGGCGGTTAGGGTTAGGGGGCAGGGTTGGGAGAGCTTAGTGTTAGGGGTTAGGGTTAGGGTTAGGGTCGGGGGGGAGTTAGGGTCCGGGTTAGGGTTAGGGTTAGGGGTTGGGGTTAGGGGTAGGGGGAGGTTAGGGTTAGGGGTAGGGGGAGGTTAGGGTTAGGGGTTGGGGTTAGGGGTAGGGGGAGGTTAGGGTTAGGGGTAGGGGGAGGTTAGGGTTAGGGGTTGGGGTTAGGGTTAGGGTTAGGGGGAGGTTAGGGTTAGGGTTAGGGGGAGGTTAGGGTTAGGGTTAGGGGTTGGGGTTAGGGTTAGGGGGAGGTTAGGGTTAGGGGTTGGGGTTAGGGGTAGGGGTTGGGGTTAGGGTTAGGGGTTGGTTAGGGTTAGGGTCAAGGTCAGGGTTAGGGTTAGGGGATAGGATTAGGGAAGGTTAGGGTTAAGGGACAGGTTAGGGGAGGTTTAGAATTAGGGGATAGGGTGAGGGAAGGTTAGGGTTAGGGGACAGGTTCAGGGGAGGTTAGGGTTAGGGGTTAAGGTTTAGGGGTTGGGGGGTTTTTTAGGTCAGAAAAAATCAGAAAAAGAATAAATGTGTGGTTGTGTTAGAAAATGTGCTGATATAAGTGTGGTAAGAAGATGTGTGTTGAAGTGGGTTTTAGGATTTGGGAGGTGTTCTGGTTCTGAGTTTTGTGTGTGGTTGGGGTGCTGTTCTCTAGTATGGTTGTAGTTCTTTTATGCGTGGTGTGAGGCAGGTTCCCATGTTTTCACTTCCTTGCAGGTATGTGGGTGCTCAGTAGTGTTGCTGCGTTTGTGTGTGATTCCCGTCAGGGTTGGGGTGAGGATCCTGTAGAAGACGTGTACGGGGTGGAGGTAAAGTAAGGGTGGTATGTCTGGTGTGGGTTAGGGTAGGTCCATCTTTCCAGTATGTGGTTGTGGTTATGTGCATGATCCCTGTCAGGGGTGGAATAGAAATTCCCGTAGAAGCCATGTGAGGGGTGGAGGCGCAATTTGTTTGGGCTTGGGTTGGGATCCCAGCAAAATCATGTGGGTGTTTTGTAGTGAGGGTTGTCAGGGTGGAGATTAGAATCCTGCTCCAGACGTGGGAGGGGTGGAGGTATCCAGTAGATGTTGTGGTATGGGGTGTGTTGTTCAGTGTGCGTATCCGGTGTTCTTCCAGCATAGCTGTCGTGACTGTGTGGTAGATATCTGGTAGGATAGGAATATGGATTCCGCTAGAGGCGTGTGAGTGGTGGGTCGTGAGTTATAAGTAGGCTGTTGGGATTAGACTCCTGCTGCAGACGTGTGGAGGGTTTGGAGTCAAAGTTGTTATGAAATTGTTTTTTTGGTGTCTCAGTCTGATACCTCTCCATTACTGCATGTGTGTGTGTGTTTGTGTGCATGTACCATGTATAAGTTAAACAGAGTGTAAATTGAACTTCCCCACTGTGGGACCAACAAAGGTTGATCCTCTTGATCTTCTTCTTCTCGTCTTTCCTGGTGTGTGAGTAGGTCGTATAGTGGGAGACCTGTGAAGGAATCCTGATGAAGACGTGAGTGGGGTGGAGTCAAGACTGTCATTGAGATGTGTTTCTTTTGGGGTTCCTTTTCCGGTGTGTGAGTACACCGAGTTGAAGCCAGTGCAGTTGACCAGGTTATGTGTATGGTCCCTGGCAGGATAGGCATTCAGATGCCGTGTGAGTGAAGTGAAAGTCCGGTGTTTGGAGTAGGATTGGAAGATGTGTAAGAGGTGTAGATATTTAGCAAGGTGTTTTAGGTTTGGGGTGTTTTGTAGAGTGTGCGAGTGTGAGTAAAGTGTGTGAAGAGTGGAGGTAAAGGATTAGGATTTGGCTCCTGCTGAAGGCATGAGGGGGGTGGAGTCAAAGTTGTCTTTAAGATATGCTGGTTTTGGGGTTCCCATCCTGGTGTGTGAGTGAGTCGTTGTAGTATCCAGTGTACTTGTCCGGGCTATGTGCATGATCTTTGTCAGTGAAGGTATTAGAATGACATGTGAGGGTTGGAAGTGCAGAGTTGGAAATGGATTCCTGCTGAAGACGTGAGGGGGGTGGAGTCAAGATTGTCATAGAGATTTGTTGCTTTTGGGGTTCCTTATCTGGTGTGTGAGTACACCGTGTTGAAGCCAGTGCAGTTGTCATGGTTATGTGCATGATCTCTGGCAGGATAGGCATTAGGGTGCCGTGTGGGAGGTGGAGGTGAAGTTTTAATGTAGGGTGTTTGAGGCAGGATTGGAAGGCGTGTAAGGGGTGTAGATATTTAGCAATGTGTTTAGGTTTGGGGTGTTTTGTTGAGTGGGGTCCCTTCCTGGTGTGTGAGTCCAGATGTCATTGTTGGTTGGTTGGAAGTGCACAGTTGGAAATGGATTCCTGCTGAAGACGTGAGGAGGGTGGAGTCAAGATTGTCATAGAGATTTGTTGCTTTTGGGGTTCCTTATCTGGTGTGTGAGTACCCCGTAGAGATGTGTTGCTTTTGGGGTTCCTTATCTGGTGTGTGAGTACCCCGTAGAGATGTGTTGCTTTTGGGGTTCCTTATCTGGTGTGTGAGTACCCCGTAGAGATGTGTTGCTTTTGGGGTTCCTTATCTGGTGTGTGAGTACCCCGTAGAGATGTGCTGCTTTTGGGGTTCCTTATCTGGTGTGTGAGTACCCCGTAGAGATGTGTTGCTTTTGGGGTTCCTTATCTGGTGTGTGAGTACCCCGTAGAGATGTGTTGCTTTTGGGGTTCCTTATCTGGTGTGTGAGTACCCCGTAGAGATGTGTTGCTTTTGGGGTTCCTTATCTGGTGTGTGAGTACCCCGTAGAGATGTGTTGCTTTTGGGGTTCCTTATCTGGTGTGTGAGTACCCCGTAGAGATGTGTTGCTTTTGGGGTTCCTTATCTGGTGTGTGAGTACCCCGTGTTGAAGCCAGTGCCGTTGTCATGGTTATGTGCATGATCTCTGGGGTTAGGGTTAGGGTTAGGGTTAGGGTTAGGGTTAGGGGTTAGGGTTAGGGTTAGGGGTTAGGGTTAGGGTTAGGGTTAGGGTTAGGGTTAGGGGTTAGGGTTAGGGTTAGGGGTTAGGGTTAGGGTTAGGGTTAGGGTTAGGGGTTAGGGTTAGGTAAAGGGGATAAAAACTCAATCGGGTACCCCTACCCAATTCTGTATCTCGGGAACGGAAGGTCGTAGAGAGTCGGAACCAAGTTCTACTAGGGGGTTTTCATGGGCGCTGAGAACGCTGGTCTTTACCGCGAGTCTCTACGACTTTTCATTCTCGAGATATCACGAGATTTACCAATCCTGATGTTCGTATCTCTGGAACGAAAGGTCGTAGAGACTCGAGACCAAGACTGGCGTGTTCAGCGTCCCCAAAAACATATACACGGAAGTTGTTTTCAAGTCAGTCCGACCTTCCGTTCCAAAGTTATAGTCAAAAATGTGCCCCCACTATATGTATATGGAAAAAAAGTCTAAGTGTCAGTGTTACGGTATGTGATAGGGTTAGGGTATGTGTTAGGGTTAGGGTTAGGGTTAGGGGTTAGGGTTAGGGTTAGGGTTAGGGTTAGGGGTTAGGGTTAGGGTTAGGGTTAGGGTTAGGGGTTAGGGTTAGGGGTTAGGGGTTAGGGTTAGGGTTAGGGTTTAGGGTTAGGGTTAGGGTTAGGGTTAGGGTAAAGGGGATAAAAACTCAATCGGGTACCCCTACCCAATTCTGTATCTCGGGAACGGAAGGTCGTAGAGAGTCGG